>CM050174.1:25667224-25719724 GCA_027410445.1 Discoglossus pictus | reverse complement strand
GCGCCCGAGGCCCTGGGTGGCTGAGTGCCTGCGTCGAACATAGCGATGGGCAATGCCGATGAGTTGCGCCACGTCGGAGGGGGGAATAGTTCTTTGCCTTACCTCAAACATGACCGAAAATTGACAGCGCCCTCTGCCAGATGTCTCCTGTAACTGTGGCAGTCAGTGCTGCCGAAGAAATGCGAAGGCAAAGAGGGATAGGTCCCTTATTGGCACTAATTAATTCTTAAGTCAATAGAATGCATATAAACATTTAAAATAAAAACAAACACCCAAAGCCAAATTTATGAGTTCAAGTAGCCAACTGAATATGGCCCATACTCTCTGTGCACTTCCTCTTTACACATAATGAAACCTTTTTGTTTTGCGTCATTCAGACGTTTCCAACTCTTCGTGACCTCATGGACTGTAACACACCAGGCACATCTTTATGGTCATGGTCATGCTGATCCACTTGGTTTTCATTCAGAGATACTGGAGTGTGGTTGCAAGCTCCTTCTCCAGTGGGCCACAGCATACAGCTCCTGGTATTCCTAGACAGTCTCCCATCCAAGTACTGACCAGGCCCAATCCTGCTCCGCTTCAGGTGGGTGTGACCTCTTGGTTTCCTGACTGGAATAGAAACCCAGGTCGCAGCAGTAAAAGCACCAAACCCTAAACATTGGACCACCAGGGTACCCTATAATTACAATTAATTGTTAAAATTGTTGGAAATGTTAGACATTTGAGCTTGAAGATTTGGGATTTTAAAAAAAAACAATGAAAAGTCTCCCTACTCTCCTAATAACTTTATCACAAATGATTACTTATATATCATGGGGTGATACTCCATAAAACGTACCTAGATTTTTATAGGTCCGAAAAATGATACAATTAATTATACTTGTGAATAGTATTATCTATCCAACTGAACATACCCTTGTAGTTTATCTCTCCCCACCACGAAAGAAAATGAATCATATGAGATAAAGTTATTAGAGTGTTAGGAGTTTTTATCCTCTTCTGCATCGCTACCTTGTCATGTACCTCAATGAAGCTGTGAGCTATAGCATGTAGGGTCTCCCAAGATGGGCAGGTGATAGCAGAAATGTCAGACAAATCACAAACCACTTGAGAAGGAACTAGCACCCACTCCAGTACCATTGCCATGGATAAGCACCACCAGACCATAACAATAAATGTGTCTGGTGTGCTTCAGGCATAGGGTCAGATACGACTGATCGACTAAACAATAACAAGGATTTTTCTAGCAATTTATGCCTAAAATAGCCAACTTCCAAGCTCAGTTAAGGCTTCCCCAGCCTCTTGTAATTATATTTATTTACATGTGTACTTTGGACCTTTGCTGGGTCACTATAACTCTAACTACTGGCGTAATTAACAGGAAGGGCATTCCCAGTTAGTTATTATTTTTTTATTATTAACGTTTATATTCCATAGCGCTATACATAAGTTAAGTTCCAGGCAAAGACAAAATTAACACATTGCAAAGAATGGAGGGCCCTGTCTTTGAGCTTGGAATCCGGTGTCCCCAAAGCACCGTGCAAGATTGAAACACGCAGACTTATAAATAGTTGAATCCTTATAGTTACAAAGCTGTATATCAATTTCCTGAGGGGGAGGAGACTTTGAATTCACAGGAAACTTTTATCTTTCGCACAATAGGAATGTGGCAACTGCAACTACCAGTACTCTCATTGGCAGTAATGCAAAACAAGGACTTCCTCTTACATTAACAGGGCCCTGTGCTAATTTGGCGGTGTAAACTGTGGTATAGCCGTAAATCAGCTGCAAGAGCCTTTTTACCCTTTGTTACACTTTATGCTAATCTTTATCACTGTCACATTATGGTACCGTAATTCAGAGCCATGTCTGCAAGAGATTTCAGAGTAGGGAGTACCCAAACCTAGCTTTACGGTGAGAAATAGCTCTAGGAGCCAACAAAAAATTAGAATGTCATGATTATTATAATGAGTGAGAACAAGCGCCGTAACTGCACCAAGGAACTGTAATACATTTATATATATTATCTTTTAATTATTTATATTTAATGACAATTGTATTTATAGCTTCAATATATAAAAATTAGTGTATTTTGTGTTCATAATATATATATATATATATATATATATTTATTTATTATGAAGAATACATTAGAGCGCTTGTTCCCAGTCCATGTGGTTTCCTGACGTGTATTAACCCCATAAGTACTGGGTTGTGTGTTGCCCAAGATGCTGTCTAATGAAACGGATACAATGATAAATTATTATAATTTTGTAATTACACATATTTTGATATTAGACTATTAATTGTCAAATAATGTTGAAATATTATAATTTTTTTGTGATTTTTAGTGCTATACTGTCTCTGTAACTGCTGCTGCGGCATTCAGCTAAGGTTTTAAAACCATTTGCAAACGGTCTTTGGTACCCGTAATATTTCCTTCATATTTATGCAGTTACAGCAGTCTCCTGGATTGCGGGTGATATGTAAAATTGTTTTAGCAATGGGTTTGGGTGTGAAAGTCTTACGGGGTGACTCGTAATTTATTGTCAGTGCAAAAATCAATGGAGGTTTGTACCGTGCTTTTCAGCTCCGGCTTGCCACAGTGACTCGTAGCAGTTCTCTCAAAATGTTTTTGGGATGGGTGATTAACATAGCTAGGTAGGATTTACACCCATAATTGCAATATAGTTGAGAATGATATAATAAAAAAAACTGTGCATAAAAGTTAAAAATGTGTTTATTTATAAATTATATTGTACCAATTTAGTTATTTAAAGTAACATGTAGAAAAATCAGGACCTTGGAACTCCTCTTAAATTGGCTAACTTTTTGGACAACACCCCTTTATACCGGACAGAGAACTCTTTCAGTAACATAAAGAAAGGGAATGGTGTTTAAGTTATGTTATGTCAAGTTATATTTTTTTATTCTAGAAAGAGGCGATTCAGGGACGAAACAAGGCTACTATTACACTTCACTTGTGGCAAATAAGGAGGATAATGATGGAAACTTCAAGAGATCACCACTGAGGTTAAGGAAAAGGGTGTTTTGATATTTCCAAAGAAAAAGGTTTCACAACGATAACAGTGATTACGTTGGAGACTTTCCTTTAAATAAAGGTTATAGACAGGAAAAAAATATTTCTTACCAAACTATCTTCTTTCCATTTAAATTAATAGAGTTTGTGGTTAGTCTTATATATCAAGATGTGGGAACTATAACAATCCCTGTAAGTAACCCATCTGTATATATATATATATATATATATATGGTGAGACCAAAGTGGTTTATTTTATTTCTCTGTTTCATTTTCAGTAAAATTAGAATAATATTAGAATAATTTAGAAGAGTTATATCAGTAAAAGCAACTGTGGGACTTAGTAGGCTTTTGTAAATAAATGTAATGAACTATTATTATTATCAAAAGATTTTTTTCTTGATCCTTGCCTCAAACATACAGTCATAGAGCCCTATTCAATTGTCCAAATCGCAATTACAAGAGCCCGTAATTCAGCCCGTAAATGTTACAGATATTCAATTGGCTTCTTTTAGCTACTCGCATTCCATTTGCAAGTTACAGGCTCAAAATCCCAGCGGTTGTCAAAAACGTAACTCTGTCCTCTCTCCTTTTTGATGTTTCAAGCCTGTAAATGTTATTTGTGCTAAAGATGCAAAAGCCATATTCAATTGCAACAATTCATGTAGCCCGCAATTGCCTTCAAACTCGTAAATGGCAAGTATGTCACAAAATTATACGAGTACTAAATAGGACTCGCAAGTGGGTTACACGCCTATTCGTAACACTGCAAAAGCAAATAAACACACACTACTGCACATAAAAATACTGGGAAAGCAATGAAAGACATTATATTTAATTACACAACAGTCTCAATCTTGTAAATCTGCAATAATAAAACATATTTTTTACGTTTTGTTTCTGTGTTATATTGATCCCAGGAATCAAGGAGTTAATACATATCATAGAAACCGCATGGACTAGAACAGTTGATTTATTGTTTTTTATTGATTTCTACATTGCTTGATGGCGAGATTGCAGATAGGACTTCTAAACACTAATTGATTGTAGTATAAACTCCATGATGACGGTCTCATTTACTATTGGCTATGTCTAAAATGTAAATTAATGCTTCATTTATCATGATCATGCCCTGAAATGCTACGTACGGGTTTAAGGTTTGCGTGTTGGGGCTGTAAGCATGAAATTACGGGTTAGTGACAATTGAATATGTCTACATATTTAGAAAGTTCAGTTTGAAGGTAATTACAGGCTTGCAATGGAATAAGGCCCAAAATTTTTTTTTTACACATTTCTACTCTGTTTATATACTACAGATATAAACAGAATTCAACATCACTTAGTAGTAATTAGTATACTTGTGCAAATAAATCCTTCTCTGACTGCACTCATTGTATTTCCCTTATATGAATATTTTCCCATGTTGACAGGAACAAGCTAGTTGTAAAAAGTGGTTAACATGGCGAAGATGCGATTATCAACAAGAGCAAATGCATAGGAAGAAGAAGCAGATATACATCCCCCATTGACACATCCCATCTCTCATTCACCTATCCTACCAACACTATAGCCTTTCCCCCATGTGGGTATACATCCAAAAAACAGCTTCTTCTAGATCACTAGTTCTTCTGTCAAGGCTAATTTCCCCCATTCTTCCAGTTGGTGGGTTTGGCTCATGGTCCGAGCACCTCTCTCTCTCCAAGGTGTTATTAATTCCCAAGTCTTCATGGCCGTTCTCTCGATCACAGAGAGTAATATCTCTCGCCCCCCGGCCCCCTGGCATTCTGTTCCCTGAATAATTAAACTTTTTTTTTTCTTGTTTGTCAGCAATTCGGTTATTCATGCTCGCACTTTTAAATCTAGGCCACTGAATATGAACCATATCTATAGATGTGCGCTTGAGAAAGAACGTCAGTTTGGTCTAAATAGAACTTTTTTAGATTTACCATGTAATATGTACAGTATCACTGTCTGTTTTGTAATATCATACAAGTATTCAAATGCTATAACCTATATTAGGCTGCCTAGCTAAGAGATGAATAAAGTGATAGTAGTTGAAATATTTTACTTCCTTTGAGTGGTGCTCCGGACAATGAGATACGTGGGAAGGGGTAAAGCAGCTAGTGGCAGATCTGCCAGTGTTGCATGAGGGCTCTCTTTTGGGGCGGCAATGCTTTGTCTTTTTTTTTCTGTAGTGAAAGGGCCCCCCACACTGGCCAAGAAGGGCTGTGTTTTTCCCCGTAAAGCATAATAAAGTAAGGGATGCATATGAAATGCGATTTGGGACGCATAGTAAACCCCCCCGGAATGAGCCCAGAGGCAAACTGATGAAAGGCTTGTAAGTGTTATATACCAGTGAGAGTGAATTGCACTTCGGTTCATATCCCTGTCTTATTTCAGAACTTAAACTGGAGTCCTTACATATAGAAATTTATTCGCTGGAATGAGAACCCGATCCTTTGAGGCTGTACACTAGCTGCTTGTGTCTCTTGTGTTATCACTCCAAGTGGAGCTGTACGTCTAAATAGACCGCTAACCTCCTAAAGGCTAAATTCCTCTGTTTGTGTGATTTATTACTCTAAGGAACTGAAACAGAAAATATTTTCTAGCTGTACTTGATAAAAAACAGTGAAAAAAGTCATGTTGTCTTGCTGTACTGTTGGTCTTATTCTCTACACGATGACTGAGCTTGTAATTTTATGTATGGAGAAATGGGGGAGATTCATTGAAAAGATAGTGAGGAGTAATTGGAAAGAGTCCACAAAAAGAGGAAGGGAATGAAGAGGTTTAGGTGAGGAGGAAAGGGAAGAGGATGGGAGGAGAGTGTCAGGAGCAGGGAAGGAAAAAAGGAGATTATAGGAGAGATATTGAATGAGTGATGGAGAGGAGAAGAGGAGATGGTGTGTGAATGGATTGATGGAGAGGATTAGGAGGGAAGGAGCAATGTGGGTGAGGAGACAAGGGGAAGAAGAGCATGAGGAGAAGAAAGGTGAGAGGAGAAGGGGAAGAAATGGTTGAGAAGGTAAAAGGTAGTTATGAAAATTGGGAAGTGATGGGTAGAGAGAGATAGGGAAGTGGATGGTTGGCTTGATGGGGGTTGCAATTAGCACCAAAGGTGCTCATCACAAGGCCTGTACGTGACTGGCTTGACGGGCCAATGGCGCTAATCGCAAGGCCCGAACGTGACTGGCTTGAGGGGGGAGTGGCTGCAACCGGCGTACGAGTTACAGGCTTCAAAAAAATTATGGCTTTAACGGCCAACATTTTTTTCAAGCCCATAACTCTGAAGCTGTCGGAATACTGCCAGAAGACGCTAAATAATAAAAAAATTTACTTGCATTCACAGCACAGGGGGAGAGGCAGGGAGCCTGCAAGTGAGGTTGCAAGCTAATTTTGATATTTAATTGGTGTTTTTGGGAGGTCTGAAAATGGCTAAGCGAGGGGAAAAAATGGTGGCAGTAACTTTTTTTCAAGCCCGTAAATCGGAAACACATTTAGGTGTTGGGGAAAATTAACAATTTCCCAAGGCCGCATATGGTTTCACACCCGTAAATGCAATTAGTAGCACAGAGGAGGGAGAGGGGGAGAGAGTGCAAAGAGACACATGGGAGGGAGAGGGGGTGGAAAGAGACACATGGGAGTGAGTGGGGGGGAAAGAGACACAGGGGTGAGAGATGGGAGGAAGAGACACAGGTGAGGGAAATAAGGGGGAAAAAAAACAGGAAAGGGGGCAAAGAGACACGGAAGGGAGAGAATAGGGAGAGTCTCGAAGCTGCTTATTGCGGGGTTCTCGATGAGCACCAAAGGCGTTCATCGCGAGGCCCTTAAAGTAGAGGCGGGGGAGAGGCTTGCAATGCGCTCATCGTGAGGCCTGCAAGTTAGACGGAAGCGAGCCTCGCATTGTGTGACAAACAGCTTTGTCAGGCTTTCAATTTTATTGCTGTCATTTTTGACGGGCAAGTCGCTAGTAAATAATAAGGACTGAGAAAAGATGAGATGTTGATCAATTTCCTGAGGGGGAGGAGACTTTGAATTCACCGGAAACTTTTATCTTTTGGAAAATAGGAATGTGGCAACTGCAACTACCAGTACTCTCATTACAAAACTCATTAGTTTACAAGGACATCCTCTTACATTAACAGTGCCCTATGCTAATCTGGCGGTGTAAACTGTGGTATAGCCGTAAATCGGCTGCAGGAGCTTTTTTGCCTTACATTACACGTTTATGTTAATCTTTATCACGCCACATTATGGTACTCAGCCGTATCTCAGAGCCTTGTTAGCAGGAGATTTCAGTGTGGGATGTACCCAAACTAAGCTTTACAGATGAAAATGAGAATGTCATTTTTATTATAATGAGTGAGAACAAGCGCCGTAACTGCAGCAAGGAACCGTAATACATTTATATATATTATCTTTAAATTATTTATATTTTATGACATTAAATAGATGTGACAATTGTATTTATAGCTTCAATATGTAAAAATGGGTGTATTTTGTGTTAATAAAATACTGTATATACTCGAGTATAAGCCGAGGTTTTCAGCCCATTTTTTAAGGCTAAAAAGGGCCCCTCGGCTTATACTCGAGTTACTCTCCCCCGTGTCTCTCTAATCCCCCCCATTGTGTCTCTCTACCCCCGTGTCTTTCTAACCCCTCCCTTGTGTCTCTCTACCCCCCCGTGTCTCTCTAACCCTCCGTGTCTCTTTCCCTCCCCCCCTCCTCATCCTCAACCCCCCCTCTTTCTAACCCCCCCTCATACTACCCCTCTTAATACCCCCTCTCCCCTCACTTACCTGCTCCGGCCTCCGTCCTTTCGGGTCTTGATGTGGCGCGCATGTGACACGCGCCACGTCATTAGCATATACTGGGTGCCAGCACCCAGTATATGCTAATGCTGTGACGTCACACGCGCGCCACGTCATTAGCCACGGTATATGCTAATGACATGGCACGCGTGTGACGTCACATGCACGCAACATCAAGACCCGGAAGGAGCGGAGGCCAGAGCAGATAAGTGAGGGGAGAGGGGGGTGGGATTTTTAGAGGTGTAGAATGAGGGGAGGGGTTTAGAATGAGGGGGGGTTGAGGATGAGGAGGGAGGTTGAGGATGGGGGGGTTAAGGTTGAGGAGGGAGGTTGAGGAGGGGGTTGAGGTGGGGGTTGAGGATGAGGGCTGAGGATGAGCAGGGGGGCTGAGGATGAGGAGGGGACCTGAGGATGAGGCGGGGGGCTAAGGATGAGGAGCGGGGTTGAGGAGGGAGGTTGAGGATGAGGAGTGAGGATGAGGAGGGGGGTTGAGGAGGGGGTTGAGGATGGGGGGGTTGAGGTTGGGGAGGGAGATTGAGGATGGGGGGTTGAGGTTGAGGAGGGAGGTTGAGGATGAGGAGGGAGGTTGAGGAGGGGGTTGAGGATGAGTATGGGGGTTGAGGTTGAGGAGGGAGGTTGAGGTTGAGGAGGGAGGTTGAGGAGGGGGTTGAGGATGGGTGTAACGGAACCCATCACTGTTTTACCCTGTTTTATGGTTATTTGATTCTTATGGTTAAAATATGATCACATTGCTGTACTGTAGATATGTTGTTTTATGTTCTACAGAATATATTGGCTCAGAATATTACAGCTACTAGGCTAATAGATAACCCTTTTACAGAGACTCCTCATTAGATAAGGAAGTCTATTGTATAAAGTGTTTTCATTATGAGACATAGAACAAAGAGAAGTATAATCTGATCAATGTCTGATTGTATCAAATTAGCCAGGTAGCCTCAGGGAGGTGTGACCACACCTATTGTCTCTCTATGTGTATTGTGTGGCCAAATATGGGGGATGTGTATTGCCTGTGGAAAGAGGTGTATATATATTTCTGCATAACAAAATAAAGACAGTATTCTTTGACTCCCAATTGAGTGTCGTCCAATATGGGTAGTCTGAGCTTCTGAGACTGCGCAGTGCTTCTATATGGATATTTAACGGTATACCAGTGGAGATATTGGACTTCGTGTTCCAACTCCATTACAGGGGGGTTGAGGATGAGGGGGATGAGGAGGGAAGTTGAGGATGAGGAGGGATGATGAGGAGGGAGGTTGAGGATGAGGAGTGGGGTTGAGGAGGGAGGTTGAGAATGAGGAGGGGGGAAGAGACACAGAGAAGGGAGAGGGGGGGAAGAGACACAGGGAAGGGAGAGGGGGGAAGAGACACAGGGAAGAGAGAGGGAAGAAGAGACACGGGAGAGAGAGGGGGACACAGAAGGCACAAAAGGCACACAGGGGGCAGCACATTTTCCACTCTCGGCTTATACTCGAGTCACTAATTTTACCCAGTATTTTGTGGTAAAATAGGTACCTCGGCTTATACTCGGGTGGGCTTATACTCGAGTATATACAGTATACATATAAATAGACAATATATTAGAGCTTTTGTTCCCAGTCCATGTGGTTTCCTGACGTATATTAACTGGGTTGTGTGTTACCCAAGATGTTGTCTAACACACATAATAATACATTATTATAATTTTGTAATTACACATATGTTGATATTGGACTATTAATTGTCAAATAATGTTGAAATATTTTCATTTTTTTGTGATTTTTTTAGTGCTATACTGTCTCTGTAACTGCTGCTGCGGCATTCAGCTAAGGTTTTAAAACTATTTGCAAGCGCTCTTTGGTACCCATAATATTTCCTTCATTTTTATGCAGTTCCAGCAGTCTCCTGGATTGCGGGTGATATGTAAAATTGTATTAGTATAGGGTTTGGGTGTGAAAGTCTTATGGGGTTACTCGTAATTTATTGTCAGTGCAAAAATCCATGGAGGTTTGTACCATGCTTTTTGGCTCCGGCTTGCCGCAGTGACTCAGCAAACTGGAACACAGAACTCCTCTTAAATTGGTAACTTTTTGGAAACCACCCCTTTGTACCAGACTGAAAACTCTTTCAGTAACATAAAGAAAGGGAATGGTGTTTAAGTTATGTTATGCCAAGTTATATTTATTTATTCTAGAAAGAGGCGATTCAGGGACGAAACAAGGCTACTATTACACTTCACTTGTGGCAAATAAGGAGGATAGTGATGGAAACTTCAAGAGATCACCAGTGAGGTTAAGGAAAAGGGTGTTTTGTTATTTCCAAAGAAAAAGGTTTCACAACGATGACCGAGATTACGTTGGAGACTTCCCTTTAAATAGAGGTTATAGACAGGAAAAAAATATTTATTACCAAACTATATTCTTTTCATTTAAAGCAATAGAGTTTGTGGTTAGTCTTATATATCAAGATGTGGGAACTATCACAATCCCTGAGACCAAAGGGGTTTATTGCTGCCGTCTCTGTTTCATTTTCAGTAAAATTAGAATAATATTAGAATAACTTAGAATGTATCAGTAGAAGCAACTGTGGGACTTAATAATAATAGTTAATTGCATTTATTTGCAAAAGCCTATTATCAAAAGATTTTTTCTTGAATCTTTCCTCAAACATACAGTCCTGGAGCCCTATTCAATTGTCCAAATCGCAATTACAAGAGCCCGTAATTCAGCCCGTAAATGTTACAGATATTCAATTGGCTTCTTTTAGCTACTCGCATTCCATTTGAAAGTTACAGGCTCAAAATCCTTTGATGTTTCAAGCCCGTAAATGTTACCTGTGCTAAGGATGCAAAATCCATATTCAATTGCAACAATTCATGTAGCCCGCAATTGCCTTCAAACTTGTAAATGGCAAATATATCAAAACATTATACGAATACTAGATATGACTCGCAAGTGGGTTACACACCTGTTCGTAACACTGCAAAAGCAAATAAACACACACTACTGCACTTAAAAATACTTGGAAAGCAATGAAAGACATTAAATTTAATTACACAACAGTCTCAATCTTGTAAATCTGCAATTTTTACGTTTTATTTCTGTGTTATATTGATCCCAGGAATCAAGGAGTTAATACATATCATAGAACCCAATTATTATTATTATTATCTTTTATTTGTATTGCGCCAACATATTCCGTAGCGCTGTACAGGGGATAAGAACAGGGGAAATACACGTTTAACAAATTCAAAAGTTGAAGGGCCCTGTTTTGAGCTTAGAATCTTAGCAGAAAGTGCTTTATCCCAAAGCACCCTACAAGACTGGAAACTCGCTACTTACAATCTAAAGGGAGTTAAAGGGCAGAGAACTGGGGAAGAGTAACAAATAAGGAATAGCAAGGGTCAGGAAGCAGGTGAAAGATAGAAAGAGTTTTATTTTAGAGGGAGAGGGGAGGGATCTGAGGTGAAAGACTAGTATGTTGGCTGACCAGTTGCTTTATTGATTTTTATTGATTCCTACATTGCTGTATTGCGAGTCTGATTGCAGATTGGACTTCTAAACACTAATTGATTGTAGTATAAACTCCATGTTTTACTGCCGTCATGATGACAGTCTCATTTACTATTGGCCTTGTTTAAAATGTAACTTACGGGTTTGCTTAATTTATCATGATCATGGGCTGAAATGCTACGTACGGGTTTAGGGTTTGCATGTTGGGGCTGTAAGCATGAAATTACGGGTTAGTGACAATTGAATATGTCTACATATTTAGAAAGTTCAGTTCGAAGGTAATTACGGGCTTGCAATTGATATAAACAGAATTCAACATTACTTAGTAGTAATTGGTATACTTGTTCAAATAATTCCTACTCTGACTGCGCTCATTGTATTTTTCTTATATGAATATTTTTCCATGTTGACAGGAACAAGCTAGTTGTAAAAAGTGGTTAACATGGAGAAGATGCGATTATCAAGGAGAGCAAATGCATAGGAAACAGAAGCAGATATACAGGCCCCATTGACACATCCCATCTCTCATTCACCTATCCTACCAACACACATAGCCTTGTCCCCATGTGGGTATAATTCCAAAAAACAGCTTCTTCTAGATCAGAGTGAGCCCAGTGGGGAGGGAAGAAAGAGATCATAGGAGGAGACAGGTAGAAAACAAAGTTAATTAGAGAAGATGAAAGAGGGAGGAGAGGATATTGAATAAGTGATGGAGAGGAGATGTGAGGGTTAGGAGGGAAGGGAAAGAATAGGGCAAGTAGACAAGGGGAAGAAGAGCATGAGGAGAAGAAAGGTGAGGATAGAAGGGGAAGAAATGGATGAGAAGGTAAGAGGTGGTTATGAAAGATTTGGAAGTGATGGGTAGAGAGAGATAGGGAATTGGATGGTGAGGAAAGGCTGGACTATAACCTGTATTAACTTTTAGAAAACTCTAAATCTCTTTTAATCAACACATTTTATTAACCAGAATTCCTTATTTTCCATACATTTTGCATTACAGAACTTGTACTGTATTTAGGTTGCTAAAAGCAAATATAAAATCAATACAGCACTGTAAATGATTGGGAACACAATGGGTGACATTAGAATTAAAAGAACAACATTCTCAAGTTCGCACATCGCCAATATATAATACTTTATTTCATGATTAATTTCCGTCCAAAGTCCTACGAGCTTGAATGACCTCCAAGCCCATAACCCGTTATTCAAGCCTGTATGACTTCAATGAAATATGGAGGTTGGATTCCAAAGTCCTACAGGCTTGGAGGTTGAAGCCCGTATGACTTTGGACGGAAAATAAACATGTAATAAAGTATTATATTTTGGCGATGTGCGAGCTTGAGAATGTTGTTCTTTTAATTCTAATGTCACCCATTGTGATCCTCATCACAGTGCTGGATTGATTTTATATTTGCTGTTAAAGTGCTTCGATTTGTCAGTAAGCCCTTTCTGAGACCTCCTTGGTCCCAGTAACCTGGGGTTTGATGTTTGCCATTTGAGGGCTTGACAGAAGGGTAAACCTGAGCAATTGAATGGCGATTTTGTGATTTTAGCGGCCGCAACTCTTGCGGCCGTGAAAGATCAAAGGCTTGGGGTGAAGTAACTTACGATTTTAAGAAACGCAATGGATTGCAGCTCGCAGCAAGTAACCCGATCGGAGCCCGAAAACGGAAGGCAATTGATTAGCTAAGTAACTTGCGATCTCCACTTGTGAGCCTGGATCTCTAAAAAGTAGCAATTGAATGAGGCCCTTTGTGTGCTCTTCCTTTCCTCACCGCATTTAGTTGTTTTATTCTCCGACCAGATTTTATTATTAATCATGGATAATTGTGGTATAGATAATGAGGATATGTGTTTTGGAGCGCCAATAATTGATTTGTTGGTTGTGGAGAGATCAAATGGACTCTATTGCTGAAGGAAATGCTCCCCCAGTCTGGAAAATATGCTGAGGGTCACATGGGAAGTGTCTGAGGGCCCCAGAAGGCCCCTGGAGCACCTGTTGTCCACCACTTATCTAGAGTCTTACATCTTATCTCTTCACATGGACATTTCCTATTCATATCAACAATGTTCTATGTCATATTTTTATTTGGTTCCTTACACTTGGAGATTGTTGGCAAGTGCATAAAAACATCCCTGACTGCATCAGATCCATCTATTTTGTTTTGTTTTGTTATGAATATCAGGGAACTAAAATTATAATGCTTCAAAGAGAAACCGTTTATCAGAGTAGTTTACAGATAGTCCTTCAAGATGAATCACCCTCAGCCAGTCGCATTTCCAGATATGGCCATAAAATCTGTTTATCATCTGGCTCTTCGAACATTGGAATCCAGCAACCTAAATCTGCAGCCACACATATATTATTCACTGCTTTCCTGTAAGACGTTGACATAAACATTTAAAGTGATCCGGAAATAAATCAGAACAGTGAAAAAGCTTGTAAAAGAAAATAATATGTATAATATACACAATATATACATTTTTTTATAAGTCGTGGAAGATGAAATGTAATATATTTTAATATGCCAATCTCATGCCTCTACTCAACATGCATTATCTATATGATATTGTATATGGGCCTCATTCAATTGCGATTTGGCCAATTGAATAGGGCTCTATAGAAGCACAGAGCATATTTTTTACAGACATTTTTAATTAGTGAGCTTCTATCCAAAAGCAAGGTCTTCACTAACTAAAAACTCCTGTAAACAAATATGCTCTGTGCTTATATACTGTAGAGCCATATTCAATTGGCCAAATTGCAATTGAATGAGGCCCATAGAAAGGCTCACATACAGTGCCTTGCAAAAGTATTCACCCCCCTTGGCATTTTTCGTGCTTTGTTGCATCACAGCCTGGAATTAACATGGATTGTTTGAGGATTTGCCTCATTTTATTTACAGAACATGCCCACAACTTTGAAGATGTTTTTTTATTATTATTATTATTGCGAAGCAAACAACAAATAGGACAAAATAACAGAAAAAGTCAATGTGCATAACTATTCACCCCCCTTAAGTCAATACTTTGTAGAGCCACCTTTTGCGGCAATCACAGCTCCAAGTCGCTTTGGATAAGTCTCTATGAGCTTGCCACATCTTACCACTGGGGTTTTTGCCCATTCCTCCTTGCAAAACTGCTCCAGCTCCTTCAAGTTGGATGGTTTGAGCACAGATTTTCTATTGGATTGAGGTCTGGGCTGTGACTAGGCCATTCCAACACATTTAAATGTTTCCCCTTAAACCCCCCAAGTGTTGCTTTAGCAGTGTGTTTGGGGTCATTGTCCTGCTGGAAGGTGAACCTCCGTCCTAGTCTCAAATCACGCACAGAGTGGTACAGGTTTTGCTCAAGAATATCCCTGTATTTAGCACCATCCATCTTTTCCTCAACTCTGACCAGTTTCCCATACGCACATGACAATTTTCGGTTTCTATTTCTAAAAAATAGTTTTATGTATAATTTTTTCTCATTTCACTTCACCAACTTAGACTATTGTGTTCTGATCCATCACATAAAATTCAGATTAACAAAACATTAAATTTAAGGCTGTAATGTAACCAAATAGGTAAAAAGTCAAGGGGGTGAATACTTTTACAAGGCACTGTATGCCCCTAGCCAGTTGCATTATATTTTTTCTAAAACAAGAAAATTAAACCAAATTGTACTCCTAAACACGTATCTTCTTTACCAGGGGTGGGCAAGTTCGGTCCTGGACGGCCACACACAGGCCTGGATTTGAAGCAAAATGGTAATATCAATGCAGGAATTAGGTAGAGAGAATGAATTGGTAACAGAGGTGTGGGTAAAGAGCAGGGCTGGGCAAGTTTGGTCATGGAGGGCCACATACATGCCTGGATTTGATGATATCACCTGTGCACAGGTGAGTCAATCAGGATGACTGAAGAAGTGGTTCGGGCGTTAAAGTGGGATTTTTGCAAGCCGCACAGTGCGTGTACTGGTTTTGGTCCTAAGTCGAACGGGTCGTAAGGCCCACTTGCGCCGCTGGCAATGAGTTGTATGGATCGCGAGCCCTGCAGCCTTAGTCCTGCATACCATAACTGCTCGCCTTGCTTTGCGTGGCTCCAGCTTTCAGAAGTGATGTAATAAACACCAAATGGATTCCTTTACTCATAAACAGAGTCTTCAAATATTCAAATGTATGTCAATGGCTTACAAAACTGCTAAGATAGTTTTGTAACTACTTATAAAACAAGCATCTTTTTTCCGTAAATTACAGTGGTCCTTTAAACCACTGTGTGGCCCTTTTAAGGACTCAGGGGCCACATGTCTCTATATAATTACCAATCCTACGGTTTGCTATAGCATTATGAATCGCGCCATAGAAGTGTTTTCACAATCTAATTTTTGGGAAAGTTAATCAACAAGTCATAAATAAGAAAGGTGAGTTCCTGTAAATAAGGAGAAAACGGGAACATACTTAATCCAGATAAATGAGAGTGAATTAATGTATTAATTGCTAATCTGACCACAATAACAAAGCAGAACTGGTGACATCAGCTGGATACGGGTGTTATCGCCCTTCAGACAAAATCAAACACATTTGTTAAAGGACCACTATGGCTGTTACTGAAGAGGGTGTGTTCCTATAAACTAATAAGTTATCCATAACCTCCATGGAAAGCACTGGCAGTTTTAACTGCCACATTACCACTGTGCCGATACAGGCACCCGCTTTGTTCCTTTTAAATCATCATACACCTAAATGAAAGATGACACAGCAACATATTTGTATGTAAATGGTAATAGGCTAATCTGGCCTGCATAAATAATTCATTCCATGTTCATTGTGATCGTCTTCATAGTATTGTCCAGATGGCAATGAGGGAGGCTTCGGGGGAGTGTAACTGCCACCATGATGGAGGGGAACTATGTATCTAAATATTTTTTTCTTGCCTAAGCCTTTCTTTGCTGCTGTTTGCACTTGTATTTTTAGTGTTAATTAACGGTGAACTAAAAAATAGATTTAATTTGAATAGTGTTTACACTTGCACTTATAATAACGGATTAGGAGTGTCTGGAAAGGAAATATTCCTTCCCTTTTCCTCCTTTTGTAGGTTTCAACACCAAATGAGGTACGCTTTAAGATTTGGGATGTCCTTGGGGAACTCTTTAATTCAAATGTTTAAAAAGAAAAATTATGGCGCCAAATACTTAAAAAAAAGATGCATAATTCTCTATAAAGTCATGTATCATTGACAATATTATGTCCAAGGCTGTTGCTGGGGTAACACACATATATATATTGCACTTATATATATATATATATATATATATATATATATATATATATATATATATATATATATATATACTAGAGAATTGCCCGTCAAAAAATGACGGCAATGAAATTGTAAGGTAGTTAATGCTGTTTGGTGTGTAATAATGAAATATATAATACATTAATAAATGAATATACTTTACCTATTTTGAAGCATTGTGTGGAAGAGCTGTGAATGTGTTTTGATGTTGCTGCAGCATTAGTGGTGTGGAGCTGCTGTGTAAGCGTGATGAATGTGTGCAGTGTAACACTGTGCGTGCGCGAGCCCAAACCGTTAGCATAGTCGTGTACTTCCACATTGGCGTAAAATGGCGGGTAATGTGTGGTATGCGTCTTAGCGGAATATCCGTTGGTGTTTTGCGAGTGTGTTGTGGTGTTTTGCGTGTTTAGAGTGCTGTAGCCTCGTTTTCGTTTTGTTCGGCGGCCATTTTTTCTATCGCTTAGCACATTTTTTTGTGTCTAAACTCTTTTATTTTTAGTTAAATGAAGGTGTAACTTGCTTTTTTGAGGTCCTGGATGCTTCCTCTTGCTGTAGGTAAGCTTTTTATGTATGTGCTGTGTGTATTTATTGTGTTTTGAATTTTGTCATGTTGGCGAGTTGCGGAATTTTTTTGCGAAGTCGTAATGTGTGGTAACGTGTCTTGTATGTTTTTTGCGTTGCGAGGTAAAGTTTGCGAGGGTCGTAGTTGGTGTGTCGTGTTGTTTGCGTTGCGATGTAAAGTTTGCAAGGGTCCAAGTTGCTGGCAAGGAGCGCCTTCGGCGCTCCATGCCGGCAACTAAGGCCCTCACCCCCGGCCCTCGCTATTTGAGGGCCGCTGCTCGCTTCGCGAGCCCGCAAGCATTAGCAACAACTCGCATGCTAACAACTATATATGTGAGGTATAAATTATACATCTACCGATGCATATACTGTAAAGTTTGGAATTACATAGAATGTTTCTATGTTTTGTTTAAGTTGAATACCATGATGTAATGTTCTGTAAATCCCCTGGTATGCAAGGGTGGTGCAGGTGGTGCAATGCACCAGGGCCCTCCTCAGTGATGGGTCCCAGTGCTATGCAATTTAGTTTTTTGCATTTAAGTTTTTTTCTGTAGTGTTGTGTCCTGCAAAGAGCAGCTATGAGAAGAAGAAAAGCTATGGGAAGAGTCTTAGTGATTGTTATGGGTCTTAGGGAGGTAGGCTATTATGGGAAGAGGTGTTTTGCGAGTGGAACCGAGTGAATTGGTACCAGGGGCAGGGGGGTCACCCCACAAAAAACAATTTACAACCCCCTCTTGGTGGGGCCTAGAATATTTTGTTGTTGTTTAGTCCTCCAGTTGTATTAAACTCTTGGTGACCATATGGTCCCCAGCACCCAGGTACATCTATCTGTCATTATTGTTGTCCTTATCCATATGATTTTCTTGGCAGAGATACTGGAGTGGGTGCCAGTTCCTTCTCCAGTGGACCGTGATTTCTCTGCTATGACCTGACCATCTTGAGTGACCCTACATTACAATTTTATTGAGGTACAGAAGGGGACATAGGGAATAATATCATTTAATAGCATATATAACTGTATGGCAACATTTGCAAAGACATGTAAGAACTATAATAATGATGTAGAGGTGCAGATCAAGTTGGCCATAGGTCCTGATTGGAGCCCAGGGACAACTGTTAGCTACCCGTGCATTGGAGGCACAGCTTCTGTGCAATGAACGTCTCACTAGAACAATATTGTGTGGAAATATACATTATAAATCACACTGTGTGACAGAACAGTTGATCCCTCTCTATCCAGCACTTTGATCCTCTTCCAACAAGTTATCTTCCCATCCAATAAACAAAATCGGCTGCTTCTCAAGTTTTTCCCATATCCAAACAATTAAATGTTGACATTAATAATCTTATTAGCCTGGCTTATATAGCTTGGAGGAGAGAAAGGAGAGGGGATATGATAGAAACCGGCAAATATGTCAAAGGATTTAATAAAGCTGAGGGGTGGGTATCTATCTTCTAGGAAAATGAGGAGCAAGAACTGGAGGCCATGATTTGAAGTTATAGTTATGTGCAATGTGCACAAGAACCATTTACAGAAATTGTAGTAGACAAGTTCAACATCCTTCAAGAGGAATTTGTAGGAATAAATACAGCAAAGGCAATCAAGCATGTCTTGCTTAGATTGAAGTATTAACATAAGAAACTTTCCTTGTTCTATGCAAATTTCTAAGCCTCTAGGACCCTCTGTTGTCCGCCATACTTCTTAAAGGGTACTCATACTTGCTTTCCTGTTACATTGCTCCAGCTGATGTTGCATGACCTCCTAAAGGACCACTGTACAATGAGTATATATGAATATAAATATACGGTGTGTGTGTGTGTATATATATATATATATATATATATATATATATATATATATATATACTAGCGGCTTGCCCGTCAAAAATGACGGGGCAATACAATTGTAAGGCAGGTAATGCTGTTTGCCACAGACAGTAAGTGTTTTGGTCGTCTGAGATCCTTCGGCGCTCATTGCGAGCCTCGCACTGAGCGCCTTTGGCGCTCATCGCGTGGCTCGCTATGAGCGCCAGCCTCTCGGTTGGTGTATAATTTGTTATCAGAGGTGCTTTTGCGCTCATGGTAAGGTCCGCTCTGAACTCCTTTTTGCGCTTATTGCAAGCCTCTCCCCTGGTGTACTTTGTGTCCTATGAGCACGGTTGGCGCTCCTTGTGAAGGGCTTTGTGGTTTATTGCGATACTGGTGTTTTTTGTTTTTTTGTTCTGTATATGTATTTTTTTCATGATAATTTATTAGTTAAATCATACATTAATATACTTTACTTCTTTGTAATTAATATATGCAGCAATGAATATGCTGAAGAGCTAACAATCTGTTTTGATGTTCCTGCAGCATACAATGCAGGTTTGCACTGTTGTGGAGCTGAGGTGTAAGTGTCAGCAATGTGTGCAGTGTGTAGTGTAAATAGGCTGCGTGCGCGAGGGGAAGACGTTAGTGTAGCTGTGTACTTCCGCATTGTGTAAGTTAGTGATGTAAAATGGCGGCAAATGTGTATGTGGTACGCGGGTGTGCATGATTTGGCGTCCTTGCTAATAGTGTATGTTGTACCTTCTACAGGTTTTTGTAAAAGTCGTATGTGCTTGGCGGTGTTTTGCGACTTTAAAGGTCGTGTAGCCTTGTTTTCGTTTTTTTCGGCTGACATTTTTTCTCTCGCTTAGGGGATGTTCGAGTGTCTAAGCTCTGTAAATTGGACTTAAATTGAGGTGTAACCTGACTCACAGATGTCCTGGCTGTCCCCCCTTGCTGTGTGTGATGTTTTTATTTTATTTTTGTGTTTTTTTTATGTTTTTCTCTGTTCACGGTTCGGCCGATAAGTTCCTATTTTTGCAAGTTCTCGCTTCTGTGTCTGTGGGTAGGTGTCCTAACTTGTGCATAATCCATCCTATGCTATGATTTCAAACTGTGTAGTACACTAGGTATATGCTGAAAGGAACCATGTACAAACTGATATTGGATTAAAGAGTGAAAATACACTGCCCACTCATTTACATGCCTCTGGACCATTTTTCCCAAAGTGCAGTGCAATAACTATATTTCTCTAAATACTGAGCAGGAAATAAGATTTTTAACATATTTATAGACATCCAAATGTGATAACACAAATGTACTTTATATTTACTATATAAATATATATATGTGTATATATATATATATATATATATATATATATATTTATTTATATATATATATATATATATATATATATATATATGTGTGTGTGTTTGAATCTGACTAAAAGTGTAATTAAGCAGGACATAATATATACAGCTAGTATTCAATTAGAAAAAAATGCCTCTTTTGGACCCTGGAGGCATCCATGATACATTGGTGGGCAGTTTGTGTGTGAAAGTGTATCTGCATTTGTAGATAGTAGTGGTTGCATCTATTTGTGTACATTTCCTGTTTCTGGGCCTGTGATGGCTAAGGATTGTGGTATCAATTTCAATTTGATCCAATATAACAAAAAATATTAACGTTTCCCTTATTTCTCTTCCACATTCCTCCCCCCACTCATAGATAAATAAGCATACCCTAATGATCACACTTTGAACAAGTAATATTGGATACATTTAGAAAGAGAATCTTCAAAAATTCAGGTTTTCTCTAAAAAAAAAAATGTATATGGCTTACATAGCTGCAAATGTTATTAGTTTATTTCATACATTGTTTTTTCTTGGGAAAAGGTGTTTTGCGAGTGGTACTGAGTGAATTGGTACCGGGGGTGGGGGGGTCACCCCACAAAAAACAATTTACAACCCCCTCTTGGTGGGGCCTAGAATATTTTGTTGTTGTTTAGTCCTCCAGTTTTTTTAAACTCTTTGTTACCATATGGTCCCCAGCACCCAGCTACATCTATCTTCTGTGTCTGTGGGTAGGTGTCCTAACTTGTGCATAATCCATCCTATGCTATGATTTCAAACTGTGTAGTACACTAGGTATATGCTGAAAGGAACCATGTACAAACTGATATTGGATTAAAGAGTGAAAATACACTGCCCACTCATTTACATGCCTCTGGACCATTTTTCCCCAAAGTGCAGTGCAATAACTATATTTCTCTAAATACTGAGCAGGAAATAAGATTTTTAACATATTTATAGACATCCAAATGTGATAACACAAATGTACTTTATATTTACTATATAAATATATATATGTGTATATATATATATATATATATATATATATATATATATATATATATATATTTATTTATATATTTATATATATATATATATATATATATATATATATGTGTGTGTGTTTGAATCTGACTAAAAGTGTAATTAAGCAGGACATAATATATACAGCTAGTATTCAATTAGAAAAAAATGCCTCTTTTGGACCCTGGAGGCATCCATGATACATTGGTGGCAGTTTGTGTGTGAAAGTGTATGTGCATTTGTAGATAGTAGTGGTTGCATCTATTTGTGTACATTTCCTGTTTCTGGGCCTGTGATGGCTAAGGATTGTGGTATCAACTTCAATTTGATCCAATATAACAAAAAATATTAACGTTTCCCTTATTTCTCTTCCACATTCCTCCTCCCATTCATAGATAAATAAGCATACCCTAATGATCACACTTTGAACAAGTAATATTGGATACATTTAGAAAGAGAATCTTCAAAAATTCAGATTTTCTCTAAAAAAAAAATGTATATGGCTTACATAGCTGCAAATGTTATTAGTTTATTTCATACATTGTTTTTTCTTGAACTACAGTGGCCCTTTAAAGGCACGAGATTCACTTAAAGCAAAATAAAAGATAAGGATGGTCATGCATGGTGAATAACTGGTTGGTATATCTGCTCCTGGGTTCCTTGGTGGTCCAGTGGTTAGGATTTAGTGCTTTCGCTGCTGCGACCTGAGTTTGATTCCAGTCCGGAAACCAAGAGGTCACACCACCCTGAAGCCAAGAAGTGTTTAGCTTGGTTAGTACTTGGATGGAAGACCCGCTAGGAATATTGTGGCACATTGGAGAAGGACCTGGAAACCCATTACCGTATCGCTGCCTTGGATCAGCATGGTGTGTTGTGGTCCATGAGGTCACGGAAAGTCGGACACAAGTGAGCAAGACACAACACGCACATATCTGCTCCTAAGATAGGACCCACATCTGCTACGAAATATCACCCTCTATACTAGCTGTTGTGTTGGTTATTGATGTCACATTACTTATTACAACTCCACTGAACCTGAGTGTCAATTTGAAGCATCTTCTCCATATATCATCATAAATTTTGTTAATCCTTGGTATCATTTGATTTATTTATTTCTTAGCATCTCTATTTTTTTTATTTTCTGTCAATGCTGCAACTATATTGTGATTTTTCTTAAACAAAAATGTAACATTATTTTTAACATGAGTTTAACAGAAAAAAATGTTTTTTGTTTTTTTTCTTTCTTACCCTAGCTTGGAATTAGAAGAAAGTGTCTCCCTGAGCATCAAGAACAGTGCTGTCCATGGGTTTCGGTGACAGACAAATACTCATACAGCTACTGTTGATAGAGATATACAGCCTTATTAAATTACGATTCGGCCAATTGAATAGGGCTCTATATAAGCACACAGCATATTTTTTTACAGAAGTTTTTAGTTAGTGAACTTCTATCCAAAAGCAAGGTCTTCACTAACTAAAAACTTCTGTAAAAAAAATACCATATTTATCGGCGTATAACACGCACCTCATTTTAAGAAGGGCATTTCTGGGGAAAAAAATACATTTCAAATAAAGAACTTTGAAGCAAAATCCTCAACCTCAACCTCCCTCCTCATCCTCAACCCCCTCCTCATCCTCCCTCCTCAACCCCCCTCCTCAACCCCCCTCCTCAACCTCCCTCGTTATCCGCAACCCCCATCCTCATCCTCACCCTCCCTCCTCATCCTCAACCCCCCATCCTCAACCCCCCCATCCTCAAACCCCCTCAACCCCCCCATCCTCACCCTCCTTCCTCAACCCCCCTATCTTCAACCCCCCTATCCTCAATCCCCCTCCTCAACCTCCCTCCTCATTCTAAACCCCCCTCCGCATTCTACCCCCCCCTCCTCAACCTAAACCCCCCTAAATACCTCCCCCTCGCTTACCTGCTTCTGCTCCGGCCTTCCCTCCGCTCCTTGACCCGGAGCGCATGTAACGTCACATGCGCGCCACATCATTAGCATAAGTGAGGGGGAGGTATTTAGGGGGGTTTAGGTTGAGGGGGGAGGTTGAAGATGAGGAGGGAGGTTGAAGATGAGGAGGGGGGAGGGAATATCGGCGTATAACACGCACCTGTCATTTGTCCCCTATTTTCAGGGAGAAAAAGTGTGTGTTATACGCCGATAAATACGGTATGCTGTGTGCCTATATAGAGCCCTTTTAAATTTGCCGAATTGCAATTTAATAAGGCTGATACTGTCCAGCAGAGGCATAGAACTAGGGGGATAGAAGGAATAAATCCCCCCTCAGATTGTCTGTTGTTTTAAAATCTAAGTGGCAAAAATATTACCTCAAATTATTTATGTGCACACCCTGAATAATGCATGCATTTTAATCTTTATATTTGTTATATTTTGTTTATTTTGCATCAATATTTATTTATTTAGTTTTATCACTCCCTCATCTCCCTTTGTAAGATTTGGTCTGTCCCTGTCTGTGACTCTCCTGTGGAGGGAAGTGATAGAGAGTAGGTCTGGCTTGATAACATTGAGCCCTATTCTATTAGCGGCTCGCAAATGCCTCAAATCCGTACTTTTGACTACGATTGTTTTTTTTTAGAAATGTTTAGATGTATTCTAATGACTCCAGCAATCTATAAAATGCATTAGAGCATCTGTTTTAGTCCATGTTGATTTCATGTTATGTATTCACCTCTTCAGTCCCGGGATCGATAATACTCAAAAATATTTGATTGTATATTTGTGGGCATTTAATGTCTTTCAGTGCCTTCCCATGCTTTTAAAGTACAGTATTGTGTGTTTAATTGATGTTACAGCTCTAATAAGTGTTTGGAAACACCCTTGCGAGTCCAATTTAGAACTCATAATATTTTTGATAGAAACTTGATCATTTTTTTGGTTGCGGGTCAGACAATATTTGGGATATAGTGCTACGAGTCTAACAGAATATTGATTTTGTGTAACTTTAATTATTTAGAGCTCATAATATTCGAGCTGCGCCAAATCCAATGGAATTTTAAGGACTGTTTTGCGGCTTTAAATGGCCCGTAGTGATTTTGGGCGGGGAACTCGTAATCGGATTGCATGTAGCTAATAGAATATGTGGCAATTTTCAGAGTGTTTTTTTTTTTTTCCATATTCCTTTTTATTGGTCCCTTAAAGAAAGGGAAAAAAATATATATATTCCACGGTATATCAGTAAGCCATGATACACAGATCAGGCAGCATCATGCTATTTCACATCTTGTATAGGTGGAAATTTTAATTTAACCAGTCCTGAGACCTCCTTAACACCTTTTTCCGTTTTCTAAACATTAAACATTTATAACTGTCGTTTTTTTTTTTTTTTTTTTAAACTGTTCAGTATCTATCACAGTAATCCTTAGCTCGCAGGCTAGGAATATGAGGCCTATGTTTCAATTGATAAATCAATGCCCAAACCCACGAGGCCTTCTCTGCTATGACCTCTCCTCCCCCTTTCCTCCTATACATGTACTAATTCTATCCTCCTGGAGCTAGGGCACCTTGTTGAAATTAACTAAATATATAACTGGGTGTAATATTGTCTAAAGTTAGGGGAATGTTATCCTTTTTATTTCTTTAGAGTAGGATACTCTATGTGGGGTCTAGGGTCTTCTTTAATGGGCTTCTCAGGAAGCTCCTGTATTAAAGGCCTAAACTTATAGTAGCTTTAAACTTAACCCTTGTCTTTCTTGCCTTTTTCCCTCCCCTTTACAATTAATCAAATCCCCGTAAAAAACACAAAAACTTAACTCAGTTTGGTCATTTGAATCGATCTGAGTGGAGGGAAAGACCGAATTGCCCTTTTAACGTAGGCTTGTTATCTTACCTCCTTGCTGCGCCCAGGCTCCTCGCAGGCTCCCCCCGCCTCCTCATCACCGCCCCCTCCTCCTCCATCTCTTCTTGTTTCCTCTTTATCCTTGATTTTTTTTTGTTTTTGTTTTTTTGTCTAGGTTTACCCAACCCTTTGTTATCTTAATTGATTCCCATGGGTTCCTCTCTATCCCTGTTTCTAATGTTAGGGCCCTTGTTAACAAGCCAGGGATCCCAAATGTCCCTATACTTCTGAATAGCATCTGCTAGTATATGAGTCATGTGTTCGTTCACCGCTATATAATTTATTTTGTTCCTGATTGCCTGTAGTTCAAGTGTGGCTGACTTCCATTGCTTTGCAATGTGTGATTTAGTGGCTAAGTATATATATTGGAGAAGCTTGTTTTGAGCGTAGGATAACCCCAAATCTGGGATTCCTAATAAACAGGTTTCTATTGTGCCCCCTACTCGTGTTCCCAATGTTTCCGAGGCAAGATCTGACACCTCTTTCCACATCTGTGAAACTATGGGGCAGTCCCACCACATATGCTTAAAAGTTCCTAGAGTGAGGCACCCTCTGGTACACATTCTCTCCCCTGACTTGCTCCATTTTGTCAATCTCTCCGGGGTCAAGTATGTTCTATGCAAAACTTTAATAGCAGTTTCTAGGAGTGTTTGGCTTAGGGAGCCTTTGTATATGCT
Source organism: Discoglossus pictus (assembly GCA_027410445.1). NCBI lineage: Eukaryota > Metazoa > Chordata > Amphibia > Anura > Alytidae > Discoglossus > Discoglossus pictus. The sequence continues at coordinate 25,693,802 of CM050174.1, read as the reverse complement.
TTTCCATGCTTCCCCCCATCTCTCCTCATCCCATTGTTCGCCTAGATCCCTCTCCCACTCCTCCATATATCTGTCCCTTGTTCCCTTTGGTGGTTCATTGTATATATCATAGATCCCCCCAATAATTCCCTTAGTTAAAGGGGCCCTCTGGCATATTACCGATAACCAGGTTTTTTTGGGAGTCCCCCATGTTCTAGATATCTTGTTAACCAGGTGTTTGATTCTACAAAAGTTGAAATGTTGGCTAATGGGAATATTATGGTGGTCTCTTAAAAATTCAAAAGTCAAAGGGGTCTCAGAGCCCAACCAAGCTCCCAGTCTATCCAGTTTCCTAGATTTCCACCACCAGTTAGCTTCTGAACCTAGTCCCTGCGGCATCCATGGGTGACAAAGGACCGATAGCATTGGGGAGGGATGTTTGAAAAGGGATGTATGCTTTAGTGCCCATTTCAAGCTTTGCACTGTGGTGGAGATAACCGGATGTCTAATCCCTCCTATTGTATCTGGAACTTTGTCTAGCCATACCAATGTATCCCAGGAGTAAGGGTGTAGTATTTGATCCTCCATAATCTTCCATAAAGGATGGTGTATCCCTGAGTGGCTTATAGGGATGAAAGCCAACTGCGCTGCTCTATAATATTTCTTTAAGTCTGGGCATGAGAGTCCGCCTTTATCCTTGTGTTTAAACATTATTTCCTTTTTAATTCTGGGGGGTTTACCCTTCCAAATGAAATGTGACACCTTTCTTTGGAATCCTTTCAGTTCGAGCTGAATGATGGGGACCGGCAAGGTCCTGAACAGGTACAAGAGCTTCGGAAGAATCGTCATTTTGAAGGCATTAATTCTGCCCAGCCAGGAAATAGGATATCTAGTCCATTTCAGCATATCCTCGCTTAGTTTTTTATAAATCGGGGGGTAATTAGCCCTATATATGGAGTTTGTAGACGACGTTAATTTTATCCCAAGGTATTGGATGTAGGTTTTAGCCCATTGCAATTTGTACCTTTCCGTTATTATTTCCTTTGTTTTGGCCTCTACGTTTAATGCTAATGCTTCTGTTTTCTCGACATTTACAAGTAAACCTGATCTCTGGCCAAATTCTGTTAGGGTGTCAAATAGTAGTGGGATTGATTTGCAAGGGTCTGTGATTGTGCATAACATGTCGTCCGCAAATAGGTTGATTTTAAAATGTTGCTGCCCTATTTTAAGCCCCTTAATTCCTGAGTTCGACCGGATCGCCTGAGCGAGAGGTTCTATCGCAATGGCGAACAGCAGTGGGGAAAGAGGGCACCCCTGTCTAGTTCCCCTCTCTATTTTAATAGTCCGATTGTATTTGCCAGGTAGTTTAAGTCGGGCTACTGGGTTTTTATAGTATGTATTTATTAAATTTAAGAAACTCCCATTAAATCCAAATTTATTTAAGACCTCTTTCAGGTATGGCCATTCCAATGAATCAAAGGCCTTTTCGATGTCTAGTGCTAACATGCAGGCCGGGGTTTTTGTACTATTAGCGTGGTGTATTAAGTTCACCACCCTCCTGATATTATCTCTGGCTTGCCTATGTGGGATAAATCCCACCTGGTCCCTATGTATAATCCTTGGGAGAAATTTTGAAATTCTGTCCGCTATTATTTTTGCCAGTAATTTAATATCCCCATTTAGAAGGGATATGGGTCTATAGTTTTTAATCTCTGAGCTGTCCTTCCCTTCTTTAGGAAATAGGGTGATTTCCGCTAAGTTCATTTCGGAGGGGATCTCCTGACCCTCCAGAATATGATTATATAATTTAGTCAGTCTAGGTGTCAATATATCCGTAAAGGTTTTATAGTACATGTTCGTGAACCCGTCTATACCCGGTGCCTTTCCCAGTTTCATTGCCTGGATTCCCTTTCCTACTTCCTCCTGTGTAATCCTCGCATTAAGAGAATTTACCTCCGATTCCTCCAAACAGGGCAAGTCAAGTCTATCTAGCCAAGCTCTGATACTGTATACTGTTTCTTTACTTGAAGCTGAGTAAAGTTTTTGGTAGAAATTATGGAACAATTCTTGTATTTTGGAAGGATCTGCTGTTTTGATATTTTCGTTATTTTTTATGCAATAGATTCTCGAGAGAGCTTGCTTAGATCTTAATTTTTTCGCTAACATCCTATCCAGTTTGTTTGCTTGGAGGTAAAATTTGTGTTGGGTTCTCCTAAGAATTTTCTCCGCCCCTTCCGAATAAATCTTATCTAGTTCCACCCTCACGCTTTCTATTTCTCGCCTAATCTGAGTTGTAGGGTTTTGTTGATTTAATTTTTCTAATCTTCCTAGTTCCTCTGTGAGTTTTATTTCCTGGGCTCTCTGTTCTCGTCTGAACTTGGATGTCTCTTTCATACAAATGCCCCGAATGTACGCCTTATGGGCTGCCCATACCCAGCCGGTCCCCACCCCAGGTGTCTCATTTCTTTCAAAGAAAAATTCCAATTCTTGGGCTATTCGTTTTTTAACTGTCGGGATCGTCAGTATTCTTTCATTCAGTCTCCATTGATAAGGAGGTTTAGTCAAGGATCCCAGGTTTATGGTCGCCTTCACCAAACTATGGTCTGACCAGGCACACGGTATTATGTCCACGTTTTGAGAGTCAGGTATAAAGGAAGGGTCGGTTAACAAGTAGTCTATTCTGGAGTATGTTTTATGGGGGTAGGAATAGAAAGTAAATTCCCTGTGTCCTAAATGTCTTTCCCTCCAGAGATCCGCTAACTCAAGCTCTCTTAGCAGTCTGTTGATTTGTTTCAATCTTTTAGTGAACTTGTCTCCCAGGTCTTTCCCAGTTCTATCCTTTTTGGCATCTAGTACCAAGTTAAGGTCTCCCCCTAGAATAATCCTACCCTGTTTTACCAAAGACAAATGTTTCAATGCCCTGATGAGATTTTTATGAGGAGAGATGGTAGGAGCATATATTACTGCTAGCGTGACCGGGATGTCTAGAACCCTTCCCATCAAAAAAAGATAGCTTCCCTGTCTATCTGTAACTTTTTTGTCCAGGGTGAAGGGAAAGTTTTTGTGGAGAAGAATTGCCACCCCCTCCCTTTTGGTACTGCTACTTGTAGCGTGGAACGTAGGGAAATTTCTGTTCATAAATGTCGGAATTTGTTGATGCTTAAAGTGGGTTTCTTGAATAAAAATTACAGCAGGGTTAAGTGTTTTGTAAAATTGAAACGCCTTGTTCCTTTTAGTGGGGGAATTAAATCCTTTAACGTTATGTGTAATAAAGACGTGTTCAGCTTCACCTATGGTCTAGAGTAACGTGTGTAGCTAATGTCTGCCGAGACTTACCCTTAGGAAGAGAGGATTCGGAGTCAGCGCCCGAGGAGTAGGAAAGCCGGCGAGAAAGCCCCGCAGTCCTCCATCCGCTAATCTGATTGTGGATAGTATGAAGAGAGACAAGTTGATGACCAAACATATACAAATAAAACTTTTCGAACCTTTGATCCTTCCCCCCCCCCTTTCTTCTTCCTCATAATTCCTTCCATCTTGCACCTATCGTGCCTAGGGAGTAACCACTAAAAAATCCCGGATACTTCCCTAGAATGAGGAAATTCTCTATCGTAATCTAACCCGTTCCTAAAACTGAGCGAGTCAAAAAGTACTGAACTGGATTGCTAGCCCCCACTACATTGGAAGGAGCAACAAGTACTATAAACTGTAACTAGTATTCTCTTATATGAATCAGATATCGTGGATATTTTGGGAAACCTTACCCCACCTCATACCTAAGTCTAATAATAGAAATTCCTGCGTTTTACAATAGAGTCCATTTGTATAGAATAACCTTATAGTCTCTGCAACCTTGGAAATCATCTTTAGAGAAAGTCAACCCTCTCCTGAGGCATTCCCTTGATCGATTCTTACTGTTCCATCACTCCGGTCCCTAAGCCCCTTGTTACTGTCATTCCTTTGCTTTTTCTTGGCAGAGACTTCTATCCAATCTCTAGTTGGTCTCTCCCTCGGCTTCGGGAGTTGGCCCATTAGATTGGAGCCTTCTGGGAGCAATTGTAGGTGAATAAGCTTTTTTTGGAGCGCGCCCAATGAGTGTGCTACATGTGTTTGCTCATTCCAGCGAAATTGTAGGCTAAAGGGGAATCCCCAACGATACTGAATTCTGTTTTTTATTAGAATTTCCAAAGCCGGTCTCATTTCTCTCCTTTTCGCCAAGGTAGATGGAGCTAAGTCAATAAACAATTGTAATTCTGTTCCGTCCGGGCCAACTATTCTAGGCAATTTCCTGGCCGCTGCCATTAGCAGATCTCTGGAGCTCTGTCTCACAAAACGAACGACTATGTCCTTAGGTTTCTCTGAATTGATTGGACCTCCAAGGGCCCTGTGGGCTCTTTCAATGAGCAGCACCTCCTCTGCTTGATTCGGTAGAATGGTGGTAAATACTGCTTCTAGATAGGGTACAAGATCCTGTACATTTTTAGGGACACCTCTCAGCCGTACGTTGTGTCTTCTGGATCTATTTTCCAGATCTTCCAATTTATTTTCAAGAGCCTCTATACGAGTAGAGTTGGAGCTGATATCAATTTTATCATCCTCTTGTGTGGAAATAATCATCTCGGTTCTTTTTTCTAACTCGTGTGTTCTCTGACCTATTGCACTGATCTCTTCTCTCATCTCCTTTAGTGCTATTGCAAGTTGAGTTTTCAACATTAGTTCAAATTTCGCCATTGCCGAGACAGAGAAATCCACGTCAGTGATGGTGTTGGGCCTTTCCCCTTCATTCTCCGACATCTCAGATCTTTCTGGGGAGCTTTCCCCTGCTTTGGTGGTCAAGCTGGATGCTGCCTGGAAATGCTCAGGGATGCCTCTGGAGGATGTGCTTCTCTTAGCCTTCTTCATCTTTCGCTCAGTTTCCTCCCTGGCTCTCTTGTCTCTTAGGCGGTCTCCCTGGTAGAAGGGTATCTTTCCCCTGATAGTTGTCTTGGCACCCCTAAAAGAACACTAAGTACTGTTCTGGGAAGTGCCTATGTAAAAATGTTATGGAAGGTGCTGCTTGAGTTGGGGTAATTTATAGTTTCATCTTTGTTTAGTCTTGCATTGTCTAAGACTCAAGACTTTCTGCCTGTTGCTCCCCCTGTTGCTCTATCTTCTAGATTCCATCCATGATACCCTTGCAGAATAAAAAAAAAGAGCAATAGAGAGAAAAGACAGTGGGGTGGGCGCTCACTCTCATGGTGGGATTCTCCCCTTGGTAATTCAGGAACCGTGTGCCTGTTAGGCCAAAGTCCTTCTGCTACTTCTGTGTTCCAATAAAACCTCCTAAGTATGCATTTTATGCAGGTCTCTATTTGTTCTTAGCCCGTAACTTTGGTCTTCCCTTTTTTGTAGAATATTTTTCTGTTCTTTTCCTCTTTTCCTTTTTATTTTTTCGTATTTATTTAATTTTTTTCCTTTTACTCTTTTTTTTTTTGTCTTTTTTTTATTTTTTTATTAGTCCTTTATGAATGGCTATATGCCTTGAGGCCAATTAGGAGCCTAGGATGATCCCCCTACACTTTAGGGAACCAATATGGCCTCCCTTCTTCTGGGGATATTTTTGGCGCCAAATAGGCAGGGAAAGAAGGAGAAAATGGCTGCTCTGGGCTAGATAAAGGGGGAAGCTTCTTGGCAGCTCTATTGTAACCCCCCACGCCACTCTGATCCTCTGGCACCTATATCAGGGTTGTGTATATGTCTCTGCAGCACAAGCTGCCTGTCAGGGTCCCTTGGTCGCGGGGGGGGGGGGGGGGGGATGTGAGTTGTTTTGTTTTTCTTTTCTTTTTTGTTTTTTTTCAGCCCTATCTCGGGCCCTTATGGTGGGCGAGAAGCCTATCAGGCCTGTACTGTGCCTTGTGCGGTACTGGGGGTTGGGACCTGGCCTCCTGCGACGTAGCCTTTCCTCCCCTCGGGGGCCTCTGTGTCTTTTACCCCACTCACCCTCCTAGGCGCCTCCGTCGCTCCGCGGCCTCCTTCACTGTGCCGTTCTCCTTGCTGGATGCCCCCCCGGGCAGCTCGGTCCTCTCTGGCGCCACACTCCGGTGCTGCGACTGATCTCTCCTGCACCGCCGGCGCAGGGGCAGACAAGGAGAGAGCCCTCCCCAGTAGCTGATGTTCAGGCAGAGGGGTCACACACAGGCTGGGGGAAGATGGCGTTCCCGCAGAGGCCTCTCCCTCGTGGCGGGCTGCACTCAACGGGTACCCCGGGGGCTCTTTTCCGGGCACTCCTCGTTGCCCGATAAACCCAGGCAGCTCCTGGAGCCAAGCACAGAGTGCCACTGGCTAAATTGCCAAGAATTTGGGTGGAAAAAAAACCTTTTTTTGCACTGTAGTGCAGAGCAGCAGAGAAACACGTCTCCAGAGTGGTTTTAAGTGTGTATAAGTTTACGAACTGGGCACTAGAAGGCCCATGGTTGCTAGTCGTCTGTCATGTTGCTGCTTGGGATTTCCTTCACACGGGTCCCACAATCAGCAGCCTGTTCCTTTCTCAGTGCCACCTCACCATCTTGCCCAAGAGCATATCTCCCCAGTGATTACAGGATATACCCTCCTTTTCCCTAGGGTTTCCTGCCATTCTTCTGCTATCAACAGTATTTGCAGTGCTCCAGGATCACAGTCAGGAATATTGTAAAATAGATTGTTTCTCTAATCTATTTTATTCTAAATCTGAAGTGCAGTTGTATAGGGCATGTGTGTGTAGAAATTATGTATAATCTGCAAAATATATTGTGTGTTTATTATACATGTTTTTTTTTTTGAAAGTACAAAAAAGATGCATCAAATGAAATTATAATGTAGTGAAAGCTGTGGTTGAATTGAATGTACAAAACCTTTAATTCATTATAATTGATTTGCAATAATCCTTCTCATCAGTGCATTCAATTGGACTAATGGAAATCTTGTTATTTTGAAGGGCCCCAGCTGAGCAAGCAGGCATTCAAGGCAATGGCTACTCCGAGTGAAGCCTAATTGTACATTATAGTTAATAAAGTAAAAAATTAAATATTGGATCCACTATAAAGTGTAATTTTTCAGACCCACATAGCATCACAGTGGTATTTCAGTTCTCCCAGGTATAGTTTTCTGGATGCAGAGACGGAAGGAGAGAGACATGTCAGGGTTGGGCTGCCCTGTTTTGCCCGCCAATAAAGGAGGAGGCTATAAAGTAGCATTTTTTCTTTTCTATAATCCCATATACATAATAAAAGGATTGCAGATGAAAGAAACACTCCTCTACATGGCTCCCACCAACTACAATAAGTAGCAGACTGGAATCCAGCCAATGGATAGAGCTAACAAAGATAAGCACTGCCTCATATTATTGTTTCTTATCATTGCCATATTTTTTTTACAATATCTATCATGCATGTATTAATCTATGGTGCTGTCCAGGGCAATTATACATTTGAATCAGTTTATTATTTTGTGGATTGCTCATTTTTAAATAGAATGCACGCTGTCAAACATTATCAAAAAGTTTTTTCAGATGCAACAAAGAAAAAAAATCACAGAGTTTAATGATGCAATATAATAGTTTTATATTTGCTGGGAGCAGTTATGGATCAGAAGAGAGTTGAAGTGGGGGGGGGGGGGGAGCACATTTGCATTTGAATGTAATTGTGTTAAGATGCCAAGGGCACATGGTTAGGAGGTAGCTGCCACAATCTGTGTCTGAATCAGTGATTATTCCAAGCTAAAGATGTCTCACTTGACATACCTTGCAATGTTATATGGACATCCCTTACAATGTTATATATAATTCTGATAATGTTACAAGTGTCTTGTTTTATGTAGGTAAGTGAGTCTGGGATTCAATATCTATCTCCATGTATCCTAGTTGTGTTGTTGAGCCGGGTCCAATGTGTATCTCCATGTATCCTAGTTGTGTTGTTGAGCTTATTCCAATTAAAACAAAAAAGGAGAAAAAAAAAGTCTCACATTTAATCCAGTATGCCCTATTACATTACCCTTATTAATTATAAATAAACAATATAATAGTGTAGAATCAAATATATAGAATTTATTCGCAAAGTATAACACTATTAAAAAACGACGATTAAAATACAAACGGTTGTCATTGAAGCCAAAAACACCTTCACATATAAATTACATTAATGTATAAAGTCTATGTGCAAAGTATTGCTGGTGGTAATCTCCAAACCACTTAGGAAATAAAGTGCTTAAGTGCAATATTATATACCTATATACAGCCTGATAAGAGTGGCATAGGAGGAGCCCACCACTTACTCCCTAAATGTGCATAAAGTTGAAGATTAATCTAACCCTTCTAAAAAACTCACCCTACTATAAAAAAAAAACCCTATTAGGATGTGGCAGAATGGGGATTGTCACGTATCCCACTATCTTCATGTGAAATAAACCTATACTATACTATACAATACTAATTCCCTAAGTGGGATGTGGATACCACTTGTTATACCTAAACACAAATATATATTGTACAATTATTTAAATAGCTAGTATATCAGACAATATCCGTATCCACAAGATATAATGTATATAATGTTAATCCAAAGTATTGATTTAAGATCAGTCTGATTACTTAGCTTTGTATATATCATACTGAGAGATGTTAAAACATTAAGTCCAATCCATTATCATTCTAGTGCTCCTCTGGTGTGCATCATGTCTCCATCTCCTATACATATAGTGCAGATCCAATCCCTCATGCAGTACCGGATTGACGCAATGACATCACTTCCAGGACATCAAGGGCAACGTAGCCGACGCATACGTTTCGCCATGGGCTTCTATCAGGGCCTAACACAATTGGGGAGGAGGTGTCCTTTTTATAAGGCTATTCAGCGAGTCTGTGTTCCTTATTGGAGAGATTTACAGCCAATCATATGTGATTGCGACTCCAGGTCCTTGAAGGTAAATAAAAAAACATCATGTAAGATACATAAATAATGTATTTAATGCAAAAACAAAAAAGGAAAACCAAATATGCTGTTATTCTTATATCCTTCTCTATCACCTGATTATTTAATGTTGTGCAATATCAAAGATATATCACACATTATTGCAAATTAAATTGTAGCATATTAACGGATCACCCAAGGAAGAGAATTATAATCAATACGATTATATTATAAACTATACATACATTATACGGGTCATAGGGTATGGAATTCCATATAATATCCAAGATTTTTTAAATTATAATATATACAATTATCAACTTCCCATATAAACCTAACCTTTCATTCTCAAGCAATAACCATCTGTTGTATTGGTCTGATATCCTAATCTGCATAGGATGAATCTGCCTTAATTTAACAACACATTTGAATACATCATATCTCATTGTCTAACAATTAGAGAAAATATATTATTTACAAGTAGAAATCCATTATTAATCAATTTGGTAACTACATGTTCCCTCAAAGGAGATATAGCTATATAGAGTATTGAAAATACTGTCAAACTGCAGATACTTGGTATTAAATATAATATCTAAGAATATTAATATGCACTCTTTATTCAATCGGCTTTACAAGAAAACAGCAAGGTTGATATTTTCATTCAAACCAAATGGTAACAGAATATTAAGTAAGGTAATCCATTTACTCTCAGCTCTCAATAACTCTTCTTCTAAGTTGCCACCTCTAATTCCAAGGTTAAATTGTTGCAGTATGGTACACTTAATTTCCGATTTACAATTATGTCTATGAAGAAAATGTCTCGCTTCTGTAGTTAAGGTTTTACCCCTCTCATAATCTTTCATACTATTCTTGATATTATTTATAAGTTCCCCCAATCTTCTTCGTATTGCCCTCAAGGTCAAACCTATGTACCGCAAATTGCATGGACACTGTAAACAATAAATTACATTTTTGGTACTACAATTGTAGAAACCAGTCATTGCATGTCTCTCGCCGGTTCTATCTTCCAAATAATCAATCTTTTTCATAAAAATGCAGAACTTACAGTGCCCACACATGTGGGTACCGTTGGGTAGAGTCGATTTTTACTTCACTTTCTGGAAATGACTACGTACAAGTCTATCCTTGATTGTTTGTGATTTCCTCCAGCCTGTCTGAATATGTTCACCTATAAATGTATCAAGTTGACCATCACATCTCAAGAAATGAGCATGTTTATTTAAGATGGAATTTATTTCCCTCTACTGTTGATTGAAAGTACTGATGAATCTAGGATAATGTGTCAGACTCAGCCTCTTATTTTTGGGAACTAAAAGTTCGTCTCTATTTGTGTGTAGCGTAGCCACAATACAATTTTTTTGGTATATCTGGTCATGTCTTCACAGAACACTCTCTCCCACCATCCCATGTAAATATTTGCACATGTTGGTGCCACCGGGGACCCCATATCGGTTCCACATACTTGTAAATAGTATTTGTTGTTAAATATAAAATAGCTTCACATCCCTTTTGATGGTCAATCGAGGTATAAAGTGACTCTACATCACATGTTATTAATACTGTCTCAGTGTCAGCTGTAATATCATTCAATTTGCTTAGACATCCATTGCTTCCCGAGTATATGAATGTAGAGTCAAAATAAATTGTCTCAAACACTGGTCAAGGTATTTGCTCGCATTCTCACTAAGACTCCCATTCCCGGAAATGATTGGTCTTCCGGGTGGTTTTACCAGATCCTTATAGACCTTAGATAACATATAAAAGGTAGGTATTCACAGTTTCTCTATTTTCAGGAAATTATATTCTCTGTCTTTTATCAAAAAATGTTCTTTAGCGTTATCTATGATAACCATATATTTTTTCAAAAAGATATTGGTGGGGTCCATATCCAATTTACAATAGCATCTTATGTCATTAAGTCATTTTAATGCTTCTTCGGTATATAGTTCCCTCGACCATACAACCACATTACCTCCTTTATCAGAAGGTTTTATTATCGAGTCAGTCCACTGACTAATCTCTTTAAGAGCTTTCCACTCTAGTTTAGTTAAATTGGCAGCCTTTGTGACATTAAGTTTCTCCAAATCCTTGACCATTAATTTTGTGAATGTATCTATCACAGGGATAGATAATAGTGTGGGAAAAAAACGTTATTTTGTCCTTAGATCATTCATCCAACCTTGTGGATTATCACCATCATTATCAGATATTAGAACATCCAGTGTGACTTCTGAGATTCGATCATCTCTGTCTTGTTCCAAAACAACATCATTCTTATTATACATTTTATGTAAGATCAACTTCCTTGCAAAGAGATAAGTGTCTTTTACAACTTCAAAACAATTGAAGTCAGAAGATGGAGAAAACGATAGTCCCTTTTCCAATACTTTGACCTGATCATTTGTTAGAATCCTGTCTGATAAGTTGATGATCTGTAACTTGTCATCTACCTTTCCTGTCTCCTTCCCCAACTCTTTCTCATTGGCGTATCTTCGATTCTTGTGTCCCCACGTTGTTCTGTCCCGTGGGTCTCGCCCCGTGTCTGCGTTCATCCTCTGATCTTGCGTGTGTGTTGTATTTCTGTTCTGATGTCTCAGTAGGCGTGGGACTAAAAAATGCCTCTCTCTCTCCTTTTATCTTTAGTATTAAGTTCATCCTCTGTTTGAAAGGAGTCCATTTCAGATGAGGAAGGGACAGTTTTAAATCCAAATCTTGGTCTCATTGAATTGCCCCCCCTCTTATTGTATTTGAGTCCAGTCAAAGACTCTACCCATCTCATAATCATTAATATCTCAATTGAATTTATCTCTCTTAGTATGCATGATATCACGTTCCTTCTTATCAAGATCTATTTTTATCTTCTTATAGGTGTGTTTAAATTCTTCTATGGATTCGAATTGGTTTATCTGTTTATTTCGTTTATTTATCAAGTGTGTGGTTTTATTTAGTTAAGTGAGTCTGGGATTCCATGGTTGTTACAAAATGTCTTGTTATTTTTGTTATTCAGGAGATGATTCTTTGTTGTATCCTTGTGTTGTGGAGCTTAGATCAATATCAATCTCCTTGTACCCTAGTAGTGTTGTTGAGCCGGGTCCAATGTGTATCTCCACTTATCCTAGTTGTGTTGTTGAGCTTATTCCAATTTGTATCTCCATGTATCCTAGTTATGTTGTTGAGCTTAGTCCAATTTGTATCTTCATGTGCCCTAGTAATGTTGTAGAGCTTATTCCAATTTGTATCTCCATGCATCCTAGTTGTGTTGTTGAGCTTAGTCCAATTTGTATCTCCATATACGCTAGTAGTGTTGTTGAGCTTAGTCCAATGTGTATCTCCGTGTATCCTAGTAGTATTGTTGAGCTTTGTCCAATTTGTATCTACATGTGCCCTAGCGGAGTTGTAGAGCTTATTCTAATGTGTATCTCCATGCATCCTAGTTGTGTTTTTGAGCTTATTCCAATTTGTATCTCCATGCATCCTAGTTGTTTTGTTGAGCTTAGTCCAATTTGTATCTCCATATATGCTAGTAGTGTTGTTAAGCTTAGTCCAATGTGTATCTCCGTGTATCCTAGTTGTGTTGTTGAGCTTTGTCCAATTTGTATCTCTGTGTACCCTAGTAGTGTTGTTGAGCTTGCTCCAATGTGTATCTCCATGTATCCTAGTTGTGCTGTTGAGCTTAGCCCAATTTTTATATCCATGTATCCTAGTAGTGTTGTTGAGCTTGGTCCAATTTGTATCTCCATGTATCCTAGTTGTGTTGTAGAGCATAGTCCAATTTGTACCTCCTTGTATATATTTTATGTTATCGAACTTAATCCAATGTGGAATTCAGTCCAATTTGTACCTCCATGTATCCTTGTTGTGTTGTCGAACTTAGTCCAATGTGGACACCAGTCCAATTTGTAACCTGGCTGAATTGTAGAGCTTGGTCTAATGTAGAAGTCAACCCAATGTATTTCTCCATGTATCCTTGTTGTGTTGTTGAACATAGGCCAATGTGGACAACAGTAAAGTTTGTGTCTTAGTTGAGTTGTAGAGCTTAGTCCAATGCGGAGGTAACACCAATCTGAGTATCTATGTATAAAGGCAATTTCTGTAATGTGTGAGCAGAGCTTGGCAAATATTATCAAAGCAGATGATACAAGTATATTACAGATATTACTTGCAGAGAATATTGATATTTGAAGATGTTTTGTTGAGATATTCAGAAACCAAAGGAGGGAATAGCCATCTTGTGCATGTTTGTATCTATATTCCAGAAATGTCTATATATGGCCACATTCAATTTGACTGACAAGCCCTCTAATAGTGTCCCTTTATTAATAGAATACTGTACACTACTGGTCCAGCACTTAACATAACCATATTTTTTGTGAATGCAATTTATTTTGGGTTATGTCTACTCATACAGTTATTTTGAATCCACTTCTGGAATTTACTTCTTGCAAGTAAAGTGTGATTATTTGCTGAGTGCACTAATTGTGTTCAGGTGAGTAGGCAGAAGTTAATATAAACAGGTGAAGGGGTGAACTTGTGAGCTTGTGAACACTTCTAGTATAAGTGCAGTTCTAGTAAAAGTGTAGGAATTTAAATAAAAGAAGGGAGTGTAGTTCTAGTAAAAGTGTAGGAGTTTAAATAAAAGAAGGGAGTTCAAAGAAAAGGGGTGGCAGACTAATAGTGTAGTAGGGATATATATATATATATATATATATATATATATATATATATATATATATATATATTGTAACAGAGTGAAACAAAGAATGTCCCTAGAGGTGGGTTTAATTAAAGAGGCTGAAAGATTTCTCTGGAGAAAGAAAGTTAACTCCGGGCAGTGATCAGAGGTTAATTGAAGCCCAGCTGTGGATTGCCTTTAAGCCAACAGCAGAGAGATGGATGGAGTCTCTCACTTAGGCTTGGGCCTAAGCAGTGTAAGCAGTGTGTGAAATCTGCTCCTGTTGGTGAGCTGCTGTTAGCAGCAAAGAGCAAGCTACAGAAAGAACTTGCTGTCTGTTGCTTGGATCTCTAATCTGATGTGTGATTTGGATTGAGAGTCAGAAGACTGCTGTTCCAGAGATTGCTCTCAGAGAAAGCTGTTTTTCCAGAGATGGCTCGCAGACAAAGCTGTTTGCAGTCAGAAGACTGCTGTTCCAGAGATTGCTCTCAGATAAAGCCGTTGTTCCAGAGATTGCTCGCAGAGAAAGCTGTTTTCACTCAGAAGACTGCTGTTCCAGAGATTGCTCGCAGATGAAGCTGTGTTCCAGAGGATGTGAGTAAAGGATTATATTTTCCTTACAAGAGTCTGTGTAAAGTAACCCCAGGGAGAAGGCAGCAGTATAACTGTGAATTGGACAGAGTATCTCAAAAGACTGTTTAAGGGTCCCTGGAGGTTGGAGCATTTCTGAGAGATGGGCAGGGCCGAATGCTCCCCATTTCTATGTATGAAGAAATTTACAAGAGAACTGTGTGTTTTGTTATACCTTTTGGCTGATGTAAGCCATTATGTGGTGACATTTTTGGACTTTTAATAAAAAAATTAAAATAATACATGATCTTCTTGCTGTCAATCTAGAAGGTAACAGGTCAAACTGCCACAACTGGTGTCATGAGTTCGATCCAGGTCCTTGTACCAAAGATTGCCACTAGGGAAGGTTGGCCTAAACAGCACTGGGCCACAGTCCTGGGTCCCTATCTGTATGGAGAAGCTCAGAAAGCCTATGGGGTTTTACCTGAAGAAAAGGCAACAAATTATTGTATCCTGAAGGAAGAGATCCTTAACCGAATCTGAGTGAAAAGAGTACAGAGATTGCACTCCTGGGATTTTTTTTTATGAACCTGCTTATTGCTATCCAAGGGGCGCGCTTGTCTACCCAAGTTTAAAAAGCAGTTCCTCTGATAAGGGATGGCAAACCCAACCTGATGAAGAGAGAAATCAGGAGTTAGAGACCTGGTGGATGGCAGAGAGCACAAGAGAGACCACGGGAGCTGCTAAACAAACTGCAGAGCAGGCGAGAGAGACCGCAGAGACGGTGAGAGAGACCGCAGAGACGGTGAGAGAGACCGCAGAGACGGTGAGAGAGACCGCAGAGACGGTGAGAGAGACCGCAGAGACGGTGAGAGAGACCGCTGGTACGGCAAAAGAGACCGCTGAGATGACAAAAGAAACTGCTGAGATGGCAAAAGAGACTGCTGAGATGGAAAAAGAGACTGCAGAGAGAGCAAGTGAGACTGCAGACAGCACCAAAGAGACTGAAGAGAGGATATGTGAGACTATAGACAGCACCAAAGAGACTGCAGAGAGAGCAAGTGAGTTTACTGAGAAAGTAACGGAGAATGAAACTAGAGAAAGCAAATGCTTGATAAAGATCTCTGACCAAGAGAAAGTGGAGATCCAACAGATGATTACAGACAGTATTCTTACTAAGGAAGAACGTCCTAATTTTGAGGAAGAAACTGTAATCCTTACTAAAGGGAAAGTTGTGAAAGATAAGAATTTGGAGACTGAGTTGGTGAAAAAGGAACCACTGTCCCGGACAGGACATATGAAGCAGAGCATGGAGATGTGTCCTACTGAAAATGTAAAGTATCCAGAGAGATCTCTGTCTCAGGTGCCAATAAAACAAAGTGATATGGACAAGGAGAGGCAAGAAAGGAAATGAGTCCAGCAAGAGGTAAAGATGAGCTCTATTCCAGTAGGACTGAAAAAGCCGGAAATGAAAGACAAGCAAATTGTTACTAATATATGAGACGTGTCAGGATGATTCCAGATTACATTCCTGAATGGTGGAGGAAGCCTGCATTTGAGGACTACAGAGTGTCCTACAGGAATAGGATACAGATGCCTATTTGGGAGCAGAGGAAGAGCCCTCCCAAGTATAAGCTGAAAGAGCCAGTTGTGCGGGAGCCGTACCCAATAATAAACAGGAGAAGCAAGATCTCCTCACTAATAGTGCATCTCAGAGAGAAGGAGAGATCACCAATTCCACCTCCCAGCTACAAGAGATAGGAGAATCCTGTAAGCAGAGGAAAGCAACTGTGATACAGAAGGAGCTGCTGTTACATGCCTTCACAAGCACATGGGATGGCCAATCCATCTGATATGAAAACACAGTTGGCTCAGAGTGATGCATGTCCAGAAGAGACTATCACTGACCTCCAGAACCTGTGTACCCAAGATGCTTCACTGAATATAGAGCAATCTACAGGAAGCTCATAAGCAAAGCAGAGAGCAGGAGCTTGTACAGGAAAGACAGAGGGAGGAAGAAAGAGTGACTAAACCACCAGAGGTATTCAGAGAAGATATGATGGAAAAGATAAAGGAGATTCTTCAGCTAAATGTGCAGCAAAAGATCCAGCATAAGCAGGGTGAACTGGATTTGCAAAACATTATTGAGAAGATGCAGCTAAAGGCAGCAAAGGAAAAGCTAGAAGCCTTAAAAGCAAAGCGAGAAGAAGAAGAAAAATGGGTGAAAGCTGAGAATGCGGAAATCGCAAGTTTTTTTCAGAAGCCCAATATCAACAAGGCTGCAAAGATGGGTGCTAGCCTATGTATGGAGAGCAAGCCTGAAGTTGTTGAACAGCTGGAAACATTCCAGCAGGGCCAAAAGTCTGAGAGATCTGACCTGGTAGAGATGGGTAATTGCAGACCTTGCATGGTACAGAGTATGCCTGCTGTAAGCAGAAAGAAAGATGAGGTACAGATCCATGCACAAGAAGCAGCCCTGAGAGAGGACGTACCTTCACAGTCTATGAGGGATACTGTAGCAAAACGAGAGCTGCAGAAGAAACCTTCTGACCAACATGCTTCATACAGAATAAGTGTTCCTGGGGTTTGGGAGATGGACCTGGGACAGACAGAAGTAGAGAGTCCAGAAGTCCTGGGGAGCACGAAGGCACCAGCAAGTGACAGACAGACACTGAGAGAGACTGGCTAGGTCAGGACCATGTCCTTGTGGGCAGATTCTGAAGCAGATGATCTATCCACCACAAATTTGAAACCGAAAAAATTTCCCAATCAGTTAATTGTAGATGAAGGCATCAGTGAAGAGAACAAAGTGATGTCGATGACTCCGGCCCAGATGGATGAGCTTTTATTGTACTGAGGAGAACCTGTTCTTCTGAAAAGAAAGAAGAGACAGGAAGCTGTGTGCATTGTTATTGCAGTTGACACCTGCCCAGATGAGAAGATCAGGAGGAACAGAGCTGTGTGTAACAACCTAAGGGTGTGGTTTGAAGGTACTATCGGTTTCCAGCCAGGTCCAGGGGTGATGTATGGCAAACAAAACAATGTGTTCCCCATAGCGGATGCTGTGGATTAAATCCCTGATATTTGATTTGAGGGGTATCTCAAGCCTTACTTCATCAAAGCTGATGGATCATTCGAAAAAGGGGAAGTTCTCCTAGTTCATGGAAGTATGCGTGCTGTTGAGCTCAAGAGGGTAGAGAAAGACCCAAGCCCACACTGCATAGTTGCTCCAGATACTGTAAAGCACTATGAAGGGGAGCCCCTTAAACAAGAGGACAAGGAGAAGATAAAGCTACAAGTGAGCGTTTACGCCCTCTCCACTTATGTAGCTCAACCACATGGTGTTGAGCTAAGGGGGGAGATATGGAACAGTGTGAAGCAAAGAATGTCCCTAGAGGTGGGTTTAATTAATTAAAGAGGCTGGAAGATTTCTCTAGAGAAAGAAAGAGTTAACTCCGGGCAGTGATCAGAGGCTAATTGAAGCCCAGCTGTGGATTGCCTTTAAGACAACAGCAGAGAGATGGATGGAGTAACTCCAGGGAGAAGGCAGCAGTATAACTGCGAATTGGACAGAGTATCTCAAAAGACTGTTTAAGGGTCCCTGGAGGTTGGAGCATTTCTGAGAGACGGGCGGGCAGTATTCTCCCCTTTCTTAAGATGAAGAAATTTACAAGAGAACTGTGTGTTTTGTTATACCTTTGACTGATGTAAGCCATTATGTGGTGTCATTTTTGGACTTTTAATAAAAAGATTAAAAGAATACATGTTCTTCTTGCTGTCAATCTAGAAGGTAACAGGTCAAACTACCAATATATATATATATATATATATATATATATATATATATATATATATATTATTTTTTTTTTTTTTTTAAATAAAGCTTCATACAAATATATACATTTCTATAATTGTTTGTTTAATTTTTCCACCAAAATGTTGTAGACCATAATTATGATTCAGTCCAGTGGCAACCTCACTCAGTTTACATCCTGTCATATGTAGGCACTACTGGAACAGATGATCCAAGGTCCATACCTCTGTGAGAGGTGTGAGCATGTTGCCTCTCTGGAAGCTCAAATTGGAGAACTGGAGAGGAGAATTGCAACACTTACTGATATTCCACTGGAAAGGTAGTTGGTGCTCACTGAGCACAGTTTAGCTGGGCCTAGCATGGAGGGTTGAGATGGGGCTAGTGAGGCTGTCCAGGGAGGTAGCTGGGTTACAGTTAGAAGGGGAAGCAGGGGAATCAGAAGGAGGAGGCAGGCCAGTTCTGAGTTGGCAAACACCACCAGGTTTGCCAGATTTAGTGAAAATGTTGGATGTCTATTCAGGAATGGCAATACCAGATAGAGCTGTTCCCTCTAACAGCCGGAAGAACAGTTCTACCGGTGGAGTGTGAGGGCAGCATAGGCAGAACAACAGACAGGTTTTGGTGGTAGGGGACTCTATTATTAGTAAGATAGAAAGGGTGATTTATCACCCAGATCCCAGCAATCAAACAGTTTGCTGTCTCCTGGGTGCTCGGGTTCGGCATGTTGTGGATCAGGTAGATAAATTATTGGGAAGGGCTAGAAATGAGCCGGTGGTCTTGGTTCATATTGTTACCAATGACAAAGCTAGTGGAAGATGGAGTGTCCTAAAGAATGATTTTAGATTGTAAGGTTGTATTTTCTGAGATACTACCTGTGCCCTTTGCTAGCCCAGGGAGACAGATGGAGGTTAGGGAGGATAATGCATGGCTAAAAATGTGGTGCACTAAGGATGGGTTTGGGTTTTTAGGGCACTGAGCTGTCTTCTTACTTGGGTACAATCTCAATAGCAGGGATGGATTGCACCTTAATGATGAGGGAACTTTTGTGCTAGGGAATAGGATGGTAGAAAGGCTGGAGGAGTTTTTAAACTAGTATGTGAGGTGGAGGGACAAGATGAGTGTAATGGGGTAGGAAGTGTGGAGGGGATGGTGGGTGAATTAACTACTCATGGGGGAGGAGATGGGGGAGGGGGGAGTACAGTCAATAGGGAGATATTGCTAAGTAACTCATGTACAGTGGCAAGCACTTCAGAACTACAGACTCCTAACATAAGGTGTATGCTTGCTAATGCCAGAAGCTTGCCAGGAAAAATGGGAGAGTTAGAATTATTGGCAATTAATGAAAAATGGGATTTAATAGGCATTACCGAGACATGGTAGGATGAATCTCATGACTGGACTGTTAATCTGGATGGTTATAATCTATTTAGGAAAGATAGGGGCAATGGTAAAAGAGGAGGAGGAGGGATTTGTCTGTATGTTAAGCCTGAATTTAAGCCTATAGTCATAGAAGATATTTATGCTGGAACTAGTGATAATATTGAATGTTTGTGGGTAGAGTTAAATAGCGGAGCAACAAATTCCAAAAGAATATTAGTTGGAGTATTCTATATACCCCCAAATATAATTAAAAGCGAGAAAATACAATTATTGTTAAAGATTGGAAATGCAGCTAAGCATGGGCAAGTTCTAATAATGGGAGAATTTAATTACCCTGAAATAAACTGGATAAATGAGACCAGCAGTTCAGCGAAGGGGAGCAGGTTCTTGAGTACACTCAGGGATCATTATCTGGCCCAGGTTATACAAGAACCTACTAGAAATAAGGCTATCTTAGATTTAGTCATCACAAATAATATTGATATAGTATCAAATATTGGAATAGGGCAACTTTTGGGAAACGGTGATCACAACACAGTCTCATTCGAGATTGAACTAAGATAACAAAACTGTAAGGGGCCAACAAAAACTCTTAATTTTAAAAGGGAGGTTTTAAAGGTCAGCAATACAACATATAGACTGGGACAGAGAACTGATAGGTAAAAATACTGAAAATAAATGGACAACATTTAAATCCTTACTAAATATACATACTTATCACAATATACCGTGTGGGAATAAAAGTAAAAGGAGTAAATCACATCCAATGTGGCTTAACATTGATTTGAAGATCAAGATAAGGAGTAAAAAACAGGCATTTAAATTATATGAACAAGAGGGGACAGAGACTGCTTTACGGGAGTACAAGGAAATCAACAAGGCTTGCAAAAGTGCTATTAGACTGGGTAAAATAGAAAATGAAAAAATAGTTGCAAAAGAGAGTAAGACTAACCCTAAAATATCTTTAAAATATATTAATTGGAAGAAGGCGAGGAAGGAAGCTATAGGAACATTACAATGTGAAACAGGCTGTGTGATAATTAGTGACCAGGAAAAGGCAGATGAGCTAAATAGGTTTGTTTCTTCGGTATACACAAGGGAGGTACCAGTGGTTGGGACACTGCAACATAATGGGGCTACACTACCTTCGCCGAAGAATTGGTTAACACAGGAAGTACCGTATATACTCTAGTATAAGCCGAGTTTTTCAGCCCTTTTTTTAAGGCTGAAAACGGCCCCCTCAGCTTATACTCGAGTCACTCTCCCCCCCGTGTCTCTCTAACCCCCCCGTGTCTCTCTAACCCCCCCGTGCCTCTCTAAACCCCCCGTGTCTCTCTAAACCCCCCGTGTCTCTCTAACCCTCCCCCCGTGTCTCTCTAACCCCCCTGTGTCTCTTTAACCACCCCCCCGTGTCTCTTTCCCTCCCCCCTCCTCATTCTAAACCCCCCTCCTCATTCTAAACCCCCCTCCTCACTTTACCCCTCTATATACCTCCCGCTCTCCCTTTCCCCTCACTTACCTCATCTGCAGCTGCTCCTCTGCTCTCCAAGCTCCTTCCTGCGTCGGGACCCGGCATATGCTAATGACGTGACGTCACATGCGCTCCACGTCATTAGCATTGGCCGGGTCAAGACGCAGGAAGGAGCGTGGAGGAGCGGAGGAGCAGCTGCAGATTGAGGTAAGTGAGGGCAAAGGGAGAGGGGGAGGTATTTAGAAGGGTAAAGTAAGGAGGGGGGTTTAGGATGAAGAGGGGTAAAGTGAAGAGGGGGTTTTAGGATGAGGAGGAGGATGGGGGGGTTTAGGATGAGGATGGGGGGTTTAGGATGAGGATGTGGGGTTTAGGATGAGGATGGGGAGGGTTTAGGATGAGGATGGGGAGGGTTTAGGATGAAGATGGGGGGTTTAGGATGAGGAGTGGGGGTTGAGGATGGGGAGGGTTTAGGATGAAGATGGGGGGTTTAGGATAAGGAGTGGGGGTTGAGGATGGGGGGGTTGAGGATGAGGATGGGGGTTGAGGTTGAGGAGGGGGGTTGAGGTTGAGGAGGGGGGCTGAGGAGAGAGGTTTTGGAGGGGGGCTGAGGAGAGAGGTTTTGGAGGGGGGTTGAGGAGAGAGGTTGAGGAGGGAGGTTGAAGAGGGGGGTTTAGGATGAGGAGGGGGGTTGAGGATGGGGGGTTGAGGTTGAGGAGGGTGGTTGAGGTCGAGGAAGGGGATTGAGGAGGGAGGTTGAGGAGGGGGTTTAGAAGGAGGAGGGAGGTTGAGGATGGTGGTTAAGGACGAGGAGGGGGGTTGAGGACGAGGAGGGGGGTTGAGGACGAGGAGGGAGGTTGAGGACGAGGAGAGAGGTTGAGGATGAGGAGGGAGGATGAGGGTTGAGGATGAGGAGGGGGGTTGAGGAGGCGGGCTGAGGAGGGTGGTTTAGGATGAGGAGGGTGGGTTGAGGATGAGGATGGGGGGTTGAAGATGAGGAGGGAAGTTGAGGAGGGGGTTGAGGATGAGGAGGGGGGTTGAGGAGGGTGATAAGGGAGGGGGGAAGAGGCACAGGGAAGAGAGAGGGGGGAAGAGACATAGGGAAGGGAGAGGGGGAAGAGACACAGGGGAGGGAGAGGGGAGAAGAGACACAGGGGAGAGAGAGGGGGGACACAAGAAAAGGACACACAAGAGGGACACAGGGGGCAGCACATTTCCCACCCTCGGCTTATACTCGAGTCACTCATTTTCCCAGTATTTTGTGGTAAAATAGGTGCCTCGGCTTATACTCAAGTATATACGGTAAACCAAAAGAGGTTGGAAAAAATAAATGTTAATAAAGCCCCGGGTCCTGATGGAATACATCCACGGGTACTGAGGGAACTGGGCTCTGTAATAGCCAAACCATTATATTTAATATTTCAAGATTCACTCAACACAGGGTCTCTACCAGATGACTGGAGAAAAGCAGATGTGATACCTATATTTAAATGGGAGCAAGAGCAAATCCGGGGAATTATAGATCAGTGAGCCTCAGCTGTAGTGGGAATGCTTTTAGAAGGGTTAATAAGGGATAATATACAAGAATATGTCTATTTGAACAGGATTATAAGTAGGAATCTGCATGAATTTATGAGGGATAGGTCACGTCAAACAAATCTAATTACTGTCTATGAGGA
Source organism: Discoglossus pictus (assembly GCA_027410445.1). Taxonomy (NCBI): domain Eukaryota; kingdom Metazoa; phylum Chordata; class Amphibia; order Anura; family Alytidae; genus Discoglossus; species Discoglossus pictus. The sequence goes on along the minus strand of CM050174.1, from coordinate 25,671,298 downwards.
GGTCAGTAGGAACCTGGATCAAGGCAACTCAGTGGATGTAGTCGTTTTGGATTTTGCAAATGCTTTCAACACAGTGCCAAATGGGAGACTATTGTGCAAACTAAGGGATACAGGAATTGCAGTAAATATCTGCTCATATATTGAGAGCTGGCTAAAAGACAGGAAGCAAAGGGTTGTAAATGGGACATACTCCGATTGGACTAATGTGGTAAATGGGGTTCCTCATTGTTCAGAATTAGGTCCTCTCCTTTTTAACATATTTATTAATGACTTAGAGGTGGGACTGGAAAGTAGTGTCTCCATTTTTGCTGATGACACAAAGTTGTGCAAGGTAATTGAATCAGATAATGATGTACTTTCCCTCCAAAGGGATTCACATGAATTAGAGTAATGGGCATCTAAATGGCAGATGAGATTTAAAATGAATAAATGTAAAGTTATGCATCTGGGAAGGAAAAATAGCCATGCAATTTATAATCTTAATGGAGAAAATATGGGGGTATCCAATATTGAAAGGGATTTGGGAGTGCTTGTGGACAACCACCTAGGTAACAATGCTCAATGACAAGCAGCAGTTGCAAAGGCAAATAAAATATTAGCATGTATTAAGAAGGGTATAAATGCAAGGGAAGCAAATATAATTCTGCCACTATACAAATCTCTAGTACGCCCTCATTTGGAATATGGAGTACAATTTTGGGCACCACTTCATAAAAAGGACATTTTAGAGCTGGAAAAAGTACAGAGTTGGGCTACAAAACTAATAAGGGGAATGGAGCCAAGAGGTTTTCAACTGACAAAAGGACATCCCTTGAGGTTAGAAGTTAAAAGATTCCACCTTAAAGAAAGAAAAGGGTTCTTCACAGTAAGGGTGGTTAATCTGTGGAATTCTCTACCAAAGGATGTGGTGACAGCGAATTTGATAGATATCTTTAAAAGGGGATTGGATTTATTTCTAATTAAAAAGGGCATTCAGGGTTATCCTGAATAATTAGAGAGGGAGTATTAATCCCGGGAGGAATCCGATCGCCGGTATCTGGGGTAAGGAAGGAATTATTATTGTTTTCCCGTTGGGACGATTAGCTACGTTTCACTTGTGTTTTTTTTCTGTTTGCCTTCCTCTGGATCAATTAATTAACAACTAAATAATTAACAACTAATCTGCATATTGCAGATCAGAGGAGATCTTAAAAGGTTGAACTTGATCGACTGAAAGTCTTTTTTTCAACCTCAATGAACACATTTTTTTTACAGAAGTTTTTAGTGCGTGAAGACCTTGCTTTTGGATAGAAGTTCACAAACTAAAAACTTCCGTAAAAATAATATGCTATTTGCTATTCAATTTGCCGAATCGCAATTTAATAAGGCTGCAAGTTACTAGAGGGTTTGGTGAGTATAAAAAGCACCATTAACCCTTTGCTTTAAATTGTGACAAAATAAGAATTTTGTTTTAAGATTCAGAAGCATTGCCCTTCTGCTACACGGGAGGTTTCTGTCCTCCCTGAGCTCGCCTTAGGACACCTGCGTTACGGTTTGACAGGTGTACTGCCCCAGTCAAAAAAAGCATTGCAAAAAACACTGAAATGCAGGGGAGGAGCTACCAGTGGTACAAGTGGTGCACCAATGCCCTTCTCTAGGGGCTCCAGGACTGAGTAATTTCATTTTGCATTTAATTTTATTTTTCTGTAAAACAATACTACTGAAGCTCCAAGAGGTGACAGTGTGGAGCAGTTCGGGAAACTGAGCAGTGTATTAGGGGACAGGTGAGAAAGAGCAAGGGCTGGATGACAGCAAAGTACAAGGCCATGGGTTCTTTGAGGTGGATGCTAAGAGGAGATGGGCACTGTGTGAGGTGGGTGCTTTAGGGGGTTAGATCCTGAGAGGGGTGGGTGCTGTGTGGAGGTGGATGTTTGGAAGGAGTGGCTGCTATGTAGAGATAGTATATATATATATATATATGTGAGCTTTACACAGTCAGTAGGCAAGGGAAGGGAAGCAGTTATGGAAAGGGGTATTGTTGGGAACAGCAGTGGGAATGGGTCTTGGGGAGAGATGCTGATATAGGAAGGGGTCTTAGGAAGGGGGTATTAAGGGAAGGGGTCTTGGGGATGGGCTCTAAGTAAGTTGATACCTGGGGGGGCTAGCTCGAAAACATTTTTACAACTCCCTTGGGGGGGGGCAATTTTTTTTCTTTTTGCACCAGGGCCCTCCATGGTCTAGCTCCGGCGCTACTGAAATGCATGTTTAAATAGAAAAAGCACAAACATGTTACATTGCGCTCAAGCAGTGATGGGATCAACAGCAGGAAAAATGTCCCTGGGTAGTACTTTAATGTGTTTTTTCTAAATTACAGATCTCTAATTTCCCATGGGAAAAAAACAACATTTTGGGATTCTTTAAAATGCATGATAGAACTTTTGGAATTTTTGTGTTTTAAGGAACCATGTGATCTATTTATCTATCTGTTGAATAATTAGTATTGATAATGGACACAATATTTTAAAAAGCAAAACAAATCGATATAACATTTACCAAAGCACGCCAGGCACATCTGCCTATGTTTCTAATTGTGGTTATACATATGGTTTTCATGGAAAATATACTGGAGTGGGTTGCCAGTTCCTGCTCCATTGAACAGCAATTTGTCTGAACTCTGCTATGACCTGCCCATCTTGGGTTACACTACATGGTATAGCTCACAGCTTCACTGAGGTACACAAGCCCCTTTACCACGACAAGGTAGCGATCCGGAAGGGGGAACTACCTAATAATTCCACTTAAAATTTGCAATAATTGCCTGGGACCTTTGCTGTGTTGCTTTAAACTAGGTCATTGCATGTAGAGTTTTCTTTTTATATATATACTAGCGACTTGCCCGTCAAAAATGACGGCAATAAAAACTGAAGCCTGGCAATGCTGTTTGCCACACAATGTAAGCCTCTCCCCCTCTACTTTACTGGCCTTGTGATGAGCGCCTTTGGCGCTCATCACAGGCCTTGCAATGAGCCCCTTTGGAGCTCATTGCGAGTCTCTCCCTCTGTCTACTTCCTCCCTCGTGTCTTATTTCCCCCCTCCTCTCCCTCCCTTGTGTCTCCTTCCACCTCGTCTACCTCCTTTGTATCTCCTGCCCCCCTGTGTTTTTACCTCCCTCTCCCTCCCGTGTCTCTAAACCCCTCCCCTGTGTCTCTTTCCCCCTTCTCCCTCCCATGCATCTCTTCCCCCCCTGTGTCTCCCCCAACCCTCCCCTGTGTCTGTTCCCCCCTGGCCTGTGTCTCTTTCCCCCCTCCCCCTGTGTCTGTTCCCGCCTTCCTCGTGTCTCCATTTCCCTCCCTTGTGTATCTTCCCCCCTGCACTCTCTCCCCTGTGTCTCTTCCCCCTCCTCTCACTCCCCTGTGTCTCTTCCCCCTCCTCTTTCTGTGCCTCTTCCTCCCTGTCTCTTCCCCCTCACCCTCTGTGTCTTCCACCCTCTCCCTCTGAGCCTCTTCCCCCGCCTCTCTCTGTGTGTCTCGCCACTGTGTCTCTTCACCCCTTCGTCTGTCCCCCCCCCCCTGTGCCTCTTTCCCCCTCTCTCTGTACCTCTTCCCCCCTTTCCCTCTGTGTCTCTTCCTCCCTCACCCTCTGTATCTCTCCCCCCTGTGTCTCTTCCCCCCTCTCCCTCTGTGCCTCTTCCCCCCTCTCCCTCTGTGCCTGTTCCCCCCTGGCCGGTGTCTCTTTCCCCCTTCCCCCTGTGTCTGTTCCCCTCTTCCCCCCCCCCATTTCCCTCCCATGTGTATCTTCAGCCTGTTCTCCCTCCCGTGTGTCTTTTCCCCCTTCTCTACCTCCCCTGTGTCTCTTTCCCACCTATCCCTCTGTGTCTCTCCCCCCTCCCTCTGTGTCTCTTCCCCCTCCCTCTGTGTCTCTTCCCCACTCTCCCTCTGTGCCTCTTCCCCACTCTCCCTCTGTGCCGTGCCTCTCCCCCCCTCTTCCCCACTCTCCCTCTTCCCCACTCTCCCCCCCTCTTCCCCACTCTCCCTCTGTGCCTCTCTTCCCCACTCTCCCTCCCCTCTCCCTCTGTGCCTCTACCCCCCCTCCTTC
>CM050174.1:25534724-25662224 GCA_027410445.1 Discoglossus pictus | reverse complement strand
CCATGGTATATCTAATGCCTTGGAAATTATTTTGTACCCTTCTCCTGACTGATACCTTTTAACAATGAGATCCCTCTGATGCTTTGGAAGCTCTCCGTGGACCATGGCTTTTGCTGTGGGATGCGACTAAGAAAATTTCAGAAAAGACCAACTAGAGCTGCTGAACTTTATGTGGGGTTAGTCAGAGGCACTTTAAATAATGGCAGGTGTATGCTGACTCCTATTTAATACGATTTGGAATGTGATTGCTTAATTCTGAACACAGCTACATCCACAGTTATAAGAGGGTGTGCAGACTTATGCAACCACATCATTTTTCCTTTTTTTTTCTTCCCTACACCTAAAAGATTTCGGTTTGTTTTTCAATTGAGTTGTACAGTTTATAGGTCACATTAAAGGTGGAAAAAGTTCTGAAATAATTTATCTTTGTGTAATTTTTTACAGCACAGAAATCCGACATTTTAACAGGGGTGTGTAGACTTTTTTTATCTACTGTATATATATATATATATATATATATATATATACATTTTGCTTAGGAGTCAGCTGCACAGGATATTTCTACCAGCCATAGAGGGAGTCCATTTATACAGATACATTATACTTATGGGAAATAAAAGGTATGCATGTTGTTCTCATTATTATAACACAGTGGTCTGGTAATAGTTAGAGTTGATATATATATATACATTTATCAACTTGATCTTACGCTGAGATTACAGGTTAAATCTAACCTTTCAGCGAGTTAAAAGTATTCAAAGAAAAAATATACTTGTAAAAATAAACATATTTTTCGCAGAAACACGTATCACAATTATTATCATTCCTGTATCTAGTATTTAGTGTACTCTGCCCATCCCAAAATATCAGCGTAGACTCTTCTCTTATATGCTGTTAAGAGAACCCTCGCCAGATCTTTAGATCTTTGGTCCTCACTTTTAGGTATACCTACAGACAGAGGGACAGGTAATAAGACAGCAATGGACACTGTTAGGGTTGCATGTAATATAATAATTATATTTAACCTTATTAATACTTATCAATGCTAGTTATTTACAATAACATAAAAAAAATACAGAATAAAGTGTTCATTTAAAGGAAGTGGTGCTTGATAACCTTTACGTTCATATGTTTCCTATGTACTGGAATTTAAACTCTTCAAGACATCTTGAACTTATGATCCCTTGGACAATATGAACAGTAGGGTATGTCGTTTGGGGCCAAAATATTCACAGAACAGCTGTCCCCTCCTTTTGGACCCCCCCCCCCCCCTTCCTTCTCTCCCTCTTTCTCTGTAATAAGACTGTAATAAGTTGCTTATATGGACGCCACTACGCAGGTAAAGTGAGGCCTAGCTTCCACTGAAGCATTACCTTAAATGCTAAACAGTCTTTCACTATCATATTTCTTAACTAGCTAAACAGTCCAAGAGTTTGTAAAATCCAAGGCCTATAATTTCTTTAGATCTCCAGGTTACCACTCTGCTCCATGCAGTCACAAGCTGCAATGTGGCTGTATGTGTCTTTCTCCAACTCCCACAAACTACAAACAAACAAAGTTGATAAGCAGCTTCCTCCATACTCCAGGAGCAGTCTTCAATCATGTCTGCCCAGGTGCAGCTAATCAACTGAGCAGGTCCGTTAACCCCAGCATTCCTACTGGGGGAAGAGAGCTTTTCTGAGTCTGTGGCTCTTATAAACCGCTTGTGTCTATATATATATATATATATATATATATATATATCTCAGTGACCATATAGATGCAGCACAACAGGCAAATTTGTGTCTAGTTGTGCTCATCATCAACACCTACCTTGGGTCATCGAGGTAGGGATGTAGAAGGGGGTATATATATATATATATATATATATATATATATATATATATATATATATATATATATATATATACATATGTATTTATTTATAGTTTATCAAGGAGAAAGTATAAAATGCAAACACCCAAATCTGGATTAATATTTTTGGTTTGCAAATGATTACGCAACTGTACTCCAATGTGCACATTTGTTTAAAAAAAAAAAGAAGACAGGTGCACCCAACTGTTTAACAGATCGGAAAAAATAGAGGAAATGAAGCAAACCACTGAACTCCATACATCATTGGGTATTACAAAACACAATAATATGATCAAATCTCATCCTACATCCATATCCTCTACACGATTTACAAACAAAAGTTTTTAACCTCTTGTCTCCTATAGCTCTGTAGCGTACTTACGAAATTCTCTTTTCAAAAACTACACTGGATCATCAGAAAAAAAGTAAAAAATACTGCATTTAATGTATTAACTATTATTTACTGTTATGTTTTAGTGGGAGCAATCCTTCAACAGGTGGGAGAGAACATTAAATGGAAAAACATACAAAATATAAGAACTCCTTATACTACCAAATACAGACACAAGGAAAAGATTTACAACAGGATGCACATTAACTCTTACAGGCACATGATGCACATTAGCTCTTACAGACACAGGCTGCAGATTGGCACTTACAGGCAGAGGCTGCACATGGGCACTTACAGGCACAGGCTGCACTTAGACTCTAACAAACACAGGTTGCACATTGGTACTTAAAGGCAGTGACTCCAGATAGACACTTACTGATAGAGACTGCACATTTGCACTTACAGACAAAGGCTGCACATTGGCACTTACAGGCACAGGCTGCACTTGGGCTCTTGCACAGACAGGATGCGCCCTACTCATCGAGTACAGAGCAAGCATCTAGTTCAAATAAATGTTTCTCCTTGTGAGATGCGTCGACTACCAACTGAAGCAAGCGGTAACCAAGTTACCACTGTGTGTGTGTATATATATATATATATATATATATATATATATATATATATATGCTCTAGCTTTGCCACTGTATATATATATATATATATATATATATATATATATATATATATACACAGTATATATACAGTGGATATAAAAAGTCTACACACCCCTGTTAAAATGTCAGATTTCTGTGCTGTAAAAAATTACACAAAGATAAATTATTTCAGAACTTTTTCCACCTTTAATGTGACCTATAAACTGTACAACTCAATTGAAAAACAAACTAAAATCTTTTAGGTGGTGGGAAGAAAAATAAATAAATAAATAATGTGGTTGCATAATTCTGCACACTCTCTTATAACTGGGGATGTAGCTGTGTTCAGAATTAAGCAATCACATTCCAAATTGTGTTAAATAGGAGTTAGCATACACCTGCCATCATTTAAAGTGCCTCTGATTAACCCCAAATAAAGTTCAGCTGCTCTAGTTGGTCTTTCCTGAAATTTTCTTAGTCGCATCCCACAGCAAAAGCCATGGTCCACAGAGAGCTTCCAAAGCATCAGAGGGATCTCATTGTTAAAAGGTATCAGTCAGGAGAAGGGTACAAAAGAATTTCCAAGGCTTTAGATATACCATGGAACACAGTGAAGACAGTCATCATCAAGTGGAGAAAATATGGCACAACAGTGACATTACCAAGAACTGGAGCTGCCTCCACAATTGATGAAAATACAAGAATAAAACTGGTCTGGGAGGCTACCAAGAGGCCTACAGCAACATTAAAGGAGCTGCAGGAATATCTGGCAAGTACTGGCTGTGTGGTACATGTGACAACAATCTCCCGTATTCTTCATATGTCTGGGCTATGGGGTAGAGTGGCAAGACGAAAGCCTTTTCTTACGTAGAAAAACATCCAAGCGAGGCTACATTTTGCAAAAACACATCTGAAGTCACCCAAAAGCATGTGGGAAAAGGTGTTATGGTCTGATGAAACCAAGGTTGAACTTTTTGGCCATAATTCCAAAAGATATGTTTGGCGCAAAAACAACACTGCACATCACCAAAAGAACACAATACCCACAGTGAAGCATGGTGGGGCTGTTTTTCTTCAGCTGGAACTGGGGCCTTAGTTAAGATAGAGGGAATTATAAACAGTTCCAAATACCAGTCAATATTGGCACAAAACCTTCAGGCTTCTGCTAGACAGCTGAACATGAAGAGGAACTTCATCTTTCAGCATGACAACGACCCAAAGCCTACATCCAAATCAACAAAGGAATGGCTTCACCAGAAGAAGATTAAAGTTTTGGAATGGCCCAGCCAGAGCCCAGACCTGAATCCGATTGAAAATCTGTGGGGTGGTCTGAAGAGGGCTGTGCACAGGAGATGCCCTTGCAATCTGACAGATTTGGAGTGTTTTTGCAAAGAAGAGTGGGCAAATCTTGCCAAGTCAAAATGTGCCATGCTGATAGACTCATACCCAAAAAGACTGAGTGCTGTAATAAAATCAAAAGGTGCTTCAACAAAGTATTAGTTTAAGGGTGTGCATACTTATGCAACCATATTATTTTATTTTTATATTTTTTCTTCCCTCTACCTAAAAGATTTCAGTTTGTTTTTCAATTGAGTTGTACAGTTTATAGGTCACATTAAAGGTGGAAAAAGTTCTGAAATGATTTATCTTTGTCTCATTTTTTTACAGCACAGAAACCTGACATTTTAACAGGGGTGTGTAGAATTTTTATATCCAATATATATATATATATATATATATATATATATATATATATATATATATATACATATAATGTATCAACTAGCAGAAAATAACCTTTTCTAAGTAAGTACAGAATTTAATATTAAATCCTATTCCCCAGATACATAAGAAATGATGTACAGGAGTGATAGGTAAGTTATAAAGATGTGTTTTTATTTACTAAGGAATGCATTATATTCTTAGTGGACATAGCGGGGGATAAAGAGTACAGAAAAAAAGCCACGTTACTGGGAAAAAAAATTAGAGGTTGATGCTTTGCTGGAAACAATTAAGGTCTTTGATAATGTTAAAGAGCCAGTGTTTTTTAGGAAAACCTCACGTCTGTGAAGTATGTTATAAACTAACAAAATTGTCAGCTATGTTAGACAAGAAGGAAAACCATTTTTAGAAAGAATCTTAACTTTTAAAAATTCTGTTTTCGGATAGAAAATATCCATTTTGTTTGGCTTCTGTGCATCTAGTGCTTATGGACATGTGTGTTTTTGCATTTAATAGCTACCACCTCCTCCAACCCAAAAAATAGCTTTCTCTCTCTCTTTCAGTCTCTCTCTCTCTCTCTCTCTCTCTATGTCTATGTCTCTCTTGCTCTCTATGTCTCTCTCTCTCTGTGTCTCTCTCTCTCTCTGTCTCTCTCTCTCTCTCTCTCTCTGTCTCTCTCTGTCTGTCTTTCTGTGTGTGTCTCTCTCTCTGTGTCTCTCTCTCTCTCTGTGTCTCTCTCTCTCTGCCTGTCTCTCTCTCTCTCTCTCTTATTCTGGGTCCCGACACAGCCAAAAGAGGAGTTGGAGAGCCGCAGTAGCCTCTGATGAAGGTGGAGGAGGGAGGAGGAGGAGTGAGGAGAAGGATGAAAGGAGGGGGGAGAGACACAGGTCAGGGAGTGAGAGAGACACAAGGGAGGGAGAGGGGGAGAGACACAGGGGAGGGAGTGGTGGGGGAATGGAGACACAGGGGAGGGAGAGCAAAGGGGAAAGGAGAGGGAGGAGGAGGAGGAGGGGGGAGGAGGATGAAAGGGGGGGAGAGACACAGGACAGGGGGGGAGAGAGACACAGGGCAGGGGGAAGAGACACAGGGGAAGGGAAAAGGAAGAGGAGAGGGGGAGAGACACAGGGGAAGCGGAAGAGACACAGGAGAGGGGGGAGAGACACAGGGGAGGGAGGGGGGAAAGACACTGGGGGGAAAGAAACACAGGGAAGAGACCCAGGGGAGGGAGAGGGGGGAAGAGACACAGGGGAGGGAGAGGGGGCAGACATAAAGGAAGGGAGAGGGGGGTGGGTAGAGACATAGGGGAGGGAGAGGGGGAGAGACAGAGGAGGGAGAGGTGGGGGAATGGAGTCACAGGGGAGGGAGAGGGGGGAAAAGAGACACAGGGGATGGAGAGGGGGAGAAGAGACACAGGGGAGGTAGAGGAAAGGGGGAAGGAGGCACAGGGCAGAGAGATGAGGGGGAAAGGAGGCACAGTGGAGGGAGAGGAGGGGGGAAAGGAGACAAAGGCGAGGGAGGGGAGGGGGAAAGGAGACACAGGCGAGGGAGAGGAGGGGGGAAAGGAGACACAAGGGAGGGAGAGGAGGGGGGGAAAGGAGACCCAATGGAGGAAGTAGACAGGGGGAGAGGCTCGCGGTGAGCCACGAAGGTGCTCACATTGGGTGGCAAACAGCATTGCCAGCATTACAATTTTATTGCCGTAATTTTTGACGGGCAAGTCGCTTGTAATTTATAATAAGCAGCCAGAACATACAAGGCTTGTAATTAACATTCATTTGGCAGACACAAACAGAAGGAAGCACCAGATAGACAGATTGAGACAGCAAAATAGAGAAAGAGACAGAATTAGAGATAAAAGTTAGAGACACTCTGACAGAGATAGCTACCCACATTAAATCATAATTTCATATAATTGTCATTTCTGAATATAGTATTCTTTTTTTTATTTTTATTGTAAAGTAAAGTCATAAAAAGCTGAGAATTGATGGCTATTTAAGGTACGCTTAAATGCAATATATAAAAACATTCTGATTGCCTCTTTGTTAAATTAATACATTACACCGTATTATACAGTATAAAAACAGGCCTATTATGGTACTTCACTGGAAAGTAATTTAAGTAATTATCTGGTCTTACCCCCAGGTGACACATTAAATGTTCAACCAGATAATTTCCCTACTTTTGTGTTCAATAAAGTGGGACCTTTCAACATTGTTACTTTTGCCAGATGCTGGCTGTCAGCAGAGACTACATAATGCAATTCTTAGAGGAAAGGTGTAATACCAGGCAGGGTAAAAACTTCTCAGACGACTGTGGGTCGAATTAAGGTAGTAGAGGCTGGCTATGGTGTATAGCCTAAGCTTGGGGAACAACTTGACCTAAGCAAGGCCCAGTTGGTATGTACATATAAGAATTTATACCCCATCACCCATTGAATATGAAATTAGACACAGATCACTTATTGGGAGATAACTGGCCACAGCGTGTATTGGTAAACACAACATGACGTAATAACCATAACGATAAATAAATAAACATAACCCGAGGGGAGGAGCCTGGACAGAGACAGTACGCCCTACGCCCTGAAGCCTCATCAAGGGCCTATCGTGTTGGAACATCCGTACCACCGTAGTGTAGGATCTCCCCCATTTTCCCACTGTCCCGGCGACTCCCCTCACCACCCGCCGCTGTGACAATATAAACAAACAAACTTTTGATACCATATAATATATACTTCAATGATACATCCACAACAACAAGTACTTCAGACAATAAACAACAAAATCCACAACTTACTATCCTTTTTTTTTTTTTAACAGTACAACATATACATCACTTTAACAACAATACTTTAGGGATGGGTGGGTGGGCATCTGCTCCCATGGCTAGCTGGGGGCAAACTGGTGGAAATTGGCGCCAAAAGCCTATAATGGCTCCACCTCCCCCAGCTAGCCACCTCCTGCCCCTCCCAGGTCCTGCCAGGTCAGGTGGTCCCTCCCTCCAACCCCAAGCAAGCCTGAGGTGGCCTACGAGCCCTTCAACATCCTCTGGGGGTGACTATTAATGGAACTAGCGACTTGCCCATCAAAAATGACGGGGCAATAAAATTGTAAGGCAGGTAATGCTGTTTGCCACAGACATACATTTTTTTTGTGGTCCGAGATCCTTCGGCGCTCATTGCGAGCCTCGCTCTGAGCGCCTTCGGGACCCATCACGTGGCTCGCAATGAGCGCCTTTGGCGCTCATTGAAAGGCTGTTGGTTGTTGTATTTTTTTATCAGAGGCGCTTTTGCTGATATTGTTTGTTCGGCGCTGATCTGCTTTTTGCGCTTATTGCAAGGCTTTGTTTGCTATGAGCAGCGTTGGTGAATGGCTTTTGTGTTTTCTTGTGAGAGTGTTTTTTTTGAGTATATGTATTTTTGTATGCTAATTAAATAATTAATAAATTAATATACTTTACCTATTTGGAAGTAATATATGCAGGAAGCATTGTGCTGCAGCATACAATGTCGGTTTGCCATGTTGTGGAGCTGAGCTGTAACTGTCAGCAATGTGTGCAGTGTGTCGTGTAAATAGGCTGCATGTGCGAGGGGAAGCCGTTAGGGTAGCTGTGTACTTCCGCATTGTGTAAGTTAGTGTTGTAAAATGGCGGCGAATATGTATATGGTACGCGGCTGTGGATGATGTAGAGTCCTTGCTAAAAGTGTATCTTGTACCTCCTGGGTGCCCCCCTTGCTGTGGGTAAGCTTTTTATGTATTTTTTGTGTGTATTTATTGTGTTTTTAATGTTTTCAGGTGCGCGCGGTTCGGCCGTTAAGGTTGTATTTTTGCGAAGTCGTAATAGTTTGTATTTTTTGTGTAAGTCCGTATTTAGTGATTGCATGTTAGATCTATTTTGGTAAAGTGGCGCCTGTGTGGGTGTTTGTAGCCTCCACCTCCGCAAATGCGGCCCCTCGCAGTCGTTCTTGCAAGCTCGTGACGACGATTCGTAATTTAACAACTATTATATGTGATGAGTATAAGATAATATATAGTGTGTGTCATGATTTGTTTACCTGTGTGCCATGATGAACTATCTGGTGCATACAATATGGTGATGCAATCTGTCCGTATAATGGCCATAAACAGAATTGTCATGTCCAACAAAGACTAATTGAGCATTTAAAAATATACAGAATAAACAAACTTTCAATCTCAATACAGATCCGTAAATAATTATCTTAGCAGTGGTGAGACAAAAAAGTTGGCTACTACACATTACTGTGACACTTGGACCTTGTATTTTATTAAATGTTGTTGATCAATTTTCATATAGAATCTAGACGTCCATCACTTTCTACTCATATTGGAGGATATGTGACCGGCATGGATAAAAGTGAGCATACCCATAGTTAAGCGGAGTTTGGCATCAATGGTTTGGTATCAACATCGATAAGCATGACGGCTCAGCCAGATGTTCTTCTCACCAGCTGCTTCAAAGCCGAACAAACAGCTGTTGTGATTTCTTAAAGCTGTTATATGTAAATACACTATTTAAACTAAATGAATAATAACAAGTATCTTTCTTCATGCACTCGGCTTTATGGAATACGTTCAAATACCAAATTTATGACAAAACCTGATGACAGATTTTTTGCTTGCTCCTTAATTGGAGTTTATTTACCATATACCTATTCCCAAGGAAGTTTTGGTCATCAGACGACGTTGAGGAGTCCCATGCGAAAACCTCACATACTCACATAGAGAATAGAGACATCTATGGGAAAGCAGTATTAACATAATCTGAGATCAGACTACTTTTATTAAAAAAACTTATTTATAGTCATATTCTTGCATTTTTACACGTGATGCTGTTATAAAAACATGAAAGATATTTATTTATGAAGGGTTACAAAAGTATTATTTAAAAATAGTATACATGTAAACTGTATGCCAGCAAATTAAACACTGGTGGGAAGTTTCTGTAGTGAAAAAACTGCTTATATTTTGTGGCATCATTTCATTTTTTGGTGTCCAGACTTCTTCCAATGGAGAAACAGCACAGGCGAGCAAAAAAGTTATTTATGTGTAGTTAACACATCCCACCAGAAGGTGTCAGCATCCATTTTCATTTCTTCTGCCCCAATAAAGATGACTCCGTGAGCTGGAAATGTCTACGATTAAGGATGATACCTTTTAATTGTATTGATATACAAGTTAAATCTATTTTTAGTTCACCATTAATTTACATTACTTTGTACAAATAGGAACAAAGTGAGGATTTAGCAACAGATCCCTTAAAAATAGCTGTTGTTATTCTCATCCTCTAAGTCACGTGTTTTTAAATCATATTTCTTTCTATAAAGTCTTTTTTTTATGGAAATGTCCAATCTTTGAATGTATGGAGAGGTTTTTAAATAATTCATCAGTGTATCTAGCCCATGGTCATTATGATTAGTTAGCTTGAATATTTGCACATTAAATGAAAGAATTGGAGCCCTCTATACGTGTTCACCTTGAATCTTTTTGAGTTCCTCTATATAATTCCATTGGCCATTTGGTCATTGTAATATAAAAACTTGTTAGTAGAAAATAACATTTTCAAAATAAATAAATAATAATTGAAATAAAAATAAATAAATAAATAAATAAATATATATATATATATATAAATATATATATATTAATATTTATGAATATATTTATATAATGTTCATTGTGTAATGGTTCTTTAATGGATGTCCAGATTTACTTATGGTTGCCTAATTAATCAATATCAATGATTCTCAAAGCATGCAACTGGGTGTGTCTTGAAATTTTGGATGTTAAGTAAAATATGTTTGCTGATAAAATAATTTTTATGAATAATTTTAATATTACATTTACTTACCCAGCATACATAGGCCCCCAATTACCTTCATAAGCCCGTATGTCTGCAGGTTAGAAATTTGCTACAGTTTCAGATGTATTTAATTTCTCAAGCCCGCAAGTACAGGCTCACAGCCCCACAGCGCAAGCAATGTAGCATTTCAGGGCATTATCATGATTAATTAAGCAAACCCGTAAGATACAATTTAGACAGAGCCATTACTAAATGAGACCTCCATCATGACGTCGGTAAAACATGGAGATTAGACTACAATTAGTGTTTAGAAGTCCGATATGTGATCAGACTCGCAATCCAGAAATGTAGAAATCCATAATAATTAATAAATCAACTGTGCTAGTCCATGTTGGTGGCTTGATATGTATTAACTCCTTGATTCCCCGGATCAATAAAACACAGAAATAAATCATAAAGAAAATATTTTTATCAGACTGTCGTGCAATTAATTTTAATGTCTTTAATTTCATTCCCAGTATTTGTAAGTACAGTAGTGTGTTTATATTTGCTTTTACAGTGTTACAAACAGGTGTTTAATCCACTTGCAAGTCCTATCCGCTGTGATTTTGAGCCTGTAACTTGCAAATGGATTGCGAGTTGCAAAATGTAGTCAATTAACCTCCCTGGCGGTCTGGCTGTGTCAGTACCCCCGAGTGTTAAAGCGGTACACTCAGGGATACTGACAAAGCCAGACTGCCTGGTTTCGCTCCCCCCTTCCCCTACATTTAAATGTTTTTTATAGTGCAGCACTCCATTCTGCCCCCCACCTTCCTCCCCCTCCTCTTACTGTGTTATCCTCTCATCCTTCAACCTGCAACACGTCTTCTGTCTGTGGCCGGGAATCATTGTTGACGTGATGTGTGTGTGATGTCACTCAGGAATCTCGGACACTGCAAGAAGACATGCCGCTGGGGAAGGATGAGAGGATTACACAGTAAGAGAATGGTAAAAGGGGGAGGAGGGGGGGAAAGGAAGGAGGAAGTGTGTAATCCTGAGCATGTCTCGGGTTGCCGATTTTTAGGTTTTTAAAATTAACCCCCGAGCCACGCTCGGGATTACCGCTAGTGCAGTTAAATATCTGTAACTTTTACGGGCTCCATTAATAGCTAAAGTAATTGCAATTTGGAAAATTAAAAAGGGACCATAGTATGCAGTAAGTAGACCTTGAATTCAGATAGAATTCATCAACAGCTTTCAAAATTCTTTTTTTTCCAAGATTTTGCATTATACGATGAAATCATTATTTTTTTCTTAAAGAAGTCTTTATATATCAGTAGTGACGTATGTGACAGTTTAAGTTGAATTTGTGAATGATTAATTCAACTAGCTAGAACGAAGTGTACGCTTATATTTAATAAAAGAACAACGGTGTACAAAATGCTCTGAGAAAATGGATAAAATAACAAAAAAAAACAATAGTGTCAATCCAATGATGCCTACTCCCCATGTTCTTTTGCTTTGCCAAGAACATATTCCTCCTATTACTATGATGCAACCATAAAATACTGTAAAGCTAGAATCTCATAAAGACTATAGACATACGTCTTACCATTTTTCTATCTACTTCAAAACCTCAGGTCCTACTTGATCTTTATTTAACACTGTCCAAACCTGTTTTTGCTAATGTTGCATGAGGTCACATTGAAACATTAGCATGTTTTTTAGAGGAAGCAGCACCCACACACTTGATAAATAAATAAATATTCCAAATATGGATCTCAAAAAGGGAAAAAGAAACAATACGGAGAAGAAAATAGATTACAAAGCACGCACATCAAAAAGGCATTTATTATAGAATAAATAATCAAAAACAGTTAAAAAGTTCAATCACGTTTTTAAAATCCAGGCCTAGCAAAGAAGCCATAACCCCTTCTCACCTCTTCTCTCTTTTACAAATCCCTATCAACCACGGGCAGGCCACAGTACTGTATCAAGAAGGGGGCCCAGGACATATCCTCCCATCTAGACCCAAACAGGAGGTGACGGCCACTGAGTGCTTCAGTGCAGTGGTAGGGGAACAGCACTATTCATCCTGGAAATGAACTGTGACCAGTGTTCATGACGCATTTGCATTGCTGAACATGTAAGCCCTGGATTGAGCTATGCTTAACCTCCCTGTCAAAGCTTTGGGTAAGCAAATACAGTGCCCTTTGATTTCACCTATGGGCTGGATAAATGCCGGCTAATCAATCACCACATGGCACATATACAGGACTGTCATCACAAGTCTCCCTAGCCATGTCAAACTTTTAAAGAAGAGAGGGCCTTAACTAGGACTGCACCTTACAGCTCTGCAATATGTCAACATACTAATTTAACAAGAAGAGACAAGAAAATGGGAAACCCAGCTATAAACAAATAATCTTCATATCTCAAAAGCTGGATCAACTACAAGGCCTCAGTAAACCACAAATGAGATAAGGTGGGGAAGATGAAGGGTAAAACACGCAAGAGCTTGGCAGCTAAAGGTATTCAAGAACACTTCCAAACGCTCCCAAAATCCCAAACCACACCTCAGAGCCCCGCTGCAGACCTATCTGACAATTCGGATATGGAAGGGGATCAGAGAGGCACACTACAAGACCCGGAGATGATTGACAAAATTATGACTAGATTTGAAACCTTACTAAAGACCCAACTTTCCCAAGCTGTGCAGGACTTTAAGAAAGAAATCCAAGAGCTGGGACAGAGAACCCACCAATTAGAAAACCTCACGGATCAACTGGTCTCATCCCAAGATCAAGACAGAAAGGACATCTCAGCAAACTCTGCTAGAATCTCCCTTCTGGAAAAAAAGCTAGAGGATGCTGAAAATCGCTCCCGCAGAAACAACATTCGCTTCAGAGGGATTGACAAAAGGGTAACAAATCTAGAACCTTACATCAAAGAGGTGGCCCGATCCTTGCTGCCGGGGGAAGAAGCTGAAGTGATCGAAATTGAAAGGGCACATAGGGCCCTAGGTGCATCCTTTAATCAAAGCCTACCCAAAGACACAATAGTCCGCTTCCTCCGACAAAAAACAAGGGATAACATCCTCTCGGCCGCCAGAAATGTTCCACAAGTTGTTGGCCCAGATGGATCTCACCTGCAGGTTTTTGCTGATATTGCCCCAACCACCCTGAACAGACGCAGGGAAATGAAACCGGCTTTAAATGTTCTTATTAAAAACAAGATCCCATATAAATGGGGATTCCCGTTTCGCTTGCTCTTCCAAGCTGGAGGTTCCACCTACTCCGCTTTCTCTCTGGAGGACTGTCAGAAACACTTGATCCATCTCAATCTTGCAACCATGGAAGAGTTTCGTGAACAACAAGCAGTGAGGCCAAAGGACAGGCCCTCCAGGCATTGGACGGATGTACCGATCCACAAAAAACAAAGAAATCACAGAGACGCTGTATACTCGCCACAATCTGAGCAGGGGACTTCCGGCAAGTCCACCCAAGGCACCCCCTCCACACCGGTGCAGGAAGGGTGAACTTTTACAAATTTCAGGACCTTGAGACATTTTAAAATAATGCATAAAAGGTCTAACATTTGCTAGTAAACCATGGGCTGTATTTTAAGGTCTTTACATTCTGTAAGTTGGAGTATACATTACTAGATTTAACACCAGAGAAAAGTGAACAATTCATCAAAGAGACTATAGACCTGGATATGTTTTAATCTCATAGTTTATACGTTTCTCCAGGGATGGGCCTTCTCCAGGGTTAGTGTTCTGTAGTGTAAATGTATTAATGATCTAGTCAAGTACTACTCAGTTGTATTCTTTTTCCTCATACTAGGGTCAGGAGGAGGAGTTTTTTTTTTTACTTCCTATCCACCCTAGGCACTTAGGTGCTATCGGTAAATTATAATGAGGATCAATGCTCTTGAAATGTTTTTTGGTTATTGCCATCGATTTAACTGTTATGTTTTAGTATTTTCTTACTGTTTTGTTAGCTTGCTGGCGGTCTCAATCTCTTCCTTCATGATCGCAAGACTCCCCAGAGGTAATTCCATCAGGTTGGAAGGCAGCCCTCATTCAGCCAATACTTGCTCAGGCGGTAGGTCTACAGGGCTATGGAACTATCCACTCTCCCAGTCATTCACACCAGTCCACAAAACTATCAAGATTTCTCCATTGGATTGGGGTAAGTCAGGACAACACCTCACCTCACCACAAACATGGCGGTAAACCAGAACAATCTAGACATAGTATTCCTGACACACAATGTCAAGGGTTTTAACTCCACTTTTAAACGTCGCAAAGCCTTCCTTTCCTATAAGGATAGCAACCCCTCTGTCATATTCATGCAGGAGACTCACTTTGTACACAATAACCATCCAAACTTCCTACATAAGAATTATCCTACAGTATTCCTAGCCAACCAAAGAACTAAAAAAGGAGGTGCGGCCATACTCCTACACAGGAACTTCCCCTTTACATTAGAAAACAAACAGATAGACCCGGCAGGCAGTTTCGTAATAATAACTGGACTAATCCAGGGTATTAAGACAACCCTGGTCTCTATCTATGCCCCTACAACAAACCCTCATCAGACTGTCATAAAGGTGCTAAAAACTCTAGATAAACCAGGGTTGGGAAAAATAATAATTGGGGGGGACCTGAACTTGGTGATGGACCCAATTCAAGATAGGTCTAGGGAAGGGGGACAAGAGAGGTTTTCTAGAAAACTGCAGACAATTAAGAGCCTTCTTCTTAAGCTAAACTTGACAGACGTATGGAGGGAAACTAACCCCACGGCTAAGGAATACTCCTTTTTCTCCCAGGTACATAATACCTATTCCAGGATAGACTACATTCTTGCAGATCTCTCCCTCTTAGACCAAGTAAAGAAATCCGAAATTGTCCCATGCACATGGTCAGACCACGCCGCAGTAAAGCTAACTTTGGAATGGGCTTCAGGGGGGAAGCCTACATTCTCGTGGAGGCTGAATGAAAGACTTCTAGCTAACCCAGAGGTAAGGAAACAAATTTCACAAGATCTGGATTTGTTCTTTCAGGTTAATCTCTCCCCAGAGATAAGGTCAAGCATTATATGGGCCACACACAAGGCCTACATTAGGGGAACCCTTAGCAAAATAGCTTCCCAATACAAAAAACGAAAAAAAGCCAGAGAAATTGAACTACAAACAGAACTGACAAAACTTGAGAAATTAAACCAATCCAAGCCGGATATCAAAAACAGACAGCTAATAGACAAGGTTAGGACAGACCTAGACGCTCTCCTCTCGGACCAAACTGAGAAAGCCCTAAGGTGGACTCAGCAAAATTGTTTCGATAAAGCTAACAAGCCAGGCCCACTCCTAGCCAAAAAGCTACAATCAAAAAACACGCAGAATAAAATCCAGCAAATAAGAACGCGGGAAGGTGAGCTAACAGCCAATCCCAGTAAAATTAAGTCTACTTTCACCAAATACTTTAACTCCCTTTATGAAGGCTCCACAGCTCTTAATAGTAATGAAATAAAATCATTTCTAAATTCAAAGGATCTCCCCATCACCACGGGTGAAGAGCTGGGGGCCCTTAACGCCCCAATAACGCTAGACGAGGTCCGCAAAACGGTTCACAAACTTAAAGCAGCGAAATCTCCGGGGCCAGACGGGTTCTCCAATAACTATTACAAAGCATTTATAGATACCCTTGGCCCTCATCTAGTCACACTCTTTAACAACATTCTAGCCGGAGAAAAAATACCTGCTGAACTTAACGCTGCTGAAATTATTCTATTTCCCAAGGAAGGTAGGGACCCTCTGGATATGAAAAACTACAGGCCAATCTCACTTCTAAACTGTGATATGAAAATCCTCTCCAAAATTATGGCAGACAGATTGGCTTCTTTCTTGCCAAGATTGATTCACAATGATCAGGTAGGTTTCGTGGCCCACAGACAGGCAGGAGATAATATTAGGAAAGTCCTTAACCTCATACACAAAGCCAAAACCACTAGAACACCAACGTGCCTTATGGCCTTCGATATAGAAAAGGCCTTTGATTCTCTAGAATGGCCTTATCTATTCGCGACCCTTAGTAAATTCGGTATCAGTGGCCAGTTCATCAACTTGCTGAATTCTTTCTATAGCTCCCCTTCGGCCAAATTGAAGCTCCCGGGGCCTGCAACTCCAAATATAAGAATAGGGCGGGGTACTAGGCAGGGATGCCCGCTATCCCCTTTGCTCTTCGCATTGGCAATGGAACCGCTGGCCGGAGAGATCAGGGCAAACTCAGGGATTTCAGGGATAGAGGTTGGACATCATCACTTCAAAATCTGCCTGTTCGCAGATGATCTTCTCTGCGTGGTGTCCAATCCGAGTAAATCAGTCCCGGTACTCATTAAA
Source organism: Discoglossus pictus (assembly GCA_027410445.1). Lineage (NCBI taxonomy): Eukaryota > Metazoa > Chordata > Amphibia > Anura > Alytidae > Discoglossus > Discoglossus pictus. Next base: position 25,645,463 of record CM050174.1, on the reverse strand, counting down.
ACATTAGAAAGGTTTGGCCAAATCTTGGGACTAAAACTAAACTTAGAAAAAACTGAAACCCTAGCCATCGACGTTCCGGCAGCAGAAAAAAACAGTTTACATGACAGGTATAAATTCAACTGGGACATTAAATATATAAATTATTTGGGGATAAGGCTAACGGCAAATCTGAGCGATCTATATAATGAGAATTATTCTAAGCTACTAAAAACCTTGATGGCCGATTTAGATCGATGGACGAAATTTCGCCTGTCTTGGGTAGGGAGAATTAACACAATTAAAATGAACATTTTGCCCAGACTTCTTTACCTTTTTAGAACCCTCCCAATTCAGGTTAAACATAAAGAGCTATCTAAATTCCAAAGGCATATCTTTAGGTTCATCTGGAACCAAGGCCCATCACGAATCGCAAGAAAAATCATGTATCTACACAAATTAGATGGAGGTCTATCCTGCCCTAACATTAAATTGTATTACAAGGCCGCCCAACTATCCTTTCTACCAATTGCACACTCAACGACTCATCAGCCGGCGTGGATTTACATAGAAAACCAATCAATGAAACCGTTGACTTGGGACTCTATTATGTGGCTGTCAGAAACTCCCCCCAAAATTAAAGACATTTCCAATCCCATAATAAAACATACTCTGACATGCTGGAAATGGGCCCGCGAACACACAAATTTATTCCCAAAACCATCCTACATGATCTCACTCCTTAATCATCCCCAGATGCCAGTTAACCTAAATTTATCCTCCCAACACTGGTGGAAGAATAAAAATCTGGATAGGCTGGGAGAGTGGATAGAAAAGGGGCAAATTATCTCATTCGAAAAAATAAGGGATAAACATGATATGCCCCTAGCAGAACACTACAATTTTTGTAGATTAAAACATCTTGCAATCTCCTTATTGGAAAATCACACAGTCCCAGAAATGAACTGGCTGTCTAAAATCTGTCAAGCGGCTCCTCTAACGAAGGGCACCCTAGGGATGCTATACAAAACATTCAATGCCAGGCCAGCTGGACTTAAGCCCAAACACATGGCTGATTGGGAAACTGACATGAATACGAGCTGGGACCTAAGTAAATGGAGGGCAGCGTGGTCTAACATCTATAGGGGCTCCCTTAACTATAGCATCCTAGAAACCGCCATCAAGGTGCTCCACAGGGTATACATAACCCCGGAAAAGCTTGCAAAATGGAAAAAGTCAGAAAGCCAACTATGCTTTAGGGGGTGTCAGGCAACGGGGACATTCTCCCATATCTGGTGGTTCTGCCCCAAGGTAGTAAAGATTTGGGACTTAGTCTCAGAACTAGCCTCTGACTTATTCCTTACCCCTGTAGACAGGTCTATGGATAGCATGCTGCTGGGGATCCCCAATAGTACTCTGACTCCCTCCCAAAACAGACTGCTGCAATACATAGCATTGGCAGCTAAGAGTCATATTGCTAAAGCCTGGAAATCCAGTAACCTAAACTTCCAGATGATTAAAAAAAAGATTAATTATATTGCCACCAATGAAAGAATCACCCATCTATTAGATGACTCTATGGATAAGTACAGGAAAATTTGGGACCCATGGACAGTATACATAGGCCTAGCATTAGGGTGCTAGAACTAGCGGCGGGTTGTAAGCTTGGCTCATTTCCTCAGTTAAGTAGGCCCGGGAGTCCGGGGAAGGGGTTAATGAGGGGGCTGGGGGCCAATCCTATTTAAAAGAAAAAAAAAAAAAAATCCTATATTTAGGGAGTCCATATGCGGGAAAAGGGACCGGCCAGCAAGCTGTTCAAGTGTTAGGTTTTGTTTTATGTTTCTAAAAGGTTAATGTTATAAATAAAATTAAAAAAGTGATAGTCACCATGCATACACTAGCACTACTCGGCTTGACCTATAACAGGCTAACCTACATCTGGACTTATCTTACAGTGAGGGTCCAAAACTCTCTGTACTCTGATGTATATAAATGTTTGTTTACTGGGTGCTATGGACATATGAGAAATGGATAGGCTTGCGTGCCGAGATCAAGGATGTGAACTAATTATTATATGCGGTGACAATAAAACTCATTGTTATATAAAAAAAAAAAAGTTCAATCACATTGCAGTACAAAATGAATAGGCTTCTGCCTAAAATAGTAATGTCATAATGGGGGAAGAATGGAGAAAGGGTGAACTCCTCAGATCCACACCAAAGGCACACAACATTTGTGGTAAGGTAGGGTGGGCTAGGGCAAACTCCAATGTGAATTTCACTCAAAAAAATACTTCTGCAGCAAGCTAAGGTACCCAGGGAACATTCTTAATGGTGACCCCTTTAACGTCAAGTCACCAAATTCCAAACTTGAAACACAAGAAACTGGTAAATCCTTGTTGTTTGGTCTTGAATAGTTTAACGTTTCAGGTTATTACTTGAAGAAATCTACAGTTTTTGCTACAAGCCAGAGTGTAGATCATGTAAGATTAGTTAACCAGAGAAGTATTTGGATTGTTAAAGTCCATAAACTTTGAATTGAAGTATAAATAGATAAATAAAATAATCACAAATCAAAATAAGAAAGCTTTAGGCTGTATTCTTGACTACACGGGAGAAGATGGTCCGGCACACTCTGGAACCCCCACCAGTAAACATTTAGAAACATTCTAACCCCACAGGATTTCATTGAACTAATGAATACAGCTCTCATACAGCTCTCACTTTATTTAAGGCATAAGTGAACATATAATAGGGAAGGAAACAATAGGTAAATCAAACATTCATCGATAAGTCAAGATTGCCTCATTTCAGCATGCCCAAGTTGAATTTTCCTCTGCTTGAGTCTCTTCTAATCAGAGGCCTCTCAATGTCAGCTCTTCTAGGTGCCGGGGAAGCCAAGTGTTCAATCTTGTAGAGAGCTCCTTGCCCGTGGTATTCAGATGGACTAATCAGAAGGGCACTTCCTCTCTATGGGTAAAGTTATGGGGTTGTGGCGGAGCCAGCAAGTCTCATCTCTCCGTATCTGGGTTTTATGGGGCATTCAAGCAGCACTTAGACATACTTCCCCCACCAAATGGAGTGAGTAGTGGCTGGAGGTGCCAGGAAATGGCATGGACTGGAACTAGGGACTGAAGGCCTAGGCCCAGGGAGTGGGGAAACCTGGCAAGAGGCAGAGTCTGGGAAAAAGATAACTGGTGGATGGACCAAGACTCCCCAAGACTGCTCTTTATTGGACTGGAACATAGGTAGGGAGTACTGGGAAGGTTATCCAAGGCTCAGCCTGGATCTCTGGATCTGAAGTACTGGAAGGGTCACCTTGAAAGGTATCATGTCATTTGCCACAAAGCCTTAAATATATTATTAAATTATCATAACTGTTCCTGTGATCACCTCAACTTATTTCTGTCTTTGTACTAGGAATATTAGTGCCATTTTGAAGTGCAGATTTTAGTTTTGCTTTTTCTTGCACATTAAACGTAGTTATCCCAAAAAAATTCTTCCAGAAGGACAATAATTATATCTATTGTATAGTACATTAACAGTGTAATGTCAGAAGGAGGATCAGGTAAATGATCAGTCAATGAGAGTTAAAGGACTAATTTTATTCAAGATAAACATCAAATGTTTGGGAAGTGTGAATCAAACTAACCACATTAGTGTCTTGGGGGGGGTTATGGTTTTTGTCGAAGAGTCGAGGGAGGGTTGGTAGAGGAGGGAGTAAGGAGCAGAAAGGGTGTTTTTATATATCATTGAAACTTTGGATATCATGTCCCAGACCCTGTACATGCTTAGAAGCAGACAGTTGCTTGGTAAACTTCCAACTCCTTTCTTCAGCCATTTAAATGTCTCATACAAGCAAAGTTCCATGGATGCTTCCAGGGACCATTAAAATCTAACTTCACAAGTCTTGTAAGACTCAGATTTTTCTGATTATGTATATTTTTGTGTAGATATACTTACCAAGCATACATATTTCTGTGTCAGGGCTGTCCTCGGACTTGAATCGCGGACAATGTGTTTGCGGCCCAGTATGTTATAGTGTGTGTGACTATGGGTAAGTTGCACGTTCCTATACTTCTTCTGTTCTACTGGGCTGGTCTCAAAAGCCTGCTTTTCCATCTGCTGCTGTTTAATGCAACAAGACCAACCCTAAGTTCTCAGTCCTGCTCTAGGGTCAGTATGTGTCCTATCAGATTCACATTTCCTGAGTTTGACCCAGCTTGTCCGATTTCTGAATTTCCAACCCTTGGACTATTTCTGATTACTTTTTGTATACCCCTACCAAGACCTACCGACTGCTTGACTACTTTATGTGTCTGCCCCTTGTTTGGACTTTTGTCTTTGGACATCAAAGCAATTTCACGGTGAAAATTCACATTTGCCCGTTTGTACTACCATGACAAATTATTGTTTAATTAAAAAAAGTGGATGTGGATAACCAGACACCAAGTTGTCATATTTAGGAGCAGTGCCAAAGAAAGACTATCATGGCTTCAACTCAAGCTATAATTTATTGGCAGCGTTAATAGATATACTTACGATGTACTTAGTACTTTAGCACTTCCTTGAGGTTGGGCTACACCTGTTGGCGGCCATTGCTTTGAGCCAATATTTTTTACAGATATCACAGCAGCTAAATCATTTGTAACTTCTTGGAACACTGTTTTATATTTGTTTTTTAAGAAGTTTGTGGCTTGCCAGAGGATATCCTTTCAATGTACCACAGTGTTAGGACTTGCCCTGCTGGCACGCCATATAAATATGATTTACTTTCTCGCCTACCTCTTGTAAACAATTTCTTTTATTCGTTTGCTTTATTTATTTTAAATCAAGAGATCCATTTAAATCCTGGGTACAGGTCTATTTTGTTAATCTGAGAAGTATTAACATTTATGAACAATTTTATGAGGATAAATTGTACAATGTTTTATATATTTAGAATTACAGATTTTTTGCTGTTTTTAATTAGTTTATTATATATTTGTTTGGTAACACTTATTTAACTCTTTAGCTTGATATTTAGTTGTTGATTTTGTTCATACCATAGCTTTATTTATTCAGTTAATTAAAGCACCACTAATTTACATGTCTGGGTATTGTCAGCTTCCTAATTGGATGTGGAGATCTCTTGTCAATGTAATCTTATCATATGATAGCTGCCTATAAGAAGAGATTATGATTAAAGATCACAGTTTAATTAAAGAGTTTTCCAGTAAATTAACATTTTGTCAGAGAACCAAATAATTGAAAAGGAGATTATGAAATATTATCTTATTAAAGGACTGCTGAAGCATCATTTTATAGTAAGTTTTTATGAAGAACTCAACACAACCGTTTAAAGTAAATACAGCCTTTAATTTTTATTTAGTATATTCAATTTTGCTTTAATGACAACAAACAATTTTTTTGGTCCATGCAGGATTCGGCAACTGGAAAGAATAGCAGGAATATTGGATTAAAATAATGAAAGACTCATGGTAAATAAATTAACTATTCAATAACTATAAATTAAAGAGTAAGCTTTAGTATGATAATCACCCCCCTCAAGCTACATGCAGACTAGCTGCCCATGATGAAATCCCCCATGACAAAACAAAAGCAGAATCAGCTAAATGTAATGTTTTCTTAAAAAAATGCTCATGGCTTACATAGCTGCCAATACATTGGTTTATTGCATACTTACTAATACTAATCATGTGACCTTTTTTACAAAGATCATTTAATTCTGCACTCGGTGGGCTACACTAATTATGGTGTTTATATTTTTAGGCTACCATATTGCTGACCTTCTTTTCCTCCAGTCTGCTGTCTCTGCTTATAACATTGGCTCCAGTGCTGGGTACTTGACCTAAATGGGCTCAAAATCTCAAGTTGTGATCGGAAAGGCTGATGGTGATGTTACACATGCAGCTCAGCCATTGGTTGCTATTGTGGCCTCAGCAGCCAATAGGAAGACATTGGTCCTTCTATAATAGGCCAGTTTCTGTAAAGGCAAGTAGTTCAAACCACGTTGGTGACTGCCTGATTCGTTATCAGCCACCAATGGCAGACCCACCTACATAGCCCTAATCCTGATTGGTCACCCGTTCTGTAGACTGGGAATTCAAAGATGTTTTTTATTTGCTTTTAGTTATTTTTGTAGCATTCTCCATTGTTTGAAAGCCTATAAATCTTAACCCAAATCCTCGAATAAAGTATTATACTCTGTTGGAAAATATAATGCGTCTAGAGCTATATTTTCTGAACCAATATTATTTTATTAATCATCTTCCACAGCATTCGATAACCTCCTGGTACCCTGTCTGGGTGCTGAAAAGACACGGTTAACACAACATAAGTGGTCCTTGCTATGACTTGAAGGAGGACCAGAGTAGTGGGAACTCATATCTTGAAAATATCCCTCTACAGTTTGCCTCAGTAGCTGATAGACTTCCAACCATGGATTCAGTAACCAGCAAAAATGGAAAGCTGGTTCCAATAAGGTCATCTGGAAGTTTCCTCAAAATATTTTGGGGTTATAATTTTTCTCAACATAGAATAATGATGCTGGTAGGAGAGTGGTTAATGTTGAACTGGAGGATTTCCTTGTGAATAATTGTAAGTTTGGTTGACCAAGTAAAGCTCATATGATACAGACCATGGGTATATCTGTGAAGCTACTCCACAGCAACAACCACAAATGTTGTAATATTCCACACTGTATTGACACACAATGGTTATACATTTTGAATCTTAATGATATGGTGGTCTGGGACATCGAATCCTCAACTGTGGGTTTTAGGAGGAACTGAGAGCTATAGGCTATTGGGATTTTTTTTTCTATTGACCAGTAGCCAAAGCGAGTGGACATTTGTCACTCCATCCTAGTTACTAAAGCTTGAACTGCATTGATACATATAGAAAAATAGATCTGACGGCATAGAAGAACCAAAATAAAACATCTACTACTTTTTCTTTAAAGCAGTACTTCGACCTTCCAACCTCAAGTCCAGACATCTTATCTTGCATTTCTATTTTATGGAAGATCTCTTCCCTCTTCATCTGGATTATTTTTCGACTGATATTTTTTAACTGTTCTACCATATCTGCCTCCGTTCTGCTCTCTAACATGTTAAGGCCATGAAGTATTTTCTTATAAGGTTTGTCTTTTGGACCATGCACCATTTATATGCCCTCCTTTGAACTGTTTCTAGTTTGTCAATATCATTTTGGAGATTCTTTTCGGAACCCGACCCAATATTCTGAGGTCTTACTGGGGATCTATAAGGTGACAGAGACGTTTATTTTTCTTCTTGAAAGATAACAATGATACATGTATAAGAAGGATAAATATATAAATAACATTTTCACAACTATTATATAGGATTAACTCATATATTCCCTGACTGGTGTAAGACCAGCAGGCTCCGGTCCGTCGTCTTATAGATAAAAATAGACATTGTCAATAAAAATGAGTTGGATATAATAAGTAGAACTATTTGGGAATGTTAATCAGTCCAAACATTATCTCATACTTCTGAGAAATATTTTCTTTATTTCAAGATCAAGGTTATGTTGTGTCCTTACACATGGCTTCTGTTTCCCTGTTCATGGTCATACATTTGCGTGATAGATATGTAAATGGGATATTAATAAACAGTACCAGCTTATTACATTAGAGATTGTATACAGAGAAATGAATAGACATTCTGACAGAATGGAATATTTAAAGGTGGTAATGAGGATAATAGCAGGGAGCTTTGTGTCCATCAAGATGGTGCATCAAGCTGCAGTCCAGATGTGAGTTTAGTATGTTGTTGTATATTATCAACACGAAGGGGAAATAAGAGCTTAAAAGGTTGTTTTGGGATAATGGTGCCAGTGTCTGTACTAATTAGTTGTAGAATTATGTCTCCAAAAATATGTAGATGGCTGGGCAATATGGTAAATTATCGGTCAGAATCCATGTTATGCCCCAAACTAACTAGTGTAAGGTTAAAGTGGCTTAGTAAACTTACAGCCGTATTAAATTCCAAGCCCGTAAGTGCAATGGCTGCAGGCTTGAAATTTGGCCGAGTTACAGAGCTATTAAATTCGAGCTAAGCGTGAGTTACGGGCTTGAGACGCAAGCCCGTAAGTCCTTTCCGAGGACGCAAGCTGTTAAGGGGATGGACGAGCCGTGATCGCCCGTAACCATCCAACTGCGGCATACCGCAGTGCGACACAAGCCTCTCAGCCAATCAAAAGCGGTCTAGACGAATATGATTGACAGTGGGAGCTTATAAATTTGAGTTCTGCACGCCCATGAGTTGTATTTTTCATTCGAAGTAGCACGCAGGTCCCGGAGTTAGAGGTTAGAGTCTTTTTGAGTAAGAGTAGGAGCTAGTTGAGAAAGGTAATTTGCATTTTTATTGATATATATTATATTTCATACGGATTTACACTTAATACTTACACATATTTACAGATTTCACAATACACATAGGTTAAAGAACACACATAGAGACATAAATAGTTATGTCACACCCCACATCCCATCCCCCAACAGTTATTAATAACACATAGCACACAGATTTTTTTTCTACCCACATATACAGAAAAACTTTTGTTTATTTATCGTATATGATGGAGGGACGAGATAGGAGGGGAGAGGAGTAGAGAGTTGGGGAGGAGGAGAGGGGAGTGGAGGAGGAGAGAGAGGTGCGGCAGGTGGCCATGGGGAGTAGAGATTAGGAGAGGTTACTGCGCTAGGCACAGCACCAAGGGATGTGAGGTCTGTCAAGCACAGATTCAATGACATCAGGCACGAGGTGAGGAGGATGCTGGATAAGGAGGACCACGGCCGCATCTTGACCTATAATGAGTGGGAAAAGGGTCACCAGGGACCTTCTGAGACTGTTTCCCGCCGCTGGAGCTTCAGGCCTGGTGGCCCAGCAGGACCAGCCTCCATGTCAGCTGAATATGACATACACCAACATGCCACCACATGTATATCACACCCCATACACATGTACATGAAGACCAACAAGGACACTGACATGTCAGCTCCATGGAATTAACAAGGGATAGATGGATGCATCATTAAATCCATGAAGATGACAAATCACTGTCATTCCTGGGCGCCACAACAGTAATCAACCAATAGAGAGTGCATTTATTGGTGTGCCCACTGCAGCCTATGCAGTTACAGAACATAGCCTGAATCAAGATAGGGTTAGGAGCCAAGAATAATCAAGACCATAAACCAAAAGAATAGATCACATCTAGCAAATGGTAGCTAATCTGAGTTGCAATTAGGAGAATCATCCATGTTCAAGCCTCAATGTCAGATAGTTATGAATGAACACATAACAATGTATTATTCATCACACTAATGACATATACCTTTCTTTTCTATATTTCAGACTCCAAGGAGGAGGTCTGGGTCCAGTGGCGAGCCAGAAGCGGGGGCGTCGGCTCTGTCGGAGCTGGATGTGGAAGAGCAAGCCTCCGCCCAGCAGGAACCGGCGCAGTGGGAGGAGGAAGGAAGAGGAGCCGAGGGCCCTGGCTCTGAGGAGGGGGAGTTCATTTGGGTGGTGGGGTTACCCACCAGACCTCCGGCCACACCGCCAGGATTTTACCCCACTATCCCCCTCCTTGGAAAGACTGAGGATTTCACCGGGGCCCTACAACCTGTCCGCAACCGGGCATATCAACACCACCACCTGCATCACCACATGCTCCAGCCAGGCTCCAGTCCCTCCCCACTCCATCACCACCACCTCCTCACTCAGCCCTAGTACAAAGACCTCCATGACCACCACCACCGTCACCACTAAGCCAGGCTGTGCAAGCGGAGATGCTGGCCCTCATGCACCAGAGAGTAGGCATCATCTGAGTCCTATCTGGTCAGGCTGCTATGAATTGGACTTATCCCCAGCCTTGCCTTCTCTACCCCTGAGGCATCCCCAGGATACCAGCAGCCCGGCCTCTCCTTTGCTCCCACCATGCCTCCACCCTCGCCACTTGTGGTGCCGCTGCCTCCTGGGGGGTTGCCTCTCCGCGCCCTATTGGTCACAATGTTAACCTAATCTAGCCTGGCTACAGAGTCTTAGATCTTGGCCTATGTGATGGGGATATTTTGTATGGAAATAGCTACCTCCCATCAGTTGGTCCATGATCCTCTTCTCTGTGGACACATAGGGTTCTGTTTAACATGTCACCAATAGATGGTCACTGAGGAATGCTGTTGAGAAGAGATGCTTCTCTTTTTTTGTTTTAGGTACAATTCAGGTCTATGAAGGCATTCTCTGCATCTGCAAGCATTGGGGAGGAAATGTATGATGTGTAAGGTTTTCCCCATGCCTCTCAGGTAGACATTCCTTCAATGACAGCACCCTTAAGATGTAGCTCGGCACTCGGTATATGCTAATGATGCTGCGAGCATGTGACGTCACATGCGCGCCGGGTCAAGGAGCGGAGGCCAGAGCAGAAGCAGGTAAGTGAGGGGAGAGGGGGAGGTATTTAGGGGGGTTTAGGTTGAGGAGGGGGGTTGAGGGGGGTTTAGGTTGAGGAGGGAGGTTGAGGAGGGGGGTTGAGGATGGGGGGGTTGAGGATGGGGGGGTTGGGGATAGGGGGATTGAGGATGGGGGGGTTGAGAAAGGGGGTTGAGGAGGGAGGATGAGGATGGGGGGTTGAGGAGGGAGGTTGAGGATGAGGAGGGGGGTTGAGGAGGAAGGATGAGGATGGGGGGTTGAGGAGGGTGGTTGAGGAGGGGGTTGAGGATGGGGGGGCTGAGGAGGGAGGATGAGGAGGGAGGTTGAGGATGAAGAGGGAGGTTGAGGATGAGGAGGGAGGTTGAGGATGAGGAGGAGGGGTTGAGGAGGGGGGTTGAGGTTGAGGATGGGGGGTTGAGGAGAGAGGATGGGGGGTTGAGGAGAGAGGATGAGGATGGGGGGTTGAGGAGGGTGGTTGAGGATGGGGGGGGTTGAGGAGGGAGGATGAGGAAGAGGAGGGAGGTTGAGGATGAGGAGGGAGGTTGAGGATCAAGAGGGGGGTTGAGGATGGGGGGGTTGAGGATGGGGGGTTGAGGATGAGGGGGTTGAGGAAGGAGGTTGAGGATGAGGAGGAAGGATGAGGATGAGGAGTGGGGTTGAGGAGGGAGGTTGAGAATGAGGAGGGGGGTTGAGGAGGGTGAAACGGGAGGGGGGAAGAGACACAGGGAAGGGAGAGGTTGGAAGAGACACAGGGAAGGGAGAGGGGAGAAGAGACACAGGGAAGGGAGGGGGGGAAGAGACACGGGAGAGAGAGGGGGACACAAGAGGGGGACACAGAGGGCACAAGAGGGACACAGGGGGCAGCACATTTCCCACCCTCGGCTTATACTTGAGTCACTCATTTTACCCAGTATTTTGTGGTAAAACAGGTGCCTCGGCTTATACTCGGGTCGGCTTATACTCGAGTATATACGGTAATAGCCGCAAGTCTTGCAGGCTACGTTACGGGCTGCGGTTTTACACTTTAGGGGAATTTCATAGAATTGAATAGGGCTGTATATGTAGTTGTACAGAGATCTAATGTCATCACAATTTTGTAGCCATTCTTGGGTATGGATGGCTGCTGTCAATATTGTTGGGGTTGGATCAACCACTGTAGTAGCATCAAGTGGAAAACCAGTGCCTGTCCTACATTTTATTACTGTGGCAACTGGTCTGTTACCCCAACAGAACCTCAAGCTACTTAGCCTCAGGTTTTCTGGGGGCAGGGGAGTTTCCCTTATGTGTTTCTTGTGGGCCTCTAAAGTAGGAGGTGTAGATTTGTAATGGGAGGAGCATATTTCTTATAACTATATTCCCTAATTTTTAATATACAGTCGAGGACATTATAATATAATATAATCAATGTATCTTGTTTACTAATGTGAGAATCTTTTAGAACCAATCCAGTGTGTCATATTTACTGAGATCTTCAAGACTTGTTTAGTTACTTTATACCATTGACCAGAATATTATTGTGAGTCCCTTCAGATGCCCACCTATCATGGTTATGTGGATTAAAGTGTTAACTTAAAAAAAGATTATGCTGCTTATACATCCATATATATGAACACAATAATAGCAAATGGATATACAATGTAGTAGAATTGATTAATATTACAAGATAAACATGGATAACAACACAATTATAGTTACAAGGCTACAACATTTTAGGGGAATATAAGATGTTTTGGTCATGTACTCAGCATTCCACTTGAGTGTTTTGTTGGACGAGTAAGTCAAAGAACTGAACCTTTGTGTAAGATTTTAAAGTGATCTGGTTATAGTCTCCCATCTTCCTCTTGTTGACATCACTACACTCTCTCACTGTTAGTATTAGTAATAAATTATACTTAAGAATGAACTCCAAGAGACTACTACTCCCTGTGACCGGCTAATATTACCCCAAAAAATAAATAAAAGTGGATAGAAATGTAGAACCATTTAACTGCCTAGCTGCAACAAGGTTTTTCTTTTGTTTTATTTAATCATTTTTCTTAAAGGAAACAAGATTATGACAGTGTTAAATATACATTACCAGAAACACATGAATAGTGCGTTTATAACACCATGAGAAATAATAATAATAGAAAAAAATAGTTTTTTCCATCTAACTCAATTTTTTAGTTTTTTTTGTAGTATATAATGTTGTTAAAAGAGGAAAACAATTTAAATGAGAAGAAAACAAAAGAGAAAGAACGGAAGGGGAGGGGTGAAGTTTGTTATGATGTTACCTCTGGGAAATGTATGGGTATTGCTATCACTTTTTGGAGTATTACCACCCGATACGTAGTTCCCAGGCATCCCAACAGGAAGCCCACTTTCTATAGGAATTATCTAGTTCAGCTGAGATAATGCTCATTGAGTATGTGAATTTAATTTGTTTTCATGACTACTCTATATTCAGGAATGGCTGACTTCCAAGTTTTAGAGATGGTAGTCTTGGTTGCTAGAAACAATTGACTTAAAAGAAGTTGAGCTTCCTTGCAGAGACCATTGATAGGTAGACCTAGTATCCCTTCTTCCAGTTTTTGGGGGATCCTATGTCCCCATAACTTCTCTAAAATGTTGTACGTTTCTGACCATATATGAGCAATCTTAGGGCAGTCCCAAAGGACATGTCTTAATGTACCTGGGGAATCGCATCCTCTGAAGCAATTGCCATCCAAGGATGGATTTGAGAGCTTCAGTCTGGCTGGTGTCAAATACCACCTCATAATGGTTTTCTAGGAGTTTTCTCTCTTGTCGCATATTTATGTTTTTTATTCCATTGCAAAACGGTTAGGGTGACGTTAAGTTCAGATTCCCATGAATTCTGATGGTGAAGCTTAGATGGTGTGACCTGGTCTTAGAGATAATTATAGATGATAGAAATATTTTTATTGCCTTTGAGTTATCTAAGCAACATTTTTCTAAAGGATTTTTTCTAGTTGATTTGATTATTTTAAGTACTCTGGAGATGTTAGCATTAACTTGTGCTAGATTAAGCCATTCCTTTAATGGTAGGTGGTTGTGATGTCTAAAGGCTGAGGGGGACCACTGTTGATTTCTCTGTAATAGATCAACGGCTATAGTAAACTTTAGACATCAACCATTTTAGTTGAGTAGGTCTACTGATTGATGGATTCCTATAGGGTGTCCATAGGGCAGTAAGCCACGAACCTGGCTATACTAGCAGTGCACTTTTATTCATTTGATTCCAAGTCTAGAGATTGAGCCACACTACTGGGGAGGATGGATTGGTTTAATTTGTGATGTAGGCTAAGCCAAAACATTTGACTAATAAGTAAATTCTGTTCCTTATGGGTATGTTTTTCAATCTTTACCCATATCGGCAACTGCTCCTTACCAAAACACTTGGTTAGTTGTTCCAGTCTAGTGGTTTTATAGTATTTCAATAAGTCTGGGAGGGCTAGACCACATTTATTTTTGGATGCCATCATGGTAGTTTTATTTATTCTTGTTTTTTTGAGATCCCAGATAAAACGGGAGATTGCCCTCTGAAGTACCAGAATATCATTTGTGTTAACCGCTGTACGAAAGAGGTACATGAGCTTGGGTAGTGCATTCATTTAGATAGCGTAAAAAAATCCTAGCCATGAAATTTTGGAGGAAGACTACGTATTTATGTAGTTTTTTAATGAGCATGGGATAGTTTGCGTTATATAATAGGCCAGATTGCCTAGGGATAAGGATTCCCAAATATTGAATATGTTGTTGAACCCATTTAAAAGAGAAGTTTGCTGATGGTTGGGATTCCAAATGCTTCGGTAGAGAGACATTTAGAGCTGAGATCTTAATGTTTAGTTCTTTAATTTGGGCTAGCTCAAGTTTTTCGTAAGAGAAACTATTTGAATGCATCTCCTATTCAGGTTAAAGTAGTCTACTAGGGCTTTGTGTATTTTTTACCTCGACAAAGCATTATAAAGGAGGGCTGGATTTATGGCCCATGTTGGAGAACATCCCTTGGAGAGTAGATCACTCAAAAAGATACTAACCGGTTCATGGTCTGACCAGGAGATGGGCTGCAATTACTTAATTTGATAAGTTCAAAGCTAGGTGCTGTTGAATTAAAATATAATCGAAACAGGAGTGTGAGTTGTGTCTAGCTGAGTAATGTGTATATTCCCTATAATTAGGGTGTAGCACCCTCCACATATCGAGGATACCCTGAGTTTTGAGTAATGATTTAAAAGATGTAGTGGCCGTAGCGATCAAGGAAGAAGGTGTAGAACCTGATCTATCTTTTGTAGGGTCTAGTACTGAGTTCATATCGACACCCAAGATCCAAGCGGAATTGGGGTTGCCAATCGGACATCAGGTCTGCTATTCTATGGAAGAAGGCTGCTTGCCCAGTATTTGTGGCGTATACATTTATCAATGAGAACTTTTGTTCATTAATAGTGCCTTGTAACATGATATATCTCCCATCGTTATCTCTATAGTAGTAGATGAAAATTCAGTATCTTGTATTTAAGTATTGAAACCCATCTTTTTTTACCTGCAACATGATTTAAACCTTTTAATGTATTATTTGTGACAAATATTTTTAAAGCCTCATTTGGTTTCTGGTTTGTACCAGTTTTTTTTTACACTTTTTTAGCTGTTTGTCCTATCCTCATTAACAATAAAAGTTGTGTTGCAAAGTGACCATACATTTCCTGAGTACTGAAATCCCTGTGGTATATTTTGCTGCGGCATTATTGAACACATCCTGTTCCAGAGCTGGTGCTCACGACATTCCTCTTTCTAGTGCTTTAATCCCGATCTAGTAACTGAAAACCACTGTAATAATCCAACATTCATAAACTCCAAGTAGTACGATCACCAAAAACAACTTTTCAGTTTATTGTGATTTAAAAAGTAATATTTTGTGTTTTCTCCTCAACTCTAGGCTCTAGCACCTTTTATCGACATGTTTTATAAACTATGGTAAAGTGTGGAGCACGTTTTACAATGTGCTACCAATGCAGTGTAGTAATGAGGCAGCTATAGTGTGTTCTGCTCCACATTCGTTAACTCACAAACTTAATAAACTAAATCAATTTCTTTAGATAGCTAAATCAATTTATAACACATGCTTGGTTCAAAGTATGGTTTAAATTTGAAACTATATGTAAGTAATTTATCATGTGATCGTTACTACAATAAAATTACATTCTTTTACAATAAACTTACATTTAAATTTGCCATTTTTACAGGTCAATCAGACATCCTGAAGTTACTGATAAAATGCCATGGAATATGTACAGAAATGTCTATATGCAGAGAATACTCTGTAAGTGTACCTGGTACTTTATGACTTACTGTATAATAACATAGGGCCATATGCTATTAGCTGCTCACAAATGCCTCGAACTCAAAAATTTGGCTGCAGGTGTTATTTTTAAAATAAATGTTTAGATGTATTCTATTGACTCTAGCTTGCAAATTGCGACCGTAAGGCAGAACTCGTAAACCCTGACTTTTTAAGTCGGAATTCAGGGGGCATGATCACATGATCTGACAATATTTAAGCAAGCCCGTAAATTACTTATTAGACACAGCCAATAGTAAATGAGACCATCATCATGACATCAGTAAAACATGGAGTTATGTGTCAAAAAGTAAATTTAGCGATCAGACTCGCAATCCAGCAATGTAGAAATCACTCAAATTTATTAAAGCAACTGTTCTATGATATGTGTTAACCCCTAAAGTCCCAAGATCCATTTCACACACAAAAAAACATAAATATTTTTTTTGATTGCATGTTTGTGAGTTTGTCCTGCAATTAATTCTTCTAATGTCTTTCCATGCTTTCCCATGCATATAAAGTACAGTGTTGTGTGTGTAATAGCTGCTAAGGCTCTATTAATTGATTGAAAAAGCCCTTGCAAGTCCTATTTAGTACTCATAATATTTTTGACAAGAACGTGATACTTTTTTCATTTGCGAGTTTGAAAATATTTGCGAATTAGAGCTGCGCGTCTAATAGAATATCGATTTTTTATAACCGTAATTGGTTATCTCTCGTATATCTTGAGCTGTGCTAAAACCAATGGAGTTCTAAGACCGGTTTTGCATTTTTAGCTGGCCCGTAGTGATTGTGGGTGGGGAACTCGTAATCGCATTGCGAGTAGCTAATAGAATCTGTGGCAATTTTAAAGTGCTTTTAAGTGAGTACAAATTTGCGCATTGGCCAATAGAATAGGGCCCTTAGACACATATGCACTTATAATTCTCTATATTGGTGTGGGATACATTTATGATTGGGATATGGCAAGAGGAAAGGAGGAGTAAAAATCACTTTTCCTTAATACACAGACACTGTCACTGCTCCTACAACATACCAGATGTATATACAACTAGATATGCCAGTTTTGCACTAACTTTAGACATGTCCGCACTGCCTACAGTTATTTACATTTACTTTCTATAGGAGTCATTTCTTACGTTCCTGAGTACAATGTGTAGCATCACAGTAGCAGACACATGGACTAATGCCAGAAGTAGGCTGTTCCTTGAGAGAACTGCTGGTCTTTTGATTAAGATAATCATTTCCATAGAGTCAACATTACCTAAACTTACAAAGCCGAGCCCGCTGCTGTTTCATTTTGAGATGTGGAATCAGGAAATCTGCAAAGTCGAAAAAAACAAGTAATAAGATCATGCTGAGGATCTAAAGATAAGCAGTGCAACAACATTTCTTTGCTTGTGCACGTAGACTGTGTTTTATTTCCAGACGCCGACAAAAACAGAACTGCTAAAGGAGAAACGCAATGAGGTTCCATTTCTGAATGTACTTAAGTCATTAGCCGGAAAAGAAGAGCAATAATGGAAGAAGGTTTCTTTGAAACTGGTTTTACCAATGATAAGTTCAACCAAAGCGTGGAATGCAAAGTGAACAAGGAATTTACATTCCATTACCTACCCTCTGTTTATCTAGTTGTCTTTCTGATTGGATTACTTGGCAATGGTTTTGGCTTGTGGAATCTGTGCATGAACTGGAAGAAGTGGAGTTCTCTTAATGTGTTTGTGTTCAACCTTGGCATTGCTGACCTCCTCTATGTCATCACTCTGCCTTTTTTTGTCTCCTACTACGTGAACCAAGGAGTTTGGATATTTGGCTACAGATTCTGCAGGCTGGCAAGATGCCTCTTTCACGTCAACATGTACGCAAGCATAAGCTTTCTCACCTGTATAAGCATCCAACGTTACTTGGGCATCGTCCACCCAATGAGGATGATGGGTCAATTCCAGAAGTTACGCCACTCTTTTTATATCAGTATCCTGGTGTGGATTTGGGTAATAATTCAAGTTTTGCCAAATCTTCTTTTTCCAAATACTGGTAAAAATGTCACCTACTGCCACGACTCAACCGTCAACGAAAGTTTATTAAGCTATAGACCTTATACAATGGTTATAACATTGACTGGATTTTTTATTCCATTTCTCATTATTGTTGGATGTTATTCCAGTGTTCTTACAGTTCTTATGAGAAATAAAAACGTGGACACCAACCTGAAACGAACATGTATAAAACTGGTCTTCATTGTTTTGATTTTGTTTTCGGTTTGTTATTTCCCATATTATGTTTTTCGAAATGTCAATTTGCTATCTAGGATTTGGCAACTCCAAGGAACATGTACACCAACCTTAAAGAACGTATATATTTCATACCAAGTTACAAGAGGTTTGGCAAGTCTGAACAGCGCCATTAACCCTCTGCTTTATTTAGTGACAAATGAGAACTTTGTTTCAAAATTCAAAAACATACAGAAAAAAGCCTGGCACAGATTTGGAAACTTGGGAAGAAACCTGGCACTTGTGGACACCAAAAGACAGATTATAATGATAAATAAAGAGCAAGAAGAGGAATCTGATTACCTATAGAAGCGTATATATATATATATATATATATATATATATATATATATATATATATATACTAGTGAATTACCGGTCAAAAATTATGGCATGATATAGTGCTATACATTGTGTTTTCTGTTTGCTTATGTACTATCTGTTGTTTTTCTCTTTCCCCCCTATCCCTCTTCTGGTATCTTTCTCCCTTCTCCCTCCCCTGTGTCTCTTTGTCCCGCTCTCCCTCCTCTGTGTCTCTTTCCCCCCACTCCCTCCCATGTCTCTTTTCCCCCCTTTTCCCCCATTTCTCACCCCTGTGTTTCTTTCTCCCTCTCCCTCCCATGTATCTTTTCCCTCCCTCTCCCTCACATGTGTCTCTTCCCCGCCCTCCCTCCTGTGTATCATTGCCCCGTTCTCCCTCTCCTGTGTCTCCCCACTCCCTCACCCCTGTGTCTCTTTCCCCCACTCCCTCCCATGTCTCTTTTCCCCCATTTCTTACCCCTGTGACTCTTCGTCCTCCCTCCAATGTGTCTCTTTCCCCCACCCTCCTGTGTCTCTTTCCCCCATCTCCCTCCCCTGTGTCTCTTTCCCCCCACTCCCTCCCATGTCTCTTTGCCTTGCTCTCCCTCCTCTGTTTGTTTTTTTTCGCCCCCCTCTCACCGCTGTGATCAATTTCCCCAAGCCCGCAAAGGGCTTTCGAGTTACGGCCTTGAAAATATTGCGACCGTTAAACCCGTAGATTGTAAGTTACGGTTTTAATGGTTGCAATATTTTCAAGGCTGCTACTCAGAAGCCTTTTGCGGATCTTTCCCATGGTCATTACGGCGCTCATTGCGGGCCTCTCCCCCTCTACCCTGCACGCCTATTGCGGACCTCGCAATGAGCGCCGAAGGCAACTTGCGGGCCTCACGATGAGAGCCTTTGGCGCTCATTGTTAGCCTTTTCCCCCTTTACCTTGTGGGCCTCCACCTTGCGGGCCTTGCTCATTGCAGGCCGAAGCATTTGCTCAGCCCATGCGCAAGCCCGTAGATCATGAGCGTTACACACAAACTCGCAATTACGACAACTATATATATATATGATATATATACTTGTTCTACTATATGATCACTGTTTGAGATTCTGTAACGATGCAGTGCAATGCTGCTGGTGGACAAATGTTTTAATGTGTATTCAATATTATAGGACTATTAATTTGTTTCACTTCAATTTCACTTTTTATCACGCAATAAATATTAATTGCACATGGACATTAAATTGGGTGCAAATACTAAAATTCGGATGTTTTTGTCAAGCACTTTCTATATATGTTATTCTATAGACCATATTAATCAAAGTAATCAGTCAGCACAGAATAATATAAAACATGGTATTATTAAAGATAATTTGGCAGTTGAGAGATAACTTCCTTCCTCACATTGTTGATTATCAAAAATACCAATATAAACAAGTGCATACAGCGAAAATACAATAACCACCACCTCAAACATCTGCCGAAAAAGATTAAACTAAAATCTCATAGTCAGTGAGGGCATTTCTACATTTTCAGTTAATAAGCATGTCTTGATATTTTATGAATGCATTAATAACTGTAATATTTTTCATAAATAATGAAAATCCCATCACTTTACTGACTCAAAGTAAGGGAAATGCAGATTAATTTTCCATTAGTCTCACTTCATAATTTAAATGAACAAAGTTCCATCTGACATATGTACAGAGTCCAGTCTCTTTTGAAATATAATCTGGATTACAAGTGTAGAGCAAGACTATCTAGTATAAATCATCTGAAATAAACAAATTCCTAATCTCTTAATAAATGTGGTGCTATTTTTGTACCAGTTTTGCAGTATAGAAAAGTATGAATAGTTTTGTTCTGGTGATCAACATATATCTTGCATTTTTTAATTAAAACCTGCTCAGCATAGCACCATAGCCCATCTGAAAGTCTAAAAATAAAATACAAACGTATTACCTGCTGAGGTTCCCCAGAAATACAGTCATTGTGCTGCATTCTGGTGGGACTGGGCGGGGACATGTAGATGAGATACAATGCACCTTACTCTTTGAATAGAAATTACTATTTTATACATGGCTTCTTTTTAAGCGTATGCTCGCTGTATGATTTCAAGCAAAATTTAGGATTGTATTATGCACAAGCCAGAAACCCACTCACAGACAACTGTTTTGAGGTTGATGCCTTTTTATCAGTGTGAGGTTGGTTCTGGTTTGTGCATTAGATTCCATGGGACGGGGTATACCACAGCAATCATTTAGTGTATGGTGAGTGAAAGAGTAAGAGAAAGCTCTACGCCGTACAGAGTACAAAAAATAAATAAACCTGCACAGGTTTCCCAGATATACAGTCATTGTTTTGTATTATGGTGGGACTGGGTGTGGGCATGCAAATGAGGTACTCATTGAATCCAAATGACCATTTTATATATATATATATATATATATATATATATATATATATATATATATATATATATATATATATTTGTGGGCACATTTGCATGTCCCAGCTCAGCTTCCCAGAATGCAGTGTAATAACTGTTTTTCTTGGAATTCTGAGCTGGAAGCAGGTTTTCAAATATGAACACAGATGTACTTTTTATTTACTGTAGGTGCAGGCTTCTATCGCTCTTTTGCCCACCATATATGAAATGATTGTTGTGGTGAACTACCTACTCATAAAGTCCACAACACAAGCTGAGATCCCGCTCCATGCTGATGATAGCCAGTAAGCGTGAAACAGCTGTACATGGATAGGTCTCTCAGCTTGTGTAAATCCAACCTTGCTTTGCATTAAAGCTGTGTAATGCAACAGGCATAATCTTAAAGGAAGCCATGTTTGATAATGGCTATGGATTGAAGAGCGAAGCATTTGTGGGCACATTTGCATGTCCCAGCTCAGCTTCCCAGAATGCAGTGTAATAACTGTTTTTCTCTGGAAGCAGGTTTTTTGACTCACTTAAGACATTCAAATGTGAAAACAGATGTACTATTTATTTACTATATATATATATATATATATATATATATATATATATATATACATAAATATATACAGGTGGTCTTCGGGTTAAGAACGAGATCCATCCCTGAGAACGTTCTTAAGTCGGATTTATAGGTAATTCGGATCCCTGAATAATAATGATAATTATAATGATAATAACAATACTATAATGACTCATGTGTGGTAGTAATAATAATGCAGTGTAATAATAAGACCCCTGTGCTGTAATAATAAGTTACAGAAACTATTGTGCACTTTCTTTTAATTCAAACAAACAAAATATAAAAAAATAATACAATCAGCCTACATGACACAATCAAGATTTTCTTTAATAATATTTGCGTGCTTCTGGCTTACACGGTTGCCCACGTTGTTCCTTTGTTACATACTTCATAGTGAGCTATTTATTCATTTTTTTATCATTTATTTTTTATTTTATTAAAAAAATATATTTTGTGTTTTTTTTTTTTTGTTTTTTTTTGTATTAATTATTAAATTGTTAAACATTTCCCTATTCCTTTCTTTTCCCCATAGAATATGAAATAGTCCATCAGAGGGTTAATATTTCTCTGGGTACATACTATTTATTTTGCTTTTGCTTTTTGTATAATGTCTAATAATAACTTAACTTTTAAAGTTTTATTAATATTTATCATATTCCTTAAAAATATCCTTAAAACTGAATTTTGTTCTAAATATTATAAAATGCTTTTACTTCTGTTTGCATTTTTATTGAGAGATGTAATGGCAGAAACCATGGAAAATGTCTGCACATTTTTAATATAAAGAAATATATATATATAAGCATGAGTATGAAAAGGTATATATTAAAGCTGTAAAACATAAATAAAAGTACATTGTTTAAAACATCACAGTCTGAATTTTATGGAATGTTTAAGAATGTTTATTCTTGTATCCAGAACCCCAAAAATGTTGTATGATGAAAAAAATATGTGTTTTTGGAAAGCAAATCAGATAATGCATAAAGTTATAAATAAATGTCATTGCTTCTGCTGGTCCTTGGAGGCATTCATATTTTAGTGAACGTTTGTTTGTGTGAGAGGGGTGTTTATATTTCTGCAGGAGTAGGGCTTGCAGTTATCATTTTTTTTGCATATTTCTGAACATGTATGGCAAAGTGAGTAGGTGTCATATAAGGGAAAGTGAGAAGGTGTCAAATAGTAAATGTTGCAAACAAATCCCTTTTCCATCTCTTTGTTCCTTTCCCCCACTCCTCCCTCCCTGATAAATAACATTAGCACACCCTTCAAGCTCCAAGTTAGCAGGAGGTGCTGAAACCAGGCACAAGGAAACGGGTACATCAAAAATCAGTAGATTGTAAGTCTTACTTGCCATCTTCGTATGCCTTGAATATTATGTATGACTGTCATGGCAGCTTCCAAGCACTAGCAGAATCTGCAAAAATGGAAATTTTCTCTAAAAATACTTTATGCTCCTGGCTGCTAATGCTGTTGGTTTGTTACATACTTCACACACATGTGAAGTTTTTGCTAACCTGTTGTTTCCCTATAACCTGATATTTTTTGCCAGTTTCAGGATTAACAGTTTATGTATTTTGTGGTTTCCAGGTAATGTGTTATTTTAGAATAAAGTAAATATTTTTTGAGAAGTCATCTTTAAGTGTAAGAGTGTTTACATTCTTTATGGTTGTTATAGTAATGCTAATCCATTGAATAAATCATTCTGCAGCAGTTTTTTTTTAAAAATAATAGAATGAAAAAAAAATAGAAAATGCAATGGAATCACACATCTAGGCCAGTGGTTGGCAAGAGGTGGCCCTGGGGCCACATGTGGCCGTTTGGCACTTCCCAGCCTGTTCTCTGGAGTGGGAATCCATGCTTCCGTTCAACAATACACAGTCCATTATGTGATTTTAAAACCAGTAAATACCCAACTGTACTCCGAATCCTCATTTTCTATCTCTCTATTGCCAATTAATTCCTTTCTTACAGCAATTTTACCATTTTGTTTTGGGTAAAATAATAAAAAAAAAGGATCAAAGCACCATTTTAAGGATTCAGGGATCACATATGATGCATAGGTTGGTTGTCACTGAAGGTATTTATAGCGATACAAAGTTTTGAGGCCAGATAAGGCCCTATATAGTGTTCCCATTTCATCTGTCTAAATTGGTTGGTTAATGAATATTCAGTATGGCCTTCTGCTTATCCCATACACACTTGGATTAATTTCTCTACTATTTGCTCTGGAAGGCTGTTCCACTTGAACAAGAACATGGTTTCATGTTTTGAAGTTGGAAAATTCAGAGACAATGTGCACAAGTACTAATTTACAAGGGTCTTGAGGAAACTTAACTTTTTAAGTTTATTAAATCTTTAATATATTTGCAAGTTCATACCCCCCTCTTCCTTCTCCACTATAATCTATATATATTAGGGTCATGAAGTCTCTCCTGATAAGCTCTGTCTTTTATTCCATGCCTTATTTTAATTGTCCTTCTGTGCATTGCCTCCAGTTTATTATCCTTTTTGAGACAGTCTCCAGAACGGGACACAGTATCTAAGTGAGATCTAATCAGGGATCTGTAGAGTAACATTAGTATTAACTTTTATCTCCTGCTCATTCTTCTCCCAATATATCCAAGCATCCTACTGGCTTGTCCTTTAGCTTTATCATACTACTTAGAAATCATCCAATATAATAACTCACAATCTCCATCCTCTTCTGTAGCAATCATCAAATAGTAGTAAAGGCATATCTAAGTTTCCTGGATTATTAATGCATGGAAAAATCCCAAAATAAACATTTACAAACGTACCCTGATGTTTGCAAGCAGCAGCTTTTGTTAGTTGACACCCCTGAAAATCCCTGCTAAGATTAGCATAAAATTCATAATTCGTTTTGGCCAATCGGGAGAAAGCAGAGGTTAGCTGAAACATTTGTATCAAACTCTGGGGTTCCTGTTTTGCAAAACAGCCTGTGATATGTAGTCTCTCTCTCTCCTTGTGCTCAGATTTAGCTGTGAGCCTAACCATGTGATTCCATCCTGCAGCACTACTTCCAGAAAGGTCAAACTCTGTACCTGGCTCCCTGTGGGTGTGCAAAGCTGGATTTTACTTTCCAGCATTTAACTTTGTACGTACAATGAACTTATCTATATAACACATATTTTTCTGATAATCACTGCCTTTTTCTTACCAAACATTTAAAACCCAGGAAACGTATATATATATACCTTTCTATTCTACATTTGGGCTTTTGTGCCCAAATTGAAATTTGTACCTCAATTCCATTTAGAAAGTTTTTAGCTGGAATGAAAGAACAGGAAAAGTTGGGTGGTAGGAAGACTTTGATCTTCTACAGTGAAATTACATATTACACCACCAGATAGGCCTGGCTGTTGAGTGCCAAGTATGCATGTCTTCACCCTTATTGTATAAAAATGTATAAAACAGAAATGTATACACGTTAAATATCCTATTATTATCTATAAACGATATCGAGCCTTGTTTTTGTTCCTAATTTTAGCTTTACAAATGAGATTTCCTGGATTGGTCAAGGATTAAAGATGGCCAATAAATTAGACTTCATGATGTTAGGGAAATAATGGAAACCAATTATTAAAAGAAAACAAAGTGATTATGAATTCGGCCGTGTGTGTTTATATATTTTATGACAGTGGTACCATCTCATTTTGTGTGGCCAGGAGTTGCACCAAAGAACCACCTTGACATACCTTACTGGTATCTTGAGGACATTGAAGAGGGGTGTTGGAGTGATACTGGATTTAACAGCATTTCCATCAATACTTTTGGAGCCCGAGAACAGCTTCTTGGCCCTCCATTCTTTTGCAATGTGTTAATATTGTTTTTAACTTGTACTTAACCCCTGTACAGCGATACGAGATATGGGGCACGTTACAAAAAAAGGATAATAATAATATTAATAATTGTGTGAAATAAAATATTAAAAACTGCTGCTACTTGTTTGCACTTTTCAGCAACATTAATATGTCATGGAGTATCTTAGATCTGTTTACATGTTAATCAGCCACAATCGGAGATTAAAAAGATAATTGTATCTCACTCCGTTGTCTATTTGTGAGATCGCACTGGCATAAAACAGGAAATGCTACGATGCTGATTTATAAACAGATTATATGTTGTTTTGCATTAGAATATCATATTTTGAGACGACATTTGCTCAACAAGCACAGGATGTTAATTACACTCAGGCAAAGATACAACCCAAGAAATGCTCATTATAGTCCATTAAAGGGTCATTGTATGAAGAAAAAATATTTGTTAGAAAAAGAGCCTGGCTTGATGAGGCAGAAAATGTCAAAAAGCTCGTTTTTGTTAAACAAAAATAGATGTTCATACCTTTTCTAGTTCCTGGTGGCGTCCATAATACGTTGGTGAAAATAGTATGCTGTTGCATGTGCAAGAAAGGGGGGTGGGTATCAAATACTAAACGTTCCAATGACAATGATTTAAAGGCATATGCATGTTTCATGGGTTATGAATGCATCTGATAGAGGAGAATCAGTAGTGTATGAAGACATTTTTTGCATGAAAACAATTCCAACATAAATATTAACAAACTGACCCTGATGTTTGCTAAATGTCTTGAGTTTGCAAGCAGTTGCTTAAGTCCACAGCTCTCAATATCTCTGCTAAAATAAGCATAACATTTGTAATTCGTTTTAGTCAATCGCAGGCAGCTAATACAATGTAACAATCAGTGATTGGCAGCTTGTACAGGAAGAAATCATGGGATGCGTAGTCCCCCTGTAGAAGGAAACAGGAAGAGTCAGACATTGATCTGTAGATTCCTGTATTGAGATGCTGCTGGCTTGAAGGCTAGTCAGGAGTTAAAATCCATACCCAAATGCAGTGTTTCTATTGGTAGGTACACTGTGCCTATGTAAGCAGCTCTGGGGTGTGGAAAACAAGTTTTATTTTTAAATAAAATAAGTCTATATGTGTATAGAATGACTCCATGTGATGTGTGTGTGATATAAGGAGCATGTGTTAGATTAGAGAGAGGTAACAACAGGGAAACTAAGATATACCTTTAATAAATCCTGCTCTCCATCTTTTCTAGTCCCACATCCCTTGTTCAATAGCTAAGGAGTCAGACCAAGGAGAGAGAGGTAGGAAGAGAGGAGAGAGAGAGGGGATGGAGAAAGAGAGGGGGAAAGAGAGGCAGGGAGAGAGAGGGAGGGGAGATTGAGAGGGTGCACAGAGAGAGACAGCACTGAGAGAGACAGAACAGAGTATATGATACCATAATTTATGACGGGCAAGTTACCAGTAATATTATAATTAGTAAAAAATATAATAATGTATATTAACAACAATATACATGTTACAGAGCACATTAATGCTCAGCAATATTTGTAGAGTGTCCTCTACACCAGTAAACCTTTTTTAACCTGTAGATGGCTGGTTACTTTTCAGTAATTATGGGGGCTGCCATTAATGACCACTTTGGGTAATCCATGAGATTATCATGCCATGCTTTTTGAGTGCCAAGGGAAATTTAATTAACTATTCCGCTGATGAACAACTGCCACCATCTTAGGCATTGACTGGTGTGGACCTATTAGAAGGGCAGGTGAAGTCTCAGGGATTGGCGCCACTCCTTGGATGGCTGTTGAGAACCATCGTTCAAGATTTCATTCTGTTTACCGAAACATGAAATGCTTAACCAAGTATTGTAATAAAATTAAAAAAAAATCTCTAAAGATTTAAAATTAAACTAAATATTTGACAAGACAAACAAGAAAAAAGAGAGTTCCTCTAACGTGTTACACAGTAATTTCCTTGAGGTAACTATGTAAGTGTAAATATAAATTACAGTAGTTAAGAATGATCCAGTAACCTCATACTTAATGTAAAAACATCTGGAATATCAAGTTTGCTTTTGAATTAATTGGCAACATTGAAAAACTCAGTGTTTATGCAAAAACATAATCCTCTGTAATTTAATTATATATACATGGTTGTCATCTGGAGCAAATAATTACATTTAGCAGCTTATTATATGGATCCCTCTTGTACAACATTTTGCAAAGAATATTTAGAAAATAATAATTTGACATAAAGGATGAGCATAATTTTCAACATGGGGCCCCCTTCCAGGGTGGGCCCCTCACAAATGAACCCGATCTTAACAGCCCTGATTGCAGGTGATCTATAGCTTGGATAAAATGTTTTGTGTTTTAAAACCATTTTATTTAAATTTGTTTAGTTTTACCTAAACTCTCTTCCTCTGTGTCCCAGCAGGTGACTTTATTGGCAACCCCATTTAAACTTAAAGGGGTATGGAGGTTTTAATATTACAATAAACTACCTAAGTGTTTGTTTGCATATATAAACATCGTTTTATTTATTTTACTCACTAAAATATTCTAAATAGTCCCAAAACAGTTCTCCACCTGTAACTCATGCCCAGATGTACTAGCCAATCACAAATTGACTCTCAGCAGCATTTCTAAACATGGTATTGAGAAACAGTCAGTGATTGGATAGTACATTCAGTACCAATATAAATATTGTATGCATAAACCACAGGAGTGGACATATGCAGGGACTATTTGGAAGGTTTCAGTGAATTATTTTTTTGTTAAGCACTTGTTAATAACAATTGAGCTATTGTTGTTTACTGGAGCCTGTAATGAAGCCCGTAAACTAATTTGCTATTCAATTGGTGTCTTTTTGCGAGCCACAAACGATCTACGGGTTACAGGCTGAAAATCCCTGCGGTTGTCAAAATCATAACCTACAGCCCATCTAAGCCTTTGATCTTTCAAGCCCGTAATTGTTACAATTGCTAAAATCACAAATCACTATTCAATTGCTAGAATTCCTTAACCCCGCAACTATCTTCGCACCCGTATTGAAGGAAATCCCACAGGTACCAGATAGGACTCACAAGGGGGTTAAGCACCTGATCGTAGCACTGTAAATGCAAATAAAAAATCAATACTGCACTTTAAAAGACGGGAAAAGCAATGAAAGACATTAGAATTAATTGCGCAACAGTCTCAAGCTCGCAAATCTGCAATAACGTTTAACATTTAATTTCTGTATTATATCAATCCTGGGAATCAAGGAGTTAATACATATCAGGCCACCCACATGGACTAGAACATTTCCTTCATTCATTATTATTATTTTGTACATTGCCGGATTGCGAGTCCGATCGCATATCGGGCATCTAAACGCTAATTGATTGACGTGTAAACTCCATGTTTTTACTGACGTAATGATGACGGTCTAATTTTCTATTGGCTGTTTCTAAATCAGTAGTTTCTTAATTGATAATGTTCACGCTCTGAAATGCTACTTACGATTGCATGGTTTACGGTTTAGGCTTTCGGCCCATAACTTGCGGGCTTGTTCAATTGAATCGCTCTGTAATTGTAGCAAATCTCAAGCCCGCAGATTTACGGCCGGTATAACGTAATCTGCGGGCTTGCAATTGAAAAAGGTCCTTGAAGTTTAGATTTGCAAACATTTAGGTAGTTTACATATAATCAGACCTAGATTAGTGGTCCTTTTTTGGCGTCATTCAGTCGCGTCCGATTTTCTTGACCTCATGGACCATAACACACCAGGTGCATCTTTATGTCCATGGTCATGCTGATCCACTTGGTTTTCATGCCACAGATCCTTGAGTGGGTTGCCAGTTCCTTCTCCAGTAGGCGCACAGCATACAGCTCCTGGTATTCCTAGGTGGTCTCCCATTCAAGTCCTGATCAGGCCCAACCCTCCTTGGCTTCAATGTGGTGTGACCTCTTGGTTCCCTGACTGGAATCAAACCCAGGTCACAGTTTGAAAGCACCAACTCCTAACCACTGGACCACCAGGAAACCCTGTTTTTATAATGTGCACAAATGTGGACACAAATACAAATTTGTTTGTTTTCGTCTTCATCTAAACATTAAAATAAATAAAAAAAAGACCCCGTTTAAAGACAAAAGGGAAACTGAACCCCACTTATTTTATTTTGATTAGTTGATACAAGAAGATGAGATTACTGTCAGCCGTGGGTGAGATTTATTACTAAATTTGTATACAGAGGACTGAGTTTTGGATCAAAGGCAAAATAAACATGTCATTTTGAAACATGTGTAATAAGAAACTATTAAAGTTAAGTCTCCACTTGGAGGAAAATAAAAGCAGCTAAAGCTGGATGTGTACAAGAAAACTTAGCATGAAATCTTACTTGTAAATTCCAACATGTGCATACAAGGTTTAAGGTACCCAAAGGAAACAATGTTTAAGAACTATTTCTTACTTGACTTTTACTTTATCAGACTTGAGAGCTTACGTGTCACTTTTAGTCCAAACATCCCATGACGCCTTAATACTTTAAGTATCCAAGAATGTATTTTTGGTAATGTTGTGCACAATAAATGATACAATAGCAGGAATGCTACTAACCCTGGAAAATACTTCTGTAATTTAAAGGGATATTATACTGTAGTTGACTAACAGCCTTGTTAAATTGCAGCCTCGTAAGTCCAACGTGAGCCTCGCAGGCAGCTGCGTGCTTGAAATTTGTCCTACTTAGGTTGCTATTAAATTGGAAGGGGCTGCGAGCTATGAGAGAGAGAGACGCAAAACCGCAACGCAGTCTGTCGCACGTTGGATGTGTGGCCGTGAACACGATCAATTACTCCAATCCGTAGTATCGCTTTAGACGTAGCCAATGGCATCCTGGCAAATTAAAGCTCCCTACAATAGCCTCTGCTGCGGAGGTCCAGATCGGGACCCTTGCGGCAGTTAAATAGTTAAGCACTGCCGCGGGTGGTACTCCAAGTACCTCCCCGCCACCTACAATTAACCTCCCTATGCTGGGGGTCCCAATTGGGACCCCTGCTGCATATAAAAATGTAATTTCCTGAAAGGACACGCGCTAAATAAACCCCCCTCCCCCAGGCACCTAAAATAAACCCCATCACTCATGGGGGTCAATATAGACCCTCATGAACATAAAATGAACCTCCTCAGTCCAATAGGGGACTATATAGACCTCTATAGGACACTATTAACCCCTATATTACCACCATAAGTGCCACGAGGGTCCTCCAGGAACCTCATGACACAAAGTCTAAGCACTATACTGCACTATTAACCCTAACTATATCCCATTAACCCTAGCTATACTCCATTAACCTCCACTAAACCCCATTAACCCTAACTATGCCCCATTAACCCATTAACCCTAACTAAACCCCATTAACCCTAACTAAACCTAATTAACTATATCTGTACCAAATAAACCCCTACCCTATTAACCCCTACCATACATTATTAACCCATATCCTACCCTATACTATTTTATTAACCCCGCTCTAACTAATTAACTCTATTTAACCCTCACCATACCTAATTAACCCTATCACTTTACCACTTTAACCCCATCTAGACCTATGTAACCCTATCTAGTCCTTTTTAACCCCATCTAGTCCTATTTAACCCCATCTAGACCTATGTAACTCTATCTTGTCCTATTTCATCCTATCTAGTCCTCTGTAACCCTATCTAGTCCTATTTAACCCCATCTAGTCCTATTTAACCCTAACTGGGCCTATTTAATCCCAAATGTACCCAGTAAACCCCATCCCATAAGCCTCCTACCCTACCCTATTAAGTCCTACACTACCTAACCAACTCCTACCCTAGACTATTAACCCACACTCCACACTATTAAACCCCTATTAACCTCCCTCTACCCTGACAACCCCTACACTACCCACCTAACATCCTGATAAAATCCCTATTACTTAACTAATTACACAATATGAAAACAAATAGAATTACACAAAATAAAAAGCATAACTTACATAAAATAAAAAACATAACTTAAAAATAAAAAACATAACAGCACATTGCAGTCTCTGCAGCAGATTCCACCCCAGCCCCTGCAACACATCCCACTCTGATCTCTGCAGCACATTCCATCACAGTCCCTGCAGAACATTCCTGTCTCTGCAGCACATTTTTATTTGAATTGCCCTGCAGTGTCTTGGGAGGAGCTGATGGTGTTTAGCAGACCTAATGAACCCAGTTGAGCACAGTTTGTTCGTTTGTTCTCTCTCTCTCTCAAATAGCACTGTGCAACCATTAGGTGAGTAACAAATGGATTAAAATCTGTACTTGGATGCTGTGTTGCTATAGGCTAGTACGGGTTGCCGATGCATACAGCTCTGGAGCTGTGGAAATCAAGATTTCAATTTACTGCAAATAAATCTGTACGTTTATTGACGTTTTGCCTAATTTTCTAGTAATCAATGTCTGTTAGATAAGAAACATTTAAAACTAGGAAAACATCCATATACCTTACAATATGATTTGCTGCACTCCTTGTAGTACATAAGTGTAATTATAAAGAATATATAAAAAGCATCCAATAAAATTTGATAGAAGTGAGTATGTGTGAGAGGGGCGTTTATATTTGAGGAGAGCTCTGATTGCATCTATCCTGATTCTAGCAAAGGTGATGGTGTGTGTGTTCATTTCATTCTGCTCCAGTTACCTAAAGACTATTAATATCTCCCTTATTCCTCCCACTCTTTCCACTGATAGATACATAAACACACCATCCTGATTCAAATGATTTAACAAATATAAAATTAATTAATAAATTCATAAAGCCTTGATAAAAATCTGTTTTTATGTCCATGGAATATACAGCTGCTAATATTGTTAGTTTATTATGTTCCTCATAAACAAAAAAACAAGAGCATTTTTTCTTGAAATACAGTGGCATTAACATGCACCATCTGCATACCCTACCAAATTGCACACAACCTACAACATTACACACAACCACCTACTTGATGTGTTTCTCAACAGCCAGTCCTAGGACCATTGCCAGTTTCCCTGACCTTATCTGCTAGTCCCCATGAGCATTGGAAGGTGACTAGCATGTCCCCATGAGCATTGGAAAGTGACCAGTTAGTCCCAATGAACATTGGAATGTGGCCAGTGTATTCCCAAGAGCACTGGACGGTGGCCAGGGGGTCCCTATGAGCAATGGAAGGTAACCAGCCAGTCTCCATGAGCATCGGAAGGTGACCAGCCAGTTCCCATGAGCATTGGAAGGTGATTAGTCCATCTCTATGAGTATTGGAAGGTAACTGGTTGCCTCCTCCGATAAGCATTTGATGGTGACCAACCAGTTCCATTGAGCATTGGAAGGTAACCAGCCAGTCTCCATGAACATTACAAGGTGACCAGCCAGTTCCCATGAGCATTGGAAGGTGATTAGTCCATCTCTATGAGCATTGGAAGGTAACCAGCCAGTCTCCATGAGCATCACAAGGTGACCAGCCAGTTCCCATGAGCATTGGAAGGTGATTAGTCCATCTCTATGAGCACTGGAAGGTAACCAGTCAGTCTCCATGAGCATCACAAGGTGACCAGCCAGTTCCCATAAGCATTGGAAGGTGATTAGTCCATCTCTATGAGCACTGGAAGGTAACCAGCCAGTCTCCATGAGCATCACAAGGTGACCAGCCAGTTCCCATGAGCATTGGATGGTGATTAGTCCATCACTATAAACATTGGAAGGTAACCAGTTGCCTCCCATGAGCATTTGATGGTGACCAGCCGGTTCCATTGATCATTGGAAGGTGACCACATCTGCAGTTGACTAGTCTGTCCCCATGAGCACTGGAAGACCAAAAGACTGTTGCAAACTACTGTTATAGAAGATCACATTCGTTTGCTAGTCAATAAAGTATTGAACGTTAATGTAAAAAGGCTAAAATATTTTTCCTTTTTTTTTTTTATTAAAACCCTACCTTATAAGAGTTTGAGCTTTTTATAAAAAAAAAAGAGTTATACACATGCCCATTTGCTTTTTTCTGAAATTCTGCATTTAATTCATTCACATCACGCTGACAGACAAAACATGTGGTTCACGGGAATTTTTACAAATAGTCATAATTATACTTAACGAGCAGTTAATTGATGTGAACAGGAAATGTTATGGCAATAGTACATGTTACAGCCTATAGATCTTATTAGTCATCCAATCCATTTTAGGCAGATTCATTTGATGATGGGAAAATTAGATTTCAAGATTGTCTTGATGAACTTCAAAACTCCAAATGGTCAGGGCCACAGCTACGTGAAGGAACCATTGGTTCCCTGTACCCCTACTCGTGCTCTTCAGCAAGTGCATCTCAGTTATATATTAAAGAGTTTACTTTTAGTCATACAGCTCCAGTTCCATTACATTATTTCCCCATTTGAGAGTCCCAATCATTGGATATCTTCAAATGGAAGCATAAGACTTATCTGTTTCCTCAAGGCTTTCTATAACTCAATATGTAGGAAAGTGCCTTAAAACAATTTGGGTCCAACAAGGAAAAATGCGTTATATGTAATTATGAGCACTTTATAACAATACTAGGAAATTGACCATCAAAAATTACTGGAATAAAATGTAAAAGCTGGCAATGCTGTTTGCCAGACAATGCTGGGTTTTCCCCCCTGTAACTTGCGGTTCCTCGCTCATCGCGAGCCCCTCCCAGTGTCTACTTTACGAGCCTCACGATGAGCACATTGGGCGCTCATCGCGAGCTGCACAATGAGCGGTTTTGACGCTCATTGCTGGCCTTGGCCAACCCCCCACTTGTCACTTGTCTTGCCCAACCCGCCCTTTTCCCCACCTCTCCCTCCCCTGTGTCTCCTTCCCCCTCCCCTGTGTCTCCTTCCCGTCCCCCTCTCCTGTGCCTCCTTTCCTCTTTACCCTTCCCCCTCTCCCTCGCCTGTGTATCCTTTACCCCCCTCTCCCTCTCCTGTACCTCCTTTCCCCAACTCCATTTCCCCCTCTCTCCTGTGTCTTCTTTCCCCCTCTCTCTCCCCTGTGTCTCCTTTCCCCCTCTCTCTCCCCTGTGTCTCCTTTCCCCATCTCCCTCCCCTGTGTCTCCTTCCCCCCTCTCCTGTCTCTCCGTCTTCTTTCCCTCTCTCTCTTTCCTGTTCCTCCTTTCCCCTGTGTCTCTATTCCCCCTCTCCCTCCCCTCCCCGATGCCTCCTTCCCCCTCTCCCTTTCCCCCCTCTTCCTCCCCAGTTTCTCCTTCCCCCTCTCAATCCCCTGTGTCTCCTTTTCCCCCTCTCCTTCCCCTGTGTCTCCTTTCCACCTCTCCTGTTCCTCCTTTCACCCTCTCCCTTTCCCCAGTATCTCCCCCCCCCCCCCCCCCCCCGTATCCTTTCCTCCACTCCCTTTAAAGTTATGTAGAATGATGCTGGACATTGCTCAGTAATAAAACTCCATTTAATCTACCTACCTAGTAGATAGAGGACATGAAGCAATAAAAGGCAAGTGCTGAAAAAAAAATCTTATATATTTGAAGTTCTATAACTAGACTCTTTTATATAACAGCAACTTTTGTTTAGGTGAAACTATCCCTTTAAACAATGCCTTTTAAAGGGATTCTGCCACACCAACAGCTGTTTTCATTCCAAAGAGCATTAAAAAATTATTATTTATTGTACTAGCAGTGCAGTAAATCTTTTTTGAAATATTTAGAATATATTTTGCGGCTTCTGTATCAAAGTGATAAGAGTGGGAGAGGGGGTCTAACTGTAGACAACATTGGGGGTCGTTATTTTGGCTACAACAGAGACAGACAAGCAGACTGTAATCCTACTTGGCATATTAAAATAGCTCATTAATATTCATGAGCTGCATATAAATACAACAACATGGCATTTCCCAGGACCGATTCACTTTAGAAAAAAATGGATAACACAAAATATAGTCAGTTTTTCCTGCTTTTTAAGAATTGCCTAAAAATAACTTGAGTTGACAGAGTCTCTTTAATCAAAAGACTTAAGAAATGGGTCACTTCTACCTTTTACTTCAAGACATGCCCACTCACTTCCTTTCATGGGAATTTGGCTCTGATTTAATTGACACCACACTATGAAAGACAAAAATGTGCTGTTAATTAGAATGCGACTAAATTTTGATTTGACGAATATAGGGGCTGATGAATACAAGCATTTGAGACAAAAACAATAGTCACCATTCCCAAGGTGGTTTGCTTCCTTCCTTCACTGATTGAACATGCTGGTTATTATAGCTTGTAAAGAACAGTCAACTTACGTGTGTGATAACAACATGCTCTTGTAAAATACTCACTATTTTCACCAAATATTTTACTTTTCTTTCTTATAATAAATACAAATTAAATGTACAGTTTATCATTCTCCATCCATGGGCACATGAATAAACTCATCGGTTATATGTCTACCTGTCTTTCTTTTAGCCTTTTTGTAAATATAAACAAATTTCTTATAGATCTCTTCCATTTTGACTGATCCGTAAAATCCTATTTCAACTTAAGCTTGGTTTTTGCATAGAATCAAATCTTGCCATACACACAACTATTGGCGTCTGTGCCTCATACTTCACTTTTGTTTATAACTGTTCAATGGAAGGAGTCTATCTGGTTTCATGACCAAGCATGGTAGAGAAGGTCGTTGAAGTCCACCACCTCCTTTTCCTCTTTACTCAATAAACCGCACCACCTTTGGGGAACAAATCCGGCCACAGCCACTTTCAACATGACAGACACATAAATAGTCACCTGACCAACCACAAGGTTCAGATGCAAGTGTTGGCTGTCAGGTAAGACCCGCATGGATTGACCAGTGAGACGCCTCCTTTAGCCTACTAACCTTAAGTGGACTGGGTTCAACTCCCTAAGGGGCGGCACTTAAGCCAACTCCTAACCCAGGTCCCTGGTCTCTCCTCAACTTAGGCTCTTGGCAGCAAAGCGCCCACCGTTACTCCTGTGACTGTTAATAGGGCAAATAATTAAATTTATATGCCATGAATTTAAAGTGTAGGGTGGGTGGGAATTTACTCTATATCCTGAGCTGTTATCTCTTTTGTTGTTAAGGGTTGAAGCTTTTCGAGTCAAAGAGGAAACAGGAAGCTAAAACAGTCTTTAAATATCCTCTCCCCCACCTACTTGTTCTCCTCCCAATTAAGTCATGCCCTCTTTTGTACATTTTTGTCCTCCAGGGGTTGCAATCAGACAATCTGCAAAATTAATACTGTATTTTAATGCATTTAACTTAATTTAAAAAATTGGATATTTTGTCACATAAATAAACACAAATACTTTATCCTAATATTCTTCAATATATACAAGTGCCTGCCATTGATGTATAAGCATGTCCCTTCCACCCATATGCTCCAACCTTCAGGCTTTCTTTACATCCCACTTTATAACACATTATAGGATTTTACACCAAAGTGACAGTTCCATACAGTGGATATAAAAAGTCTACACACCCCTGTTAAAATGTCAGGTTTCTGTGCTGTAAAAAAATGAGACAAAGATAAATCATTTCAGAACTTTTTCCACCTTTAATTTGACCTATAAACTGTACAACTCAATTGAAAAACAAACTGAAATCTTTTAGGTAGAGGGAAGAAAAAATATAAAAATAAAATAATATGGTTGCATAAGTATGCACACCCTTATACTAATACTTTGTTGAAGCACCTTTTGATTTTATTGCAGCACTCAGTCTTTTTGGGTATGAGTCTATCAGCATGGCACATTTTGACTCGGCAAGATTTGCCCACTCTTCTTTGCAAAAACACTCCAAATCTGTCAGATTGCGAGGGCATCTCCTGTGCACAGCCCTCTTCAGATCACCCCACAGATTTTTAATCGGACTCAGGTCTGGGCTCTGGCTGGGCCATTCCAAAACTTTAATCTTCTTCTGCTGAAGCCATTCCTTTGTTGGTTTGGATGTATGCTTTGGGTCATTGTCATGCTGAAAGATAAAGTTCCTCTTCATGTTCAGCTTTCTAGCAGAAGCCTGAAGGTTTTGTGCCAATATTGACTGGTATTTGGAACTGTTCATAATTCCTTAATCCTTAACTAAGGTCCCAGTTCCAGCTGAAGAAAAACAGTTCCAAAGCATGATGCTGCCACCACCATGCTTCACTGTGGGTATGGTGTTCTTTTGGTGATGTGCAGTGTTGTTTTTGCCCCAAACATATCTTTTGGAATTATGGCCAAAAAGTTCAACCTTGGTTTCATCAGACCCTATCACCTTTTCCCACATGCTTTTGGGAGACTTCAGATGCGTTTTTGCAAAATGTAGCCTGGCTTGGATGTTTTTCTTCGTAAGAAAAGGCTTTCGTCTTGCCACTCTACCCCATAGCCCAGACATATGAAGAATACGGGAGATTGTTGTCACATGTCAGTACTTGCCAGATATTCCTGCATCTCCTTTAATGTTGCTGTAGGCCTCTTGGTAGCCTCCCAGACCAGTTTTCTTCTTGTCTTTTCATCAATTTTGGAGGGAGCTCCAGTTCTTGGTAATGTCACTGTTGTGCCATATTGTCTCCACTTGATGATGACTGTCTTCACTGTGTTCCATGGTATATCTAATGCCTTGGAAATTTGTTTGTAATCTTCTCCTGACTGATACCTTTTAACAATGAGATCCCTCTGATGCTTTGGAAGCCCTCTGTGGACCATAACTTTTGCTGTGGGATGCGACTAAGAAAATGTCAGGAAAGACCAACTAGAGCAGCTGAACTTTATTTGGGGTTAATCAGAGGCACTTTAATTGATGGCAGGTGTATGCTGACTCTTATTTAACATGATTTGGAATGTGATTGCTTAATTCTGAACACAGCTACATCCCCAGTTATAAGGTGGAAAAAGTTCTGAAATTATTTATCTTTGTCTAATTTTTTTACAGCACAGAAACCTGACATTTTAACAGGGGTGTGTAGACTTTTTATATCCACTGTATGGAACTGTCACTTTGGTGTAAAATCCTATAATGTGTTATAAAGTGGGATGTTATATCCACTGTATACTCTTAAAGAGCCACAATTATAATGCAATTTCAAATAACTAGATACAATATTTATTGAAAGTAAAAAATAAAATACATCAATGGGGCAACCGTTGTCTTGAGTGAGCTTGTTGACTCACCTATTTCCTCAGACTAGATTTTTATATACTGTAAGCATTGGCAGTAAGGATTGCCAAGTGAAACAGTTGAATGTTTTTCATCTCCAGCTTGTAGAAGTAGACACAAAAATGTTGGTTTCCACTACAGAATAATTAAATATAATTTAATTATATTTTATTTTGTATTTTCATTTTTTTTTGTTAATATTGTGGTTATTTAAAAAATATATATATTTTGAAGAACCAAAAAATACATATATATAAATATTAATGCAGCCTCTAATTAATGATGTTATGTACGCAATTATGTTACTGTGAGTCATAATTTTGGTTTCAACAGATGAACTTTGTTTTATTCATTTCTTAATTTCACTCTCACTTTTGACAGACAGATAGTAGATCTTTATGACACATTATATAGCCCTTCCTTCCAACCCACAACACAACCTCAGACCTGTCATTATCCTCTTTCACTTTACTAGGGTGTTGTTTATGAAATGTTCCTGCAAAGTTATTAACCTCTCACCTTTTCCGGTAAATCACCCGGCCTTATCTGTTATTTCTCATAAACTGTGATATATTTACAATCAGTTTTTAAGGATTAGTAAGAAAAGAGGAAATCTAACAAATAACTCTCCAGAGAACCTGTAATCACTGACTGCCAGCTGTTCAAACTTTAGTCAATCCAGCCCTTTTACTTTCTGGCTGTCTAATGTCTCATATTTTCTCTCTATTCTCTCCACTCCACACCCTTTACCATGCTCTCTCTGTTTCTCAGCAGTGGCCACAGAATGGAGAGTCCTGTGCAAAAAAATAATTTGGGTCCCCCAGGTGGGTTGGTAGAAACATTTTTGAGCCAGCCCCCCAGTACCAATTCACTCAGAGTCCCTCCTCAGGACCCCATCCACTGACAGCTACCCTCCCTAAGACCCCTTCCCATAACAGCACCTGTCCTAAGGACCCCTTCCAATTGCTGCAGCCCCCCAAGACCTCTTTCCATTGCTGCTCCCCTTCTTTTACCCCCTGCCTGTGCAAGCTCCGCTGCCTGCAGCTCAGCTCCAGGACCTTGTGCACCACTTTAAGGTGACATCCTCTATGGAAGGGGCTGGTGCAGCCACGGTGGCCCAGTGGGGGGCACGCTGGTGACCCCTAAACTACATTACACTCTCTGTATCCTTCCCCAAACAGCACCCAACCCCTCTCAGCACCCACCTCACATAGCACCCATCCCTATCTCCTTTGCTTCCCCCTCACAGAACCCATCCCCCCTGCACTTTGCTGTCACTTTGCAGCCCTTTCTCTCTTACCTTATTCCCTGCTATACATGATGATACATATCCCTACCATGTTAAACTGCTCTACACTGTCACCTCTTTAGCTTTAGTAGAAATGCTCTGTTTTAAACATGGACAGGCCACACATTATGTCACTATTTGCTTGATAGGAGCATGAGACACTCTGTGTGTAGCTCCTCCCCATGGGCATGGCCTTAGGTCACAGCTATTAAACATGGCATCCTACACAAGAACGAACAGTTAGAAAGGGAGAGGTTCTAGAAGGTGAGAATGAGTTACTCTGGAGGCGTCTTAGTAGTAACTGAAGTATGCATTTCATGTAACAAGTGCATTACGGGAGATAAAATTAATTACGTTACCAAGTTAAAAAACTATATAAAACAACCATTTTGGTCCAAAGAGTCCCTTTATTTGAGGATATGATACAATATACTTATTTATTAAAGTAGTAACGAACAACAACACCTGCTAATTATCAAAAATCCAAAGATAAGTCAATACTAATGGCAATAAAGAATGTTATAAAATCCTTTAGAGAAAAGTAAAATAAATGTAATTTATTTGTAATTTTTAAAAGACCATTGTAGTGCTTTACTAAAATTATGTTTGCAAAGTGTTATTTATATATATATATATATATATATATATATATATATATATATATATATATATATATAGTGTTACCTTGGTACTCGTCTGGCTCAGAACTAGCTGAATTTGGTATTTGCCTTGTTTTAATGAGCAGAAATTGCTTTGACGCTCAACGCTTATGGGAACTTGGTACTCATCATGTTTGGCACTTTCTGGAACCAATTAATGATGAGTACCAAGGTACCACTGTGTAAATACAGTATCTCACAAAAGTGAGTACACCCCCTCAGATTTTTGTACAAATGTTATTATATTTTTTCATGTGACAACACTGAAGAAATTACCTCTGTATAACAGTGTAAATTTGCTGTCCCCTCAAAATAACTCAACACACAGCCATTAATGTCTAATCCGTTGGCAACAAAACTGAGTACATCCCTAAGTTGAAATGTCCAAATTGGGCCCAAAGTGTCAATATTTTGTGTGGCCACCATTATTTTCCAGCCCTGCCTTAACCCTTATGGGCATGGAGTTCACCAGAGCTTCACAGGTTGCCACTGGAGTCCTCTTCCACTCCTTCATGATGACATCATGGAGCTGATGGATGTTAGATACCTTGCGCTCCCCCACCTTCAGTTTGAGGATACCCCACAGATGCTCAATAGGGTTTAGGTCTGGGGACATGCTTGACCAGTCCATCACCTTTACCTTCAGCTTCTTTAGCAGGGCAGTGGTCGTCTTGGAGGTGTGTTTGGGTCGATATCATGTTGGAATACTGCCCTGCAGCCCAGTCTCTGAAGGGAGGGGATCATGCTCTGCTTCCGTATGTTAGAGTACATGTTGGCCTTCATGATTCACTCAATGAACTGTAGCTCCCCAGTGCCGGCAGCACTCATGCAGGCCCAGACCACGAAACTCCCACCACCATGCTTGATTGTAGGCAAGACACACTTGTCTTTGTACTCCTCATCTGGTTGCCGCCACACATGCTTGACACCATCTGGACCAAATAAGTTTATCTTGGTCTCATCAGACCATAGGACATGGTTCCAGTAATCCATGTCCTTTGTCTGCTTGTCATCAGCAAACTGTTTGCAGGCTTTCTTGTGCATCATCTTTAGAAGAGGCTTCCTTCTGGGACGACAGCCATGCAGACCAATTTGACGCAGTGTGCGGTGTATATGGTCTGAAGCCTGACAGGCTGACCCCCCACCCAACCTCTGCAGCAATGCTGGCAGCACATACGTCTATTTCCCATAGACAACCTCTGGATATGAAGCTGAGCACGTGCACTCAACTTCTTTGGTCGATCATGACGAGGCCTGTTCTGAGTGGGACTGGTCCTGTGACACCGCTGTATGGTCTTTCCCACCGTGCTGCGGCTCAGTTTCCAGGTCTTGACAATCTTCTTATTGCCTAGGCCATCTTTATGTAGAGCAACAATTCTTTTTTTTCAGATCCTCAGAGAGTTCTTTGCCATGAGGTGCCATGTTGAACTTCCAGGGACCAGTATGAGAGAGTGTGAGAGTGATAACACCAAATTTAACACACCTGCTCCCCATTCACACATGAGACCCTGTAACACTAATGAGTCACATGACACTGGGGATGCAAAACGGCTAATT
This sequence comes from Discoglossus pictus, assembly GCA_027410445.1. NCBI lineage: Eukaryota > Metazoa > Chordata > Amphibia > Anura > Alytidae > Discoglossus > Discoglossus pictus. Next base: position 25,603,654 of record CM050174.1, on the reverse strand, counting down.
GGGCCCAATTTGGACATTACCACTTAGGGGTGTTCTCACTTTTGTTGCCAATGGTTTAGACATTAATGTCTGTGTTTTATTTTGAGGGGACAGCACATTTACACTGTTATACAGGCTGTACACTTACTAATATAGGTTGTAGCAGACAAACCAAGAGAATTAGCAACTTTCATTATTATATAGTATGGTTAGGAGAGCTCTTTCCTTATTACTAAGTCTGTCAAGAAATTTAAGTAAGAGCTTTCGTTGAAGTGGAAGAAGTCGCAGCGGAATTTGAATACTTCATGATGGTTATATCTGTATATAGTAGTGGGATTGTGGTTTTACAGTTAACTGTAATTCAACTCTTGACATTTTAATGGGTGCTGGAAACTCTCTACATTAGATGTGATATTTGTGGGCTGGTTTGAACTTTTGGCAACTTATTTTAGGCTAACAAATTATGCAACATGAATGTTGCTATGTTTTCACATTGCTTATTTTGTGGAGTCTTCAGATAAGGCAAGCCTACATAAACCAGAGCATGACACCAAGTCTGCTGTGACCAGCGAGGGGCGCGGCTGCTGGTGCTCCACCTACGGAAACTGAGATCTTGTGGCAGGATATGTTTCCACCTCATCAAGTTAGAAGAAGCAAAGTTGTCGATGTATGAACCCAAACCACATACGTTCTACCACCTGCAGCACAAGAAGTACAACAAGAAGCAACAACAACTTTTATTTCCTTAACCCATTCATTTATATACAGTGAAACAATTTGTACATTCAGATTTCCATCAGCTTTATGTGGGCGATCAGTCAGCATTGGGCCAATGTCAGTCTTCTGAGTGTGGTGGGGTTCAAACACTGGAAAAGCCACAGATGTCACTCTAGTTTTTGTTTGCTGGTGGTTTTCCGAACGGACTTAACAAGCTCCCTGATCTTGCCCTCAAACATCACCATAGCTTCTCCATGGAGGCCTACAATCTATGGAGAATTATCTTGGAGCCCATTATAGCAGCAGGGAATATCGCTTGGTGCCTCTGTATTGGGCAAATTGGTCATATACTCCACATATAGTCATGTTATGTTATTAACTTCACTAAAGCAGCCTGGGATTTATATTAATTGACATGGCAAATATATTGGTCTGTTGATAGTAACGATTTTTGAATTTACATTTTGCTCATAGTTCTGAGAAGAAAAACGGCATGGATCTGTTTGCAGCAGAAGACCTATGCCCTTTGTTTCCACTGAAGATAGTCACTCAGGGGTTAATATTCCTGAGACTGAAGTCAGACACTAAAAAATATTTCTTCCAGGCTCTCTTCAAGTCCATGGTTTCTAATCAGTGTGTTCACTGGAACCGTCATATTCTTGTGTAAACCTTTTGCTCTTGTCTGTATATGTCTATGTCTGTCCAAATATGTTTCTTCCTGTCCTTGACTTCCAATCCTGAACCTGTTTGTTTGCACATATCTCCTATCCTTCAGTTCCAATCTTCATCCCGTTTGTCCTTGACTTCCAACCAAAACTTGTATGTATCTCCTGTCCTTGAGTACCGAATCCATGAGCCTATTTGTTCATACATATAACCTGTTCCTTGAGCTCTAATCTAGAGCCTTTTTCTGTTACATTTGAATGAGGGTAAGTTTTTAATGTACCACTGAGTGTTTTCTTTTTTCAAATGATGCTCTTAAAGCAGAAACATTGATTATTTTTTTTATCTGCTCTGGGGGCTTGCCCCTATCAGCCAATGAGCAGTAATATAGATGCTGTATATGAATCATACTTCTCTGCCAGATGTATATATGCCCTGTGCATCTCCTGTTAGTATCAATGACATTTAAGCAGCTTTTACTCAACATTGTTTCATGTGTTGGTATTGTTTAAAGGGATATTAAAGGTTCCCTGTTGGTAAAAAAAAATGACCTAATTGTTTGCCTATCTAAACATCATTTTATTAACAAGTGCTTTGCTTTTGCTCACCGAAACCTTTCAAACAGTAGCAACAAAGGACCGCCCCCACCAGCTGATGCACTCGTTGTTGCTATTGGTACTAGATGTACTAGCCAATGAAAAGCTTTCTCAACAGCATTTTTTTAAAGGTTAATCTGTAATTGGTTAGTGCACCTAGTACTACAGAGACTCTGTGTGCATGAGCTACATGGGGGGTGAATGGAAGGTTTCAGTGAGTAAAAACAAAGCACTTGTTAATAAAATAATGTTTAGATCAGCAAAAAAACATTAAATATCCCTTTACTGCCTGATCTTTTAAATGCATGAGTAAAAGACATTATGTCCCTTATCCCTTTAAAAAAGTTATGGAGATTCCACTAAGAAAAAATAAAAGTTTTTTAAGTAGAGCGTTTGTGTCTCTTTATTTTCATTGCGCCCAGTGGAATTTTTATGGATTTGACATTCCAGTATTATGATGGGAGAACACAACATTACACGTTCTTGCTAAATCCCATTACTTCCCATACACAGCACAGCTCCTTTTACAGACTGAATATGCCAGGGTAGATGCCCATCTTAAAGACAGCGGTGGGAAAAGCTTCAAACTCTCACATTCCAGAGTCTGCAGACAGAACCCAGTTCAGCGCTGGATTTTTGCAAGTATTTGTCACATTTCCCGTCCAAACATTTGTGGGAAGTGTTTACAGCTCTCGGATTGAGCCTCTCAAGTAAATTCAAGTTACATAAAACTGTCATAAGAAAGTCTGACTAATCAGAAGGTCATGTCAGTGAAGTCAGTACATCTATATGTTATGTCAAAGTCCGGATAAAATGGTCCATCAGGAAGTGTTAAAGTAACCTCTGTAGAGTATGGTGTGAGGGCAGCGGGCACTTGTGAGACTGCTCATGGCACCTTACAGAAGTGTAAATGGGTACATGTACTTTTGACTAGAAAAAAAAAAGAAACCATGAAAAAAGCATGCCTGAGAATAAGAGACGCTGAAGTAGATCACATATATAAATTAGAGTATTGCGGTTCAGAGTTCTTCTTAAAGAACAAATATGGATTATTGTTTTTTAAATATTTTTTAAAAGTAAAATAAATAAACAGGACTTTTACATTGATCACTTTTTTCTCTCATTAACTTTTATTGAATTAAATATATGGTTACTGTACTAGTGGCATGGAAAACTAGAAGTGGCACAGCAGAGTTACTGTAGTAGAAGAGGCAGGGTAAACTAGAAGTGGCACAGCTTGGTTACTGTACTAGAAGAGGCAGGGTAAACTAGAAGTGGCACAGCTTGGTTACTGTACAAGAAGAGGCAGGGTAAACTAGAAGTGGCACAGCTTGGTTACTGTACTAGAAGAGGCATGGAAAACTAGAAGTGGCACAGCTTGGTTACTGTAATAGAAGAAGCAGGGTAAACTAGAAGTGGCACAGCTTGGTTACAGTACTAGAAGAGGCAGGGTAAACTAGAAGTGGCACAGCCGAGTTACTGTACAAGAAGAGGCATGGAAAACTAGAAGTGGCACAGCAGAGTTACTGTAGTAGAAGAGGCAGGGTAAACTAGAAGTGGCACAGCTTGGTTACTGTAATAGAAGAGGCAGGGTAAACTAGAAGTGGCTCAGCCGAGTTACTGTACTAGTGGCATGGAAAACAAGAAGTGGCACAGCTTGGTTACTGTAATAGAAGAGGCAGGGTAAACTAGAAGTGGCACAGCTTGGTTACTGTACAAGAAGAGGCAGGGTAAACTAGAAGTGGCACAGCCGAGTTACTGTACAAGAAGAGGCAAGGTAAACTAGAAGTGGCACAGCTTGGTTACTGTACTAGAAGAGGCAGGGTAAACTAGAAGTGGCACAGCTTGGTTACTGTACCAGAAGAGGCAGGGTAAACTAGAAGTGGCACAGCTTAGTTACTGTAATAGAAGAGGCAGGGTAAACTAGAAGTGGCACAGCTTGGTTACTGTAATAGAAGAGGCAGGGTAAACTAGAAGTGGCACAGCTTGGTTACTGTAATAGAAGAGGCATCAAAACTAGAAGTGGCACAGCTTGGTTACTGTACTAGAAGAGGCAGGGTAAACTAGAAGTGGCACAGCTTGGTTACTGTAGCAGAAGATGCAGGGGAAACTAGAAGTGGCACAGCTTGGTTACTGTAATAGAAGAGGCAGGGTAAACTAGAAGTGGCACAGCTTGGTTACTGTAATAGAAGAGTCAGGGGAAACTATAAGTGGCACAGCTTGGTTACTGTAATAGAAGAGGCATGGAAAACTAGAAGTGGCACAGCTTGGTTACTGTACCAGAAGATGCAGGGGAAACTAGAAGTGGCACAGCTTGGTTACTGTACCAGAAGATGCAGGGGAAACTAGAAGTGGCACAGCTTGGTTACTGTAATAGAAGAGGCAGGGTAAACTAGAAGTGGCACAGCTTGGTTACTGTAATAGAAGAGGCAGGGTAAACTAGAAGTGGCACAGCTTGGTTACTGTAATAGAAGAGGCATCAAAACTAGAAGTGGCACAGCTTGGTTACTGTACTAGAAGAGGCAGGGTAAACTAGAAGTGGCACAGCTTGGTTACTGTAATAGAAGAGTCAGGGGAAACTATAAGTGGCACAGCTTGGTTACTGTAATAGAAGAGGCAGGGTAAACTAGAAGTGGCACAGCTTGGTTACTGTACTAGAAGAGGCAAGGTAAACTAGAAGTGGCACAGCTTGGTTACTGTACCAGAAGATGCAGGGGAAACTAGAAGTGGCACAGCTTGGTTACTGTAATAGAAGAGGCAGGGTAAACTAGAAGTGGCACAGCTTGGTTACTGTAATAGAAGAGTCAGGGGAAACTAGAAGTGGCACAGCTTGGTTACTGTACAATGAGAGGCATCAAAACTAGAAGTGGCACAGCTTGGTTACTGTACAAGGAGAGGAATCAAAACTAGAAGTGACACAGCTTGGTTACTGTACTAGAAGTAGCACCAAAAACTAGAAGTGGCACAGCTTGGTTACTGTACAAGAAGTGACAGGGAAAACTAGAAGTGGCACAGCTTGGTTACTGTACCAGAAGAGGCAGGGTAAACTAGAAGTGGCACAGCTTAGTTACTGTAATAGAAGAGGCAGGGTAAACTAGAAGTGGCACAGCTTGGTTACTGTAATAGAAGAGGCAGGGTAAACTAGAAGTGGCACAGCTTGGTTACTGTAATAGAAGAGGCATCAAAACTAGAAGTGGCACAGCTTGGTTACTGTACTAGAAGAGGCAGGGTAAACTAGAAGTGGCACAGCTTGGTTACTGTAGCAGAAGATGCAGGGGAAACTAGAAGTGGCACAGCTTGGTTACTGTAATAGAAGAGGCATGGAAAACTAGAAGTGGCACAGCTTGGTTACTGTAATAGAAGAGTCAGGGGAAACTATAAGTGGCACAGCTTGGTTACTGTAATAGAAGAGGCAGGGGAAACTAGAAGTGGCACAGCTTGGTTACTGTAATAGAAGAGGCAGGGTAAACTAGAAGTGGCACAGCTTGGTTACTGTAATAGAAGAGGCATCAAAACTAGAAGTGGCACAGCTTGGTTACTGTACCAGAAGATGCAGGGGAAACTAGAAGTGGCACAGCTTGGTTACTGTACCAGAAGATGCAGGGGAAACTAGAAGTGGCACAGCTTGGTTACTGTAATAGAAGAGGCAGGGTAAACTAGAAGTGGCACAGCTTGGTTACTGTAATAGAAGAGGCAGGGTAAACTAGAAGTGGCACAGCTTGGTTACTGTAATAGAAGAGGCATCAAAACTAGAAGTGGCACAGCTTGGTTACTGTACTAGAAGAGGCAGGGTAAACTAGAAGTGGCACAGCTTGGTTACTGTAATAGAAGAGTCAGGGGAAACTATAAGTGGCACAGCTTGGTTACTGTAATAGAAGAGGCAGGGTAAACTAGAAGTGGCACAGCTTGGTTACTGTACTAGAAGAGGCAGGGTAAACTAGAAGTGGCACAGCTTGGTTACTGTACCAGAAGATGCAGGGGAAACTAGAAGTGGCACAGCTTGGTTACTGTACCAGAAGATGCAGGGGAAACTAGAAGTGGCACAGCTTGGTTACTGTAATAGAAGAGGCAGGGTAAACTAGAAGTGGCACAGCTTGGTTACTGTAATAGAAGAGGCAGGGAAAACTAGAAGTGGCACAGCTTGGTTACTGTACAAGAAGAGGCAGGGTAAACTAGAAGTGGCACAGCTTGGTTACTGTAATAGAAGAGGCATCAAAACTAGAAGTGGCACAGCTTGGTTACTGTCCAAAAAGAGGCAGGGTAAACTAGAAGTGGCACAGCTTGGTTACTGTAATAGAAGAGGCATGGAAAACTAGAAGTGGCACAGCTTGGTTACTGTAATAGAAGAGGCAGGGTAAACTAGAAGTGGCATCTTGGTTACTGTAATAGAAGAGGCATGGAAAACTAGAAGTGGCACAGCTTGGTTACTGTACAAAAAGAGGCAGGGTAAACTAGAAGTGGCATCTTGGTTACTGTAATAGAAGAGGCAGGGGAAACTAGAAGTGGCACAGCTTGGTTACTGTAATAGAAGAGGCAGGGGAAACTAGAAGTGGCACAGCTTGGTTACTGTACAAGAAGAGGCATAAAAACTAGAAGTGGCACAGCTTGGTTTCTGTAATAGAAGAGAAATGGGAAAACTAGAAGTGGCACAGCTTGGTTACTGTAATAGAAGAGGCAGGGTAAACTAGAAGTGGCACAGCTTGGTTACTGTAATAGAAGAGTCAGGGGAAACTAGAAGTGGCACAGCTTGGTTACTGTACAATGAGAGGCATCAAAACTAGAAGTGGCACAGCTTGGTTACTGTACAAGGAGAGGAATCAAAACTAGAAGTGACACAGCTTGGTTACTGTACTAGAAGTAGCACCAAAAACTAGAAGTGGCACAGCTTGGTTACTGTACAAGAAGTGACAGGGAAAACTAGAAGTGGCACAGCTTGGTTACTGTACTAGAAGAGGCAGGGTAAACTAGAAGTGGCACAGCTTGGTTACTGTACAAGAAGAGGCAGGGAAAATTAGAAGTGGCACAGCTTGGTTACTGTACAAAAAGAGGCAGGGTAAACTAGAAGTGGCACAGCTTGGTTACTGTAATAGAAGAGGCAGGGGAAACTAGAAGTGGCACAGCTTGGTTACTGTACAAGAAGAGGCATGGAAAACTAGAAGTGGCACAGCTTGGTTACTGTACAAGAAGAGGCATAAAAACTAGAAGTGGCACAGCTTGGTTACTGTAATAGAAGAGGCAGGGGAAACTAGAAGTGGCACAGCTTGGTTACTGTACAAGAAGAGGCATGGAAAACTAGAAGTGGCACAGCTTGGTTACTGTACCAGAAGATGCAGGGGAAACTAGAAGTGGCACAGCTTGGTTACTGTACAAGAAGAGGCATGGAAAACTAGAAGTGGCACAGCTTGGTTACTGTACCAGAAGATGCAGGGGAAACTAGAAGTGCCACAGCTTGGTTTCTGTAATAGAAGAGGCAGGGAAAACTAGAAGTGGCACAGCTTGGTTACTGCACAAGGAGAGGCAGGGAAAACTAGAAGTGGCACAGCTTGGTTACTGTACAAGGAGAGGCATCAAAACTAGAAGTGGCACAGCTTGGTTACTGTACAAGGAGAGGCATCAAAACTAGAAGTGCCACAGCTTGGTTTCTGTAATAGAAGAGGCAGGGTAAACTAGAAGTGGCACAGCTTGGTTACTGTACAAGAAGAGGCATGGAAAACTAGAAGTGGCACAGCTTGGTTACTGTACTAGAAGAGGCAGGGTAAACTAGAAGTAACACAGCTTGGTTGCTGTACAAGAAGAGGCATGGAAAACTAGAAGTGGCACAGCTTGGTTACTGTAATAGAAGAAGCAGGGAAAACTAGAAGTGGCACAGCTTGGTTACTGTAATAGAAGAGGCAGGGAAAACTAGAAGTGGCACAGCTCGGTTACTGTAATAGAAGAGGCAGGGGAAACTAGAAGTGGCACAGCTTGGTTACTGTAATAGAAGAGGCAGGGGAAACTAGAAGTGGCACAGCTTGGTTACTGTACAAGAAGAGGCAGGGTAAACTAGAAGTGGCACAGCTTGGTTACTGTAATAGAAGAGGCAGGGGAAACTAGAAGTGGCACAGCTTGGTTACTGTACAAGAAGAGGCATGGAAAACTAGAAGTGGCACAGCTTGGTTACTGTACCAGAAGATGCAGGGGAAACTAGAAGTGGCACAGCTTGGTTACTGTACAAGAAGAGGCATGGAAAACTAGAAGTGGCACAGCTTGGTTACTGTACCAGAAGATGAAGGGGAAACTAGAAGTGCCACAGCTTGGTTTCTGTAATAGAAGAGGCAGGGAAAACTAGAAGTGGCACAGCTTGGTTACTGCACAAGGAGAGGCAGGGAAAACTAGAAGTGGCACAGCTTGGTTACTGTACAAGGAGAGGCATCAAAACTAGAAGTGGCACAGCTTGGTTACTGTACTAGAAGAGGCAGGGTAAACTAGAAGTAACACAGCTTGGTTACTGTAATAGAAGAAGCAGGGAAAACTAGAAGTGGCACAGCTTGGTTACTGTAATAGAAAAGGCAGGGAAAACTAGAAGTGGCACAGCTTGGTTACTGTAATAGAAGAGGCAGGGTAAACTAGAAGTGGCACAGCTTGGTTACTGTACAAAAAGAGGCAGGGTAAACTAGAAGTGGCACAGCTTGGTTACTGTACAAGAAGAGGCATCAAAACTAGAAGTGGCACAGCTTGGCTACTGTACAAGAAGAGGCAGGGAAAACTAGAAGTGGCACAGCCGAGTTACTGTAGTAGAAGAAGCGGGGTACACTAGAAGTTGCATATCTTGGTTACTGTACAAGAAGAGGCATGGAAAAATAGAAGTGGCACAGCAGAGTTACTGTAGTAGAAAGAGCAGGGTAAACTAAAAGTAGCACAGCTTGGTTACTGTACTAGAAGTAGGGCAGACAAGTAAAAGTGGCACAGCTGGGTTACTGTTCTAGAAGTAGCACCGAAAACTAGAAGTGACACAGCTTGTTTACTGTACAAGAAGAGACATGGAAAACTAGAAGTGGCACAGCTTTGTTACTGTATTAGAAGAGGCAGGGGAAACTAGAAGTGGTACAGCTGAGTTACTGTAGTAGAAGTGGCACAGAAAACTAGAAGTGGCACAGCTTTGTTACTGTACTAGAAGTGGCACAGAAACCTAGAAGTGGCACAGCTGGGTTACTCTACTAGAAGTAGCACCGAAAACTAGAAGTGACACAACTTGGTTACTGTACTAGAAGAGGCACAGAAAACTAGAAGTGGCACATCTTGGTTACTGTATTAGAAGAGTAATGAAAAACTACAAGTGGCACAGCTTGGTTACTGTACTAGAAGTAGCGCAGACAAGTAAAAGTGGCACAGCTGGGTTACCGTACTAGAAGAGGCACAGAAAACTAGAAGTGGCACAGCTTGGTTTTTGTACTAGAAAAGGCACAGAAAACTAGAAGTGGCACAGCTTGGTTACTGTACTAGAAGTAGCACAGATAACTAAAAGTGGCACAGCTTGGCTACTGTACTAGAAGTTGCAGAGACAACTAAAAGTGGCACAGCTTGGCTACTGTACTAGAAGAGGCATGGAAAAATAGAAGTGGCCCAGCTTGGCTACTGTACTAGAAGAGGCATGGAAAATAGAAGTGGCACAGCTTGGCTACTGTACTAGAAGAGGCATGGAAAATAGAAGTGGCACAGCTTGGCTACTGTACTAGAAGTAGCACAGACAACTAAAAGTGGCACAGCTTGGCTACTGTACTAGAAGAGGCATGGAAAATAGAAGTGGCACAGCTTGGCTACTGTACTAGAAGTAGCACAGACAACTAAAAGTGGCACAGCTTGGTTACTGTACTAGAAGAGGCATGGAAAATAGAAGTGGCCCAGCTTGGCTACTGTACTAGAAGTAGCAGAGACAACTAAAAGGGGCACAGCTTGGCTACTGTACTAGAAGAGGCATGGAAAATAGAAGTGGCCCAGCTTGGCTACTGTACTAGAAGAGGCATGGAAAATAGAAGTGGCACAGCTTGGCTACTGTACTAGAAGTAGCACAGACAACTAAAAGTGGTACAGCTTGGTTACTGTACTAGAAGAGGCATGGAAAATAGAAGTGGCCTAGCTTGGCTACTGTACTAGAAGAGGCACAGACAACTAAAAGTGGTACAGCTTGGTTACTGTACTAGAAGAAGCATGGAAAAATAGAAGTTGCACAGCTTGGTTACTGTATTAGATGTGGCACAGGAAACTAGAAGTGGCACAGCTGGGTAACTGTACTAGAAGTGGCATGGAAAACTAGAAGTGGCACAGCTTGGCTACTGTACTAGAAGTAGCACAGACAACTAAAAGTGGCACAGCTTGGCTACTGTACTAGAAGAGGCATGGAAAATAGAAGTGGCACAGCTTGGCTACTGTACTAGAAGTAGCACAGACAACTAAAAGTGGCACAGCTTGGTTACTGTACTAGAAGAAGCATGGAAAAATAGAAGTGGCACAGCTGGGTAACTGTACTAGAAGTGGCATGGAAAACTAGAAGTGGCACAGCTTGGTTTCTGTATTAGATGTGTCACAGGAAACTAGAAGTGGCACAGCTGGGTAACTGTACTAGAAGTGGCATGGAAAACTAGAAGTGGCACAGCTTGGCTACTGTACTAGAAGTAGCACAGACAACTAAAAGTGGCACAGCTTGGCTACTGTACTAGAAGAAGCATGGAAAAATAGAAGTTGCACAGCTTGGTTACTGTATTAGATGTGTCACAGGAAACTAGAAGTGGCACAGCTGGGTAACTGTACTAGAAGTGGCATGGAAAACTAGAAGTGGCACAGCTTGGCTACTGTACTAGAAGTAGCACAGACAACTAAAAGTGGCACAGCTTGGCTACTGTACTAGAAGAGGCATGGAAAATAGAAGTGACACAGCTTGGCTACTGTACTAGAAGTAGCACAGACAACTAAAAGTGGCACAGCTTGGTTACTGTACTAGAAGAAGCATGGAAAAATAGAAGTGGCACAGCTGGGTAACTGTACTAGAAGTGGCATGGAAAACTAGAAGTGGCACAGCTTGGTTACTGTACTAGAAGTAGCACAGACAACTAAAAGTGGCACAGCTTGGCTACTGTACTAGAAGAGGCATGGAAAATAGAAGTGGCCCAGCTTGGCTACTGTACTAGAAGTAGCACAGACAACTAAAAGTGGTACAGCTTGGTTACTGTACTAGAAGAAGCACAGACAACTAAAAGTGGTACAGCTTGGTTACTGTACTAGAAGAGGCATGGAAAATAGAAGTGGCACAGCTTGGTTACTGTACTAGAAGAAGCATGGAAAACTAGAAGTGGCACAGCTTGGTTACTGTACTAGAAGAAGCAGGGAAAACTAGAAGTGGCACAGCTTGGTTACTGTATTAGATGTGTCACAGGAAACTAGAAGTGGCACAGCTGGGTAACTGTACTAGAAGTGGCATGGAAAACTAGAAGTGGCACAGCTTGGCTACTGTACTAGAAGTAGCACAGACAACTAAAAGTGGCACAGCTTGGCTACTGTACTAGAAGAAGCATGGAAAAATAGAAGTTGCACAGCTTGGTTACGGTATTAGATGTGTCACAGGAAACTAGAAGTGGCACAGCTGGGTAACTGTACTAGAAGTGGCATGGAAAACTAGAAGTGGCACAGCTTGGCTACTGTACTAGAAGTAGCACAGACAACTAAAAGTGGCACAGCTTGGCTACTGTACTAGAAGAGGCATGGAAAATAGAAGTGGCACAGCTTGGCTACTGTACTAGAAGTAGCACAGACAACTAAAAGTGGCACAGCTTGGTTACTGTACTAGAAGAAGCATGGAAAAATAGAAGTGGCACAGCTGGGTAACTGTACTAGAAGTGGCATGGAAAACTAGAAGTGGCACAGCTTGGTTACTGTATTAGATGTGTCACAGGAAACTAGAAGTGGCACAGCTGGGTAACTGTACTAGAAGTGGCATGGAAAACTAGAAGTGGCACAGCTTGGCTACTGTACTAGAAGTAGCACAGACAACTAAAAGTGGCACAGCTTGGCTACTGTACTAGAAGAAGCATGGAAAAATAGAAGTTGCACAGCTTGGTTACTGTATTAGATGTGTCACAGGAAACTAGAAGTGGCACAGCTGGGTAACTGTACTAGAAGTGGCATGGAAAACTAGAAGTGGCACAGCTTGGTTACTGTACTAGAAGTAGCACAGACAACTAAAAGTGGCACAGCTTGGCTACTGTACTAGAAGAGGCATGGAAAATAGAAGTGGCACAGCTTGGCTACTGTACTAGAAGTAGCACAGACAACTAAAAGTGGCACAGCTTGGCTACTGTACTAGAAGAGGCATGGAAAATAGAAGTGGCCCAGCTTGGCTACTGTACTAGAAGTAGCACAGACAACTAAAAGTGGTACAGCTTGGTTACTGTACTAGAAGAAGCATGGAAAATAGAAGTGGCCCAGCTTGGTTACTGTACTAGAAGAGGCACAGACAACTAAAAGTGGCACAGCTTGGCTACTGTACTAGAAGAGGCATGGAAAATAGAAGTGGCACAGCTTGGCTACTGTACTAGAAGTAGCACAGACAACTAAAAGTGGCACAGCTTGGCTACTGTACTAGAAGAGGCATGGAAAATAGAAGTGGCCCAGCTTGGCTACTGTACTAGAAGTAGCACAGACAACTAAAAGTGGTACAGCTTGGTTACTGTACTAGAAGAAGCATGGAAAAATAGAAGTGGCACAGCTTGGTTACTGTACTAGAAGAAGCATGGAAAAATAGAAGTGGCACAGCTTGGTTACTGTACTAGAAGTAGCACAGACAACTAAAAGTGGCACAGCTTGGCTACTGTACTAGAAGAGGCATGGAAAATAGAAGTGGCCCAGCTTGGCTACTGTACTAGAAGTAGCACAGACAACTAAAAGTGGTACAGCTTGGTTACTGTACTAGAAGAAGCATGGAAAAATAGAAGTGGCACAGCTTGGTTACTGTACTAGAAGAGGCATGGAAAATAGAAGTGGCACAGCTTGGTTACTGTACTAGAAGAGGCATGGAAAATAGAAGTGGCACAGCTTGGTTACTGTACTAGAAGAAGCATGGAAAACTAGAAGTGGCACAGCTTGGTTACTGTACTAGAAGAAGCATGGAAAACTAGAAGTGGCACAGCTTGGTTACTGTACTAGAAGAAGCACGGATAACTAAAAGTGGTACAACTTGGTTACTGTATTAGAAGTGGCATGGAAAATTAGAAGTGACACTGTACTAGAAGTGGCACAGCTTGGTTACTGTACTAGGTGGCATGGAAAACTAGAAGTGGCACAGCTTGGTTACCATTAACATAATATATTTATATACATTGAGCACAAACAGACCCAGACTGTTTATACACCATGTTAATATATGCATGCATTTTTTTTGAGTAGAGAAAGAAAAATTTTGTTTCATTTTGCTCCCTAGGTATCTGCCGATTTTGCCTTTATACGAACTTCCAGGTTTCCCATCATTTCCTTCTTACTCTATTAAAACATTGAAATATTCCAGCTCCTGTTAGACCCCACCATCACTAATGACATGGAACTAATTAATTGGCTTCACAAATAAATATAAGTAATAAAAGATGTGCTGTGTCACGGTACAATACCGTTTCGAAATCACATATTATAATTGTCTAACTATGATTCGTCGTCACGCGCAGCGTGGCGAGCCGTTAAACCGCTCTGTTGCGTAGTGCGTACGACATAGCGATGAGCGCTGCAGGCGCTCATTGCCCGGCGAGCCTCGCGCAGCGAGGCGAGCCGTTAAATTGTAGCACTTTGGCAATGAGCGCCACAGGCGCTCATTGCAGGCGTGCCTCGTGTATCGAGGGAGCCGTTATGTTAAACCGTAGTACTTTGGCAATGAGCGCCGCAGGCGCTCATTGCAGGCGAGGCGAGCCGTTAAACCGTAGCACTTAGAAAAAAAATACGAGGTGAAAAAAATTACAAGATAAGCGGCGGAACCAAAACACTAAAAAAAAACACTAAATACACACTAAAAAATAAAATAAAGGTCACTTACAGCATGGGGAACCAGGCAGGACGTCTGGGAGTGAGTTGGAATTCCAATTTACAGCGATTTAGCCGAGTTACAAAGATCGAAAATTGGCTAAGCGAGAAAAAAATGGCCGCCGAAAAAAATGAAAACGAGGCTATACTACTACGAACTGCGTAAAACACAGCCACAGATGTATTTGTTTGAAAAACAACGAGATAAAGGATGCGGATTAACCGCGCAATGAGTAAAAAGACAGTAGCGAGTACATTTTACGAAACGCAATTACAGATTTACGCATTAACACAGATTTAACACCTTTGTCTCGCGCAACATCAGATTTACCGCCTAAACCAACGCATTTGATGAAATATAAGTTGAAAGTTTAAAAAAAAAAAAAAAAAATTGTATTTATTTTAAGAAAAAAAAAAGGGACAAATGTAGCGTCATGTTGTGTGGCAAACAAATTTCACAACATTTAACCGTCATTTGACCGTTTGACCATATTTACTGTTAAACCGTAGTACTTTGGCAATGAGCGCCGCAGAAAAAATGGCGGTCGAACAAAACGAAAACGACGCTACAGCACTATAACCACGGAAAACACGTACCGATAATCCGCTAAGACGCATACCACTCATTATCCGCCATTTTAGGATAATGCGGAAGTACACAGCTACGTTATCGGTTTGGTCTCGCGCACGCACACTATTACACTGCACACGTTCATCACGCTTACACAGCAGCTCCACACCACTAATGCTGCTGCAACATCAAAACAGATTGCCAGCTCTTCAACACAATGCATAAAAATACGTAAATTAATTTATTAATTTGATTTCTATATTTCAGTAGTACATAGAAAACAACATTAGCTACCTTACAATTCCATATGTATATTAATAACTAAACAACTTTTAAAACATACACATCTCATTGCCGTCATTTTTTGACGGGCAATACGCTAGTATATTAATAATGATTAAATGAAAGTGAAAGGCTGCAGTACCAATTACTCTGCCAGCACTTTATGAGCAGTGATACTATCCATATCCTGCATATTTATACTATCTTATCTTGGATTGTTTTATTATAAATAAATTAGCTGCCTCTGCAGTGAAACTATCAGAATAAACAGTTCAAGGACTTGAAGGAATTCAGAGACATGTTTGGTTCTGTGCCACTGAAATGGAGCCTTGTTTCCATGGCCGTAGACAGGGGGGAAATGGGGTTAATTTCTGCCAAGCATTAATATCATGAACTGAGTTGGCTGTCATCAAAACAGGAAGAAGAATAGCTGATACACTTGACCCTGGCAAGATCAAATGGGCTTTGGAATAAATAAACACACTGAGACAGCATTTCTTGGGAAAATTACAGGCCACAGCTTTATTAAAGCAACCAATAACAAATTAACATAATTAACATTGTTAAATCACAGCTCAAATAACATCCCGGAGGAGGAGCCCTCACGCCCTGGGCCCGCGCCCAGAGCCTCCCAGTGCTTTCCTAAGCACGCCCATGAGGCAGGACAACGCCCACTTAAGCCCGTGGGTCGGGTGCCTCACCTCCCGCCAACCAAAGACATTCATATTTGCATCCTAACTTAGAATTCACAGAATCCTAACCCTTCAACTCTTTTCCACCCCCCCCCTTTTTTTTTTTTTTTTTAAATATAGCTTAAGCTTCCTGAACTTTGCTCAAACCCGCCTCGCCCTCTAGTCGCACCTTCCTTCCTTATCTGCTACTTTCCTATCTGACCACCATTTAAGGGGAGGGAGGGAGGGAATCAGCTCAATGGCCGGCGCGAAGTGAGGAGGAAGCCCGCGAAATGGGCTTAAGTCCCTCCTCCTCCTCCTAGCCAATCAGCATCACCCAGGCTCCGCGCCGGCCAAGTACTTTAGGTACGCTCTCTTCCTGTCACTTGTGTTTGTTTATATGTGCATATGTGTATATATATATATATGTATATATATATATAAAAAATAAATAGTACATTTGTGTTTACATCTGAATGTCTAAAGCAAGATAAAAAACCTGCTTCCAGCTCGGAATTCCGAGAAAAACTGTTATTACACTGCATTCTGGTCACAAATGCATCATTCCTGAATCCATAGCCATTTTCAAACATGGCTTCCTTTAAGCTTAACGCTGTGTTACATAGCTTTAATGCAAAGCCAAGGCTGGATTTTACACAAGCTGGGAATCCTATCCACGTACAGCTGTTTCAAGCTTACTGGTTATCATCAGCATGGAGCGGGATCTCAGTCTGTGTTGTGGATCTTATGAGTAGGTAGTTCACCACAATAATCATTTATAAGATGGTGGGCAAAAGAGCGATAGAAGCCCTCCACCGTACAGTAAATAAATAGTACATCTGTGTTCACCTCTGAATGTCTAAAGCAAGTTAAAAAACCTGCTTCCTGCCCAGAACACACATGATATTATTATGTGTACATATACGTATTGCCTAAATCGTTTTCTTTGTGAGGAAGGCCTGCAGGATGCATTCTGCGCAGCTGTTACTCACAAGCTACTATCCCTAAATCTCAGGAAATCGCCCAGTTGCGTTGCATTTCCACGTGAGTGTGCACGCATGTCAGAGTCACGCAAGTATGCATGTGCGGCACTATTGCGCATGCGATTCAGAGCTCACCTGAGTGGCAGTGGGTTACAGGATGAGAGCGAGAGGAGACAGAGAGAGAGGGAGGGAGAGAGGGAGGGAGAGAGAGAGACTGTGTCACTGGGAGGGAGAGAGAGAGAAAGGAAGAGAAAGAGGAGGCAGAGAGAGGGGGAAAGAGAAAGAGAGGGCGCACAGAGAGACATACATGCCAGAGAGAGACAGAGGGAGCACAGAGAGAGACAGAGGGCACAGTGAGAGAAATCAGGGAAAGGGCGAACAGAGAGAGACAGAGGGCACACAACAAGAGAAACCACAGACAGAGACAGAACAGACAACTGAACATAACATATGATACCATCATTTGTGACGGGCAAGTATATATATATATATATATATATATATATATATATATATATATATATACACCCTACGTGCAAAGTTTTGTGTGTGATTATGGCGTTGTGCAATCTTCTATTTTAGCTTCCAGTGAACTACTTGCTGATGTTGTAGGGGAATTGTAATAAAGTGAGGTAGCTCGATCTGCATACAAGAAATGTAAGGTCATCACAAGGACTTAAAATATTGGGCAATATTTGATGACAGTGGTCATTTTAAAGACAGAATAGCTAACTGTTCTTTATATATATATATATATATATATATATATATATATATATATATATATATATATATATAAAAAGGTGGAAGCTTCCATTGAATGATGATAATGATCTATTGGGTAGGTCATTTAAAGGTCCACCGTATGTCTGGCTATAAAGCTACATATGATAAAGATGGTTTTTATTAGGTACATATTTTTGATGCCTCTGCTGATCCCTGGGGGTATCCATGGTACTTTGATGAAGGTGGTGTGTGAGTGGGTCGTTTGTATCTCTTCATGAGCAGAGCTTGCAAAATAACCTTGTGATCTCCTTGCTTCTGAGTGTGTGGATGGTAGGGGGAAGGTGTCAAATGTTAAGAGCTATTATAATATACTGTATAACAAATCCTTCTGCCCTCTTTCATCCTCCCCACCCCTCCCTTCACTGTGCAGTAGATAAGTATATGCCTTCTGACTACAAGCTATTAGGATATGCTGAAGCCCAACAAGATGGAGCATTAATTACACACACAATGCAAACATTAAAAATTAAGTCATTTTACATTCATGTATGTAACATACTTCACAAACATTTGTAGTGTATCCTAAATTACAGCAGCCCTTTAGTTTGAGATACAGTATTGTTCCGCTTCTTTTTTTTTTTTTTTTTCTTTCTTTTTTTTTACATAGTACAATAAATACATTAGTATCTGGATTAGAACATAAAGTACATACATATCTAAACCCGACATCACTGTGGAAACAAATCTAGATACATTTCATAATCAGACTGAAGGAATTTATTTACCGTGTAATAAATGAGGAGAGCCATACAGAATATAAGAGTGAATTTGCTATGGTTATAGGGATTCCAAATAGCTGTCCCATTTCAGCCAACTAAAATGGCAGACCATACGCTCCAACGGAGAAGAGTTACTATTATTCATTAGCTCTCTATTTGTAGAGATAAGATTGCGCAATTCGCTAAAGGCTGGGATTATAGGTAGCTTCCAGTATTTGACAATAAGATATTTGGCTACTAATAAAATATGGCAAATCAGATACCTCTCAGTGGACGGGAATTTCTCTAAGTTCATATGGAGAATGGCAACTTGAGGAGACCAAAAAATTTGTTTGTCAAGCATCTTGCATATTAGTTGGAAGATGTCTAACCACCACTTCTGCATTTTATTGCATTCCCACCAGATGTGGTAATCAGTCCCTCGTGAGCCACATAATTTCCAACAGCAATCTGACTCCTCTGGGTTGATTTTCCTCAATTTAACTGGAGTTAAGTGCCATCTATGAATAATTTTGAAATATAGCTCTGTATATATTAAAATAACTGAGGACTTTTTTGTGGTTTTTAGACTATACTTCCAACTTGTCTCATCTAGGCAGATTCCAAGATCCTTTTCCCACCCTTTAACCCCTAGGCTTTTAATAAAGGGGACAGAGTCATCAATAGGTCTACTACATTTAGAGATTAGATGTGAAAAATCTCCTTTTAGAATGATTTCCTCTATTTTAGTAGGGCTATTCATCCCTGAAAGTTTATATCCTCTCCCCATTAGATTTAACTTGAGACTTTCGTAGTTTAACCAGTTGAATTTATTATTTAAATCCAAATTCTGCTGCAGCTCCTGAATGGTAAGAAGATTACCTTTATTATATAGGTAGGAGATACATCTTAGGCCCTTATCAGATAGCATCTTTATTGAGGGACATTGCGCCCTCAAACTCAGATAATCCAGTGGAGCTACGATTGATGGTATATTTGTTAACTGCATCTTTCTTCTATATTTATACCAAATTTTAATGATATTGATTAAGTTTTTTGGGAGATCGCTGTATAAAGCTTTATCATATGCGGGTAACCAGATCAACATTTGAATGGAATGGTCTTTCACTAACGATTCTTCCAGCGATAGCCATCTTGGCTTATCTTTAATAATATGCCAACCAATGAGTTGGGCAATAATTATCTTAAGATGGATTTCTTTTAAACTTGGTGCATTTAGGCCACCATTAGATAATTTACTGTAAGTTATACTTTTCCGAATTCTAGGTTTTTTCCCTGCGTACATAAATGTATCTAGTTGATCCTGTATACACTTGAGATAATTATTAGCCAAGATATCCGGTATGGATCTCATGCAGTATGTAATTTTGGGAAGTATGTTCATATTAATTGATGCTATTCGGGCTGACCAGGATAGGTTTAGATGGCTCCAATCAGTTAATATGGGTCTAATTAGCTTCATAACCTCATTAATGTTGTCATTAAGAATATTATCTACCCGAAAAGAGAATCTTATTCCCAGATGGGTTATATATTTGGAATCACAATTAAACCTAAAGTCTTCCCTTAATTTATTTTTAGTTTCCAGTAGTATTCCTTTTGTTAAGGTATCTGACTTTGACTGATTGACTTTAAAAAATTAGAGCCTGCCATAGTCCTCAACTATTTCTTGAAGTTTGTAGCATGCGTATTCGGGGTTTGTTATGGTAACTATAATGTCATCGGCAAAAGCCATGTATTTAAATTCTTCTTTACCTATACAAACCCCTTTGATTTCATTACACTGACGAATATATATAGCTAGATGTTCCAAAAAGAGTGTAAATAGAAGCGGGGATAAAGTATAAAGGTATTGTTCCGCTTCTTGATCGCTACCTTGTCGTGGACCCATGTAGGGTCCCCCAAGTTGGGCAGATCATAGCAGAGAGGTGAGACAAATTGTGGTCCACTGGAGAAGAAACTGACAATCCGCTCCAGTATCTTTGTCATGCCTGGCCTGCTGCTGTCCTTAGGGTCACAGGGAGTAAGACACGACTGAATGACTAAACAACAACAGTATTATTAAAAGCCATATTATTAAAAGCCATTTATTCTATATAACGAAAGCTATGTTTCCAAATATGAATTCTCCCATTCATGTGAACATCACATATATAGTTGTGAGCGTACGAGTCGTTGCTCACGCTTGCGGGCTCGCGTAGCGAGCCCGCAAGAACTGCGTCCCTCGCGAAGCGAGGGACGCAGTTCGCCGCAAATGCGGGTCCTCGCGAAGCGAGGGCCCGCATTTGCGGTTGTGGAGGCTCAACGTCGGCTGTGTTAACACACACATACACACACACGACTTTTTTAACAGAATAAACCCAACCGCCCAGCCAACAAAAACCCAACAACGTCCCCGCAAATGCGGATCCTCGCGAAGCGAGGGTCCGCATTTGCGGTGGTGGGAGCATCCCAACATCGGCTGTGTTAACACACACATACACACACACACAACTTCATAACAAAAAAAAACTCAAAGTCGCCTCACACGCTTACACCCAGACACACAGACGCAAGACTTAACAAAAAAACAGTAAAAAAGGCCCTTCACACGCTTTTAACACACATACGCACGACTTAGAAACAAATACACTGCGTCGTACACGTAAAAGCTAACTGAGTATATCGCAAAAAAATACGGCAACATCGCAACAAAATACGGCCGCATCGGAAAAAAATACGGCCGCGAAAGACCCATTCCAACCGCCGCGCATCAAAACATCACAAACACAAGAAATAAACACAACAAACACATAAAAAGCTTACTTACAGCACGGGGGGGCATCCGGCACCTCCAAAAGTTCATTTACACGTCCATTTAAGTCAAAACAAAGAGTTTAAACGAACGAAAATCGGCTAAGCGAGAGAAAAAATGGCCGCCGAACAAAACGAAAACGAGGCTCCAGACGTAACTACACTACACTTACTCGCAATAATGAAACACATACTATGCGGAACGGATCACACTCATATTAAACACCATTTTAACCACTACTACGCACAAAATGGCGGATGGAACGCAAATTGTAAGCTGGAACGCAAATAGCGCATGCGTATTACGTTCTAACGGTCTAACTTTCCAGAATGTTCTACAAGTTGATAAATACTGTCTATTTGACAGAGAAAAATACATTTCTCCTCAGGTGATGAACAGAGTGACTTCGAAGATAACTGCTGCTAAAACTTGAGAAGATAATTCTTTCCTAATTTACTACTTTACATTGTGCAAATTACAACTGAGAGGTAAGCTATAATATATTACTTATTTTCAAGACAGGACATCAAAAAAAAAAATTAAACAAGACAAAGAGGTTTATGTATACTGACAAGTGACACGCACATATATGCGTATAATGTATACTGACAAGTGACACGCACATTTATGCGTATAATGTATAGTGACAAGTGACACGCACATTTATGCGTATAATGTATACTGACATGTGACACGCACATTTATGCGTATAATGTATAGTGACAAGTGACACGCACATTTATGCGTATAATGTATACTGACAAGTGACACGCACATTTATGCGTATAATGTATAGTGACAAGTGACACGCACATTTATGCGTATAATGTATACTGACAAGTGACACGCACATTTATGTGTATAATGTATACTGACAAGTGACACGCACATTTATGCGTATAATGTATACTGACATGTGACACGCACATTTATGCGTATAATGTATACTGACAAGTGACACGCACATTTATGCGTATAATGTATACTGACAAGTGACACGCACATTTATGTGTATAATGTATACTGACAAGTGACACGCACATTTATGCGTATAATGTATACTGACATGTGACACGCACATTTATGCGTATAATGTATACTGACAAGTGACACGCACATTTATGCGTATAATGTATACTGACAAGTGACACGCACATTTATGCGTATAATGTATAGTGACAAGTGACACGCACATTTATGTGTATTGCCCCTGCAACAAACTAATTAAACAACTACATTTAAATTACATTAAAAAAAAATAAGTTGGAACTATTAAAATACTATTAAAATATGAGTCATGTATACTGATATGTGACACGCACATATATGTGTATCATCTATAGTCACATGTCACACACACATTTATGTATGTTGGCCAAAAATAAAAATAAGGCTAATTTAACAATTAAAATATGATTCATGTATACTGATATGTCACACGCACACAAAAAAATTACTTTCAACTATGAAAATGTGCTTCATGTATGTGACATATGTGTGTAGCACCCACCAAAAAATAATGTTAATTCAAATTAATTACAGAAGTATAATTCAATGAAATTAATTTACTGCAATTCAATAGATCACCTAAAACTCAATCTTTCTACTTTTTTAAATATTCAAACAGACTCTGCATCAACAGCGTCTCTCAACAATTTGCACTGTGCACTGTGAAGCACAATCCCTTTTAAAGAACACCAACAAAGAACAAGAGGTAAGATACAAAAATACTTTAAATGCTGAAAAGGCCATGGTTTGTTAAATACAAATAAAAAATTCTATAATTCACTATTTCACTTTATTTTTCAAACAGACACTACAAGAAGACCGGCGGATTAAGATTGGCAGGAGGGGACCCTCTGTCATTCCACACTTCAATCAAGGTAAAGTATTTAAGTATAAAAAAGAACCGAACCATGAGCCTTATTCAATTGTGAGTTGGCTAATTGAATAGGGCTTTATATAAGCACATAATAGGTCTTCACTAACTAAAAACTTCTGTCAAAAAATATTTTATGTGCTTATATAGAGCCCTATTCAATTGGTCAAAACGCAATTGATTCAGGACCTAAATATGTTTAATGGCCGAGGGCCTCATTCAAATGTGATTGTTTAACAATGTATAACCATTAGAAAAAACACTACATAAGTATAACAAAAGTGGTGCCCATCAAACAGGATTTACATTTACATTCTTATTTTAATGTTTAACAACCTATAAGCCTTAGAAAGAAGCCTAAATAAGCATACCAACATTGGTGCCCACCAAACAGGATTGTATGAAAACTCACACAAACACATAACAAACTACATTTACATTCTTATTTTATGTTTAACAACCTATTAGCATTACAAAACTACATTAATAAGCATACCAACAGTGGTGCGCATCAAACAGGATTGTATGAAAACTCACACAAACACATAGCAAACTACATTTAGATTCTTATTTAATGTTTAACAACCTATAAGCCTTAGAAAGAAGCCTAAATAAGCATACCAACATTGGTGCCCACCAAACAGGATTGTATGAAAACTCACACAAACACATAGCAAACTACATTTAGATTCTTATTTAATGTTTAACAACCTATAAGCCTTAGAAAGAAGCCTAAATAAGCATACCAACAGTGGTGCGCATCAAACAGGATTGTATGAAAACTCACACAAACACATAGCAAACTACATTTACATTCTTATTTTATGTTTAACAACCTATAAGCCTTAGAAAGAAGCCTAAATAAGTATACCAACAGTGGTGCGCACCAAACAGGATTGTATGAAAACTCACACAAACACATAGCAAACTACATTTACATTCTTATTTTATGTTTAACAACCTATAAGCCTTAGAAAGAAGCCTAAATAAGCATACCAACAGTGGTGCGCACCAAACAGGATTGAATGAAAACTCACACAAACACATAGCAAACTACATTTAGATTCTTATTTAATGTTTAACAACCTATAAGCCTTAGAAAGAAGCCTAAATAAGTATACCAACAGTGGTGCGCACCAAACAGGATTGTATGAAAACTCACACAAACACATAGCAAACTACATTTACATTCTTATTTTATGTTTAACAACCTATAAGCCTTAGAAAGAAGCCTAAATAAGCATACCAACAGTGGTGCGCACCAAACAGGATTGTATGAAAACTCACACAAACACATAGCAAACTACATTTAGATTCTTATTTAATGTTTAACAACCTATAAGCCTTAGAAAGAAGCCTAAATAAGTATACCAACAGTGGTGCGCACCAAACAGGATTGTATGAAAACTCACACAAACACATAGCAAACTACATTTACATTCTTATTTTATGTTTAACAACCTATAAGCCTTAGAAAGAAGCCTAAATAAGCATACCAACAGTGGTGCGCACCAAACAGGATTGTATGAAAACTCACACAAACACATAGCAAACTACATTTAGATTCTTATTTAATGTTTAACAACCTATAAGCCTTACAAAGAAGCCTAAATAAGCATACCAACAGTGGTGCGCACCAAACAGGATTGTATGAAAACTCACACAAACACATAGCAAACTACATTTACATTCTTATTTTATGTTTAACAACCTATAAGCCTTAGAAAGAAGCCTAAATAAGCATACCAACAGTGCTGCGCACCAAACAGGATAGTATGAAAACTCACACAAACACATACCAAAGTACATTTACATACTTATTTTATGTTTAACAATCTATAAGCCTTAGAAAAAGGCCTAAATAAGCATACCAAAAGTGGTGGACACCAAACGGGATTGTAGAAAAACAAAGAAATAATGTCATTTTTTAGTTCATACAAATACATTAAAATAATATTACATTTTCATTTTTATTTTATATCAGATACTGCGTCAAGAACATCGGAACAGGAGTTTCAACTGAGGACCACACCAGCGGACGAGGACTTTCAACAGAGGACCAGACCATTGGACGAGGACTTTCAACAGAGGACTACACCA
The DNA here is from genome assembly GCA_027410445.1 of Discoglossus pictus. Taxonomy (NCBI): domain Eukaryota; kingdom Metazoa; phylum Chordata; class Amphibia; order Anura; family Alytidae; genus Discoglossus; species Discoglossus pictus. The sequence continues at coordinate 25,578,878 of CM050174.1, read as the reverse complement.
TCGGACGAGGACTTTCAACAGAGGACCAGACGATTGGACGAGGACTTTCAACACAGGACCAGACCATCAGACGAAGGCTTTCAACACAGGACGAACAAAGATTCTGCTTCAAATCAAACTTCAACCAAGGTACAGTATAACAAGTAAAAAAAGAGAAAAATTAATTAATATTCTTCTTTAATGTTTAACCACCTATAAGCCTTAGAAAATAGCCTACAGAAGCATACCAAAATTGTGGCGCACCAAAAAGGATTGTAGAAAAACACAGAAATAATGCAATTTTTTCTTTAATACAAAGACATTCAAATAACATAACATTTTCATTTTTATTTTATAACAGATACTGCATCAAGAACATCGGAACAGGAGTTGGAACTGAGGACCACACCAGAGGACGAGGACTTTCAACAGAGGACTACACCATCGGACGAGGACTTCCAACACAGGACCAGACCATCGGACGAAGGCTTTCAACACAGCACCAACAAAGAATTTTGCTTGAAATCAAACTTCAACCAAGGTACAGTATAAAAAGTAATATCTATCATCTATCTCTTATTTGTCTTTTAGGGCCAATAATCTTTAACAATAAATACAAACTTCAATGTAAACTTAAAAAATAAATTGGCATAGTCCAAAAAAGTCTAAAAACACAGAATCTATGCAATTTGTCATTGTAACATTCCAGTCCTAAACCCTAATTTAATTGCCATTTGACAAATTGAATAGTGCTGTAAATAAGGACATAACATCTTTTTTTAAATACCTTTTTAGTTACTGAAACACTTGCTTTTGGATACATGTTTAATAAATAAAAATGTCTTTAAATAATTATCTCATGCCCTTATTTAGACTTTTATTCAATTGAACGCATTGAAATTGATTAACTATAAAATGTTAACACACTATTGATAACTATATGTCATGAAAAACAACTTAACATCTCAAAATAAACTAATGGTACATTATTTTATTTTTACAGATTAACATGGCTGATAATGAGAGTAAACAAGAAAAGAAAAGACGCCAAGCTAGAGAACGACGACAGAGAGCAGACAGCCAGCAGACACCGGAGAAGAAGGAAATTCGACGAGAAAAAGAACGCAAAAGAATTGCAAGCAAAAGACTGTCACTTGCAGAAATTAAAGATATGTCAAAAAAAACTACAAAGAAAATAAAGCATTTACAACCTGTTGCTCAAACATCAGATGACATTTTGCCAGAAAAAAGACAAGAGATACCAAAAAAAGCAACAAAGAAAACAAAGCATTTAGAACCGTTTCATGAAACATTAGATGACATTTTACCTCAAACAATACAACATATACCAAGAAAAGCAACGAAAAAAACAAAACATTTAGAACCTGTTGTTGAAACATTATATGACATTTCACCTGATGAATATGAAAGGCAAAATCCTATATGCTTTGCAAATTGTCCTCTACTCAAGTCTTTAGCAGTAGAGGTTCATAGTTGTGGGGACATGACTACTCAATGTCAGTTTTGTGAGGCTTATTATTTTAAACAGGAGAGACCCAGAGATGGACAATTTATTAGTTGTTGTCAAAAAGGCAAGTTCAAACTTCCAGAAAGGAAAGAATTTCCAATTTATTTACAAAATATTATGACTGAACCTACTTTTCCAAACTACAAAAATTTTAAGACAAACATAAGATCCTACAGTAGTGCCATATCCTTTGCATCCATGGGGGCAACATTAGCTGCTAATGTACCAGGACATGGTCCTTACTGTTTTAAAGTCCAAGGACAAATTTATCATCGCACTTCCCATTTACATCCAGAGGAAGGAAATAAAAGAAAATTCGCTCAACTATATGTCCTAGATACAATGGAAGCTGTTGACCAACGTATGGAGATGGAAGAAAATAAAAAATGCTTACCCACTGTTTTCATAGAGCTAAATAACATTATGGACAACAATCCCTACAGTAAAGCTTATAAAAAATTGGCAGAAGTAGAAAATGAACAACTACTTCATTCACAAACACATCAATTACCAATGCCGAAGGTTAATATGGTGCTTAAAAGAGACAGACATACTGATAAACGTCGTTATAACTTGCCAACAACAAATGAGGTTGCAATGGTGTTTCACAATGATGAAGGAGAACCACCATTTCAAAGAGACATACGAATATATCCTAGAAATGAGGACCAACCGTTTATTAATATGAGTATCTTAAGTCCAAATTTAGATCCAATGACATATCCCATCTTTTTCCCACACGGAGAAGCAGGTTGGCAACCAAAATTAACTCTTCCCAGTTACCCAAATGCTAAAGCCAGAATCCGAAATAATGTTTCTATGCTTGAATTTAAAGTAGCTCAAATTGCCATTCGCAATGTATTTAATCCAATTTTATGTGGTGGGAAACTAACACAACAATGGATTATTGATTCATATTTGCAAGTTGAGGCAAATAATTTAAACTTTATCAAATATCAACAAGATAAACTCCGTGTAGAACAATATTCTGGACTCATGGACTATGTTGCTGACGTGGCTACAAGCAGAGACATGACAGCTGGCAAAGCCATCATTTTACCATCTTCCTTTCAAGGATCTCCTCGGAATATGAGAGAAAGATACAATGATGCTATGGCTATTGTGACAAAATTTGGCAAACCCGATTTATTTGTGACATTTACATGTAATCCACAATGGCCAGAAATTACACTAAATCTACTTCTTGGACAAACTGCTTCAGATCGACCAGATTTAGTAGCCAGAGTTTTTAAGATTAAATTAAATGAATTAATACGTGACTTCACTATAAATCAGTTATTTGGCAAATGTCTTGCTTATGTATATACCATTGAATTTCAAAAAAGAGGCCTTCCACATGCACATCTTCTAATAATACTTCAAGAAAAAGATAAATTAGATACTTCAGACAAAGTGGATGCAGTCATTGTTGCTGAACTACCAGATCCAGAACTATATGGTAGACTATATGAGATTGTTACTCATCGCATGATTCATGGACCCTGTGGTGACCTTAATCCACAATCACCATGTATGGAAAATAATAAATGTTCCAAAGAATTTCCCAAAGATTATAGAGACAAAACCTATGCCAATTGTGATGGATATCCACTTTATAAAAGAAGAGAAGGAGATAGTGCCATTATTCGTGGGAAAAAAGTGGACAATAGATATGTAGTACCCTACAATCCACATTTACTCATGAAGTACAACGCCCACATCAACGTAGAAGCCTGCACTTCCATCAAATCCATTAAATATGTCTACAAATATATTTACAAAGGTTACGATGCAGCTACTGTAGTCGTCAAAAGTGCAGACAACCCTGAAAGTAGTGAGTTAGTACATGATGAACTTGCATCTCATGTAGATGCTCGCTATGTCAGTGCGCCAGAAGCTATGTGGCGGCTTTTAAAATTTGAAATGCATGATAGATCACATGCAGTATATAGGTTAGCAGTACATTTGCCACAACGACATTTAGTCTATTTCCATGCTGAAAATGAAATGAATGCATTGGCCCAAAGTGAAGATCGTCACACTACACTAACTGCATGGTTTGCATTAAATTCCACTGATGCTGAAGCAACACAATACTTATATATTGAAATTCCATATCACTATGTTTTTGTGAATGGATTATGGAGACCAAGAAAAACCAGAGGCAATAAAATTATTCCAAGAATTTACACAGTCAGTCCAAGAGATGTTGAACGTTTTTGCTTACGGATATTACTTTTAAATGTTCCTGGAGCACAAAGTTTTGAACAATTAAGAACTGTTAATGACATTGTATATGAATCCTTCCATTTAGCTGCAAGACATAGAAACTTACTCGCTGATGATACAGAGTGGGAAAGATGCTTAGAAGAAGCAGCACAATGTCAAATGCCACGACAGATGAGAGAACAATTTGCTTTTATTTGTATCTTCTCAAATGCTCCAAATGCATTAGCTTTGTGGGAGACTTTTAAAAGTAATATGGCTGAAGACTTTATGCGACGATACAATGAACCCATTGCACACTTAAAAGCGTTAATGGAAATCCAAGAAGTCTTTTTAACTCATGGATTAAGTTGTGCAAGTTTTAATTTGCCTGATCCAGGTCTTATAGATGACATTAACTTTGAAGACTATGACATTCAACTACAAGCAGAAAGAACAGAAGAAAGACTTGCAACTTTAAATACACTACAATTGCAAGCATTTCATGCCATTAAAAATGCTATAGATGATGACATGGTGACAGAGCGTTATTTCTATCTTGATGGACCTGGCGGATCAGGAAAAACATATTTGTACAATTTATTAATGAGTTCAGTACGAGCACAAGGAAAAATAGCAATGGCGTTTGCCACTACTGGAATTGCTGCACTTTTATTAGAAGGTGGAAGAACTGTTCATAGTGGATTTAAACTGCCAGTGCCTATTTTAGAAAATTCTGTGTCAGATATTCGCATGACATCCTTACAAGCAAAGAAATTGAAGAAATGTAAATTAATTATAATAGATGAGGCCACAATGATGTCATGCTATGCCCTCCAATGTATTGACCGTTTGCTTCGTGAAGTCATGGATAATATTTTTCCATTTGGTGGAAAGGTAATGTTGTTGGGTGGCGATTTTAGACAAACATTACCTGTTGTTGTACATGGAAATCGAACTGACATTATCGAAACATGTATAAAGTCAAGTACAGTATGGAAACATTTTACCCATCTTCAACTGCAACAAAATATGAGATCAGAAGGCCAAACTGATTTCAATGATTGGCTTATTAAAATTGGAGAAGGCAGAACAGAAAAAATACTAAATTTACCTGACGACACTGTAGAGATCCCACCTCATATGATTTGTCAACAAGATATTATATCGGCTATATTTGAAGGGAGCATAAATAACGAAGAATATTCCGAGCTTGCCAACCAAGTCATACTGACGTGTAAAAATAAAGATGCATTAATCCTCAATAATAAAATCTTAAAAAAAATTTATGCACCACAAAGAAATTATCACAGTGCTGATTCTGTACTTGCTGATGACAATGAAAGTCAGGCTAACTTTTCCACTGAATTCATAAACTCTTTAACTCCTTCTGGAATGCCACCACATATTTTGCAGCTAAAGAAAGGTGCAATTATCATGTTACTGCGAAATATGAATCCCAAAAAAGGCCTATGCAATGGCACAAGATTAATTGTTCAACAATTAAAGGACCATTTTATAGATGCTGAAATTTTAACTGGGACCCATAGAGGAGAGAGAGTTTTCATACCAAGAATAGATTTAGCACCAAGTGAAAGTAGTCTCCCTTTTATACTTCAAAGAAGACAATTTCCCATTATTATGGCATTTGCCATGACCATTAATAAATCACAAGGTCAAACTTTCAAATCTGTGGGTATTTTCTTGGAAGAACCAGTTTTTGCACATGGTCAATTGTACGTTGCGTTGTCAAGGTGCAAAAATCCACAGGCAATTAAAGTTTACATTGAAAACAATGAAAGTCAAGGTGATTTATTAGAAGATGGACGTATTTTTACTAAAAACATTGTCTACTATGAAGTACTATAACTTTGAAGGATACTAATTAAAGGTGCCAAGATTTTTTAAAAGCATTGCAAAATACATAACAATTGGTTGTTTAATTCAGTCATAATTAATGGAAGTCATGTTTATGAATGATTCGCCTCACAAAATACTTGCCTTGCATTGTTAGTAAAAATTATGTTAAAATGTTAAGTCACTATGTTAATGTTTCTAATGTTACAAGTTTAAAAAATATATTTTGAAGTTATTTCATTCAACATATTACAAAGTGGATGTTAAGAGGTCAAGCACCTTTTAAGTCACAATGTAAATATTGTCTGTTATCTTAAGATTACTACCTACATTAATGTTTATCGCCAATTTATGTGCTCAGTAATAAATTAGTTTAATTACGTACGTTTTAAGAAGAGTTTGACTGTATGCCTTCCTCTACATTCAATGTATATTCAAGTTAACAATTATTGTGATAGAAATTGAATTTTAATACTGATTAATTTAAATGTCAATTGTTTTTACATTCAAATGTTAATACTTTTAATAAAAAATTACTTTACAAAATGTATTCACTATGTTCCTGTTTATAATGTTCAAAATTATACCAATGTTTTGTCAACTTCTAAACTTACATAAAAAATAAAGTTCAAGTTTAAAAATATATACTTTGATGGTTATTGCTTACATATATTTTAAACTTCATGTTAAAATTTGCAACGTTTAAAAAAGGCTTTTTACTTTTGGCTTTCCTATTCATTCAATGTATATTCAAGTTAACAATTCTTCAGATACTAATTACATTTTAAAAAACCATTACATCAACATTTTACAAAAATACACGTTCATATTAAAATACTTACAAGTGTCAAAAATATATGTTAATAACTAAACAACTTGACAAACATATACATAACATTGCCGTCATTTTTTGACGGGCAAGTCGCTAGTTATAAAGAATCTCATGTAAATTATAATGAAGTATATATTTCACCTTGTACTAAAGGGCCATCTACTGGACCAGAGGAAACACTGCAATCCTGTCACTATAAATTAGGAAGCTTAATTATGAAACCTATTCTATAAGAAGCCAGCAAGTGCCTCTAACCCATAATTTTGGCTGCAGGTGATTTCTCTCTAAATGTTTAGATGAATTCTATTGACTCCAGTTCACCATTTACCTCCTTAAGCCTAAACACGTAAGCCCTGACTTTTTTAAGTAGGATATCAGGGGCATGATCATATGATCTGGCAATATTTAAGCAAGCCCGTAATTTATTTCTTGGACACAGCCACTAGTAAATGAGGCCGTCATCATGACTTCAGTAAAACATGGAAGTTAAGCGTAATCTGCAATCAGAGGCTACAAATTAATCAGTGCCCATAAGTAATATTTGCCGATCGGGCTCACAATCTATAGAATATATTAGAGCATCTTTTGTAGTCTGTGTGGGTTTCATGATATGTATTAACCCCTTGAGTCCCGGGATCGATATTACTCAGAAATAACAGTTAAAAATAAAAACATTTAATTGCATATTTGTGGGTTTGAGACTGTTCTGTAATTAATAATTTCCAATATTTTTCCAGGCCTTCCCATACTTTTAAAGTACAGTAGTAATAAGTGCTTGAAAAAGCCCTTGGGAGTTCTATGTAGTATTCATAATATTTTTGACAGAAACTTGATACTTTTTTTCTAGTTGCGGGTTAGACTTTATTTGCGAGTTAGCTCTGGGGCTAATAGAATATCGATTTTGTGTAACTTTAATTAGTTAGCTCTCATAATATTCGAGCTGTGCTAAAACCAATGGAGTTCTAAGCTAGAATTTGCGTCTTTAGCAAGCCCATAGTGATTTTTGGCGGGGAACTCGTAATTGGATTGTGAGTATATTAAGAACAGATTTAAGTGTGTATAAATTTACGATTTGGGTAATAGAATAGGGTTCTATTATTACAAAGAGAGGCAGGAGGGGATGTCAAGCACCTCCCCAGAAACTTCAACAATTGGCTGCAAGCCATTTCCATACTGGCTTGTGTCATCAGAGAAAAATTCCCGGAGCAATGCTCGTCCTTGTTTGTATACCAGGAAGATATCAGAAGTGCATAATGCACTTTTCGGGGGCTTGCATGGTGGAAATACGACAAGGATTTCTGACAATGCATGGCTTCTAGGCCAAAGATGCCAATGAGTGCAACATTGCCTTTTCAGAGCGGGATCGCCGGGAGTCAAGCTCCCGTCACTGATACAGCGACAGCCAAAAGGGTCTGCTATCCTTTCAACAAACTGGAGAAGGAAGTGCAACTGGGTAGGATGGTGGGCTCATTCACTTTGCATCCTCTGCAAAACTGGCCAGGGAATTTGGGGTCCTGTTGGCTCAGGAGAAAACAGAGGGCCCCATGATGAGACTGACTTTCTTGGGTATACAGATAGACTCGCGGAGCATGGAATGCAGCTTGCCCATAGACAAGGTGAGCGACCTGATGGAGGAATTGTTGGAGTATAGTGGAGCCAGGAGGGTAACCCTGCGGCAGCTACAGTCCATTATGGGCAAGTTAAACATTCAACGGCAAAGCATTGATACATCCTCTGAGTCATTCCCATAAAGAACTGGAACTATATACCGATTCTTCAGGGGTGGTAAGCATGGGGGCCTACCTTGGGGGCAGATGGAGCACCAGTGCATGGCCAGGGAAGTGGGCGGAAGCCAGGTTAACAATCAATCTAGCCTTCTTGGAGCTGTTCCCAATAGTGGTAGCGTTGCACCTCTGGGGACCAAGACTGGCTAACAAGCAGATTGTCTTCTTCAAGGACAACATGTCTCTTCAAGGACAACATGTCGGTGGTCATTGTGGTCAACAACACCACAGCGTCATCTGTACCAGTAATTGGTCTGATTCGACACTTGTTTTTTTTGGTTGCCTACGGTTTAATATTTGGTATAGGGCCGAAACGGAGGAGAGTATGGAAGGTGTGTTGTCATGGTACCTAACAAGATGCAAGAGCGCTGGAGAGTTGGTGGCATTGGTGAGGCGTCAGGTAGTGGCCCTAGCGTTTATGTTTCGGCTAGCTGGGCTAAGGGACCTGTCTAAGGAATTTGTGGTCAGACGTGTTGTGCGGGGTATGTTCAAAGGTGAACACAGTCTCGACAAAAGGCACCCTATTACATTGTCTATGTTATTAAGGTTATCGGTGGTGTTAGGTGAAGTCTGTAACATGGACTATGAATCCTTGATTTTTCGCATGGCCTGCTTTGGAGCTTTTTGGAGCTTTCCAGATAAGAGAACTAGTGGCGGCAAGCAAGCAAGGATCGGGGGGTCTACAGCTGGTGGATGTCTGTCTTCAAGGTTTGGTCACAGAGATCCAAGACGGATCAGGAAGGAAAAGGAACGGAGGTCAGTCTGCAAAGAGTGGGTACAGTCGGTTGAACCTGGGATTGTGTGAGACGTTAATTACAGTGGCGCCCGGCAGTTTCTGGCCCACTACTAGTGCACGAGGATGGTTTGGCACCCTAGTGTTTCCAATTCTCCACAGTGTTGAAGTTTGCCTTGCAGCATTTGGGCTTTAACCAGGCAGAATGCAGTACCCACTCGTTTAGAACAGTGGCTGACACGGAGGCAGCTCGCCTAGGTCTACCTTAGGAAGCGATAAAGAGAACTGGGAAATGGGAATCCAGACGGTTTTTTACTTATGTGCGACCAATGGCCAAAGGTTCACTGGAGACTAGATTTTAATACTGTCTTGTTATTGCAGGTCAGAAGAAACAGCTGTGCATTATTGGGCACTCATACGTGCACTGAGATCACTGCAGGTAGACAAAGGGATCCGCAGCTGGGCGTTTCAGATGAGGTCATGCAGGTGCGGTGGATCGGAGTCCGAGGCTTACGGTGGTTGCAGGTGAGTGGGCTGCTGGCTTCACATGCCCACAAATGTGGTAACCCTAAGATATTACTAGTGCATGCCCAGAATAATGACTTAGGGACAGTCCCGATGAAGAAGTTGGTCAGGGATATGAAGCAGGACCTACTGGGTTGGGTGGATAAGTTTCATGATGTTTTTGTTATCTGGTCCAAAATGTTAAAAAGGAGTGTGGAGAAATGCCAGAAACCCCGCTAATTTGGACAAAGCGCAACAAATGATCAATAAAATAATGTTCAGATCTGTTAGAAAACAATGGTTTGTGGCACTTCGTCACAAAGAATTTGAGGACAAGGATGTGGAATTGTTCTTTTTGCCGGATGGGGTTCACCTGATGGACATAGGGCTGGGGATGATGATGCTGGAGTTCAGAGGTGGAGTACAGTGGGCCCTAGCTGTTCGGGGGGTTGTAGCCGTGCAAGGCATCGCTTGGCTACTCCATGGCTGGTGGGCCCGGCACGGGAAGTTAAGAAGGGGGTCCTTACCCCCCTTACCTCAGGGGCTTGGAAAAGGACAGGGGTGGGCCCTGGGCGGATGCTTAGGATGTGAGGTCACTACCACTGGTCGGGTTCCTCCTCCTAGGATTTAAATTGTTATATTTAAATAATACATTTTCTTGTGGCCTGTTGTACTCCCAACCTGGTGTCCTGTGTGGTTATTATAGAATAAGTAAGGGGATATATGGGTTAATTGTTAATATGCACCTATAGGTTCTAGCTAGGTCATGCTTTTGAATCTTCACAAAAAGAAATCACTGCTGATTACAGAAAATATTCGTTTTGAGAAATTCCCATCATAAACTACATTAATTCAAGAAAAGATTGCAAAAGTATCCACACCCTTGACTTTTTACCTATTTTGTTACATTACAGCCTTAAGTTCAATGTTTTGTTAATCTGAATTTTATGTGATGGATCAGAACACAATAGTCTAAGTTGGTGAAGTGAAATGAGAAAAATATATACGGTACATAAAACTATTTTTTAGAAATAGAAAACAGAAAATTGGCATGTGCGTATGTATTCACCCCCTTTGTTATGAAGCCAATAAAAAGCTACGGTGCAACCAATTACTTTCAGAAGTCACATAATTAGTGAAATGATGTCCACCTGTGTGAAATCTAAGTGTCACATGATCTGTGATTACATATACACACCTTTATTTGAAAAATATATAATCAACGTATAGTATTCTTTTTTTTAAGTGATTTTGAAACATTATTTATTATGTTATATCCCAAACATAAACGTGTTGGACTGTCTATTTGGATTTTTTTATCTAGCATATATAACATCTGTTGTATATTTGGCTTTTTCTTAATTTAAGTTTAATTGTATTTTGTAAACAATCTGTTTATTGGGAGAGTCCGGCCCTATGTGAAAAAAATCAACTTGAAAGTGGGCAAAATGGAATTAGTAACTTAACCAAAACAGCATTTTAATAATTAAATATTTTTTTAGGTAACTAAAATAATTAATTGGAAACTTTATTCAGTATTTATCAGCTCCACAAACGTGTTTAAAATAAGACCATGCCACTTAAGTCCTGCAAGGTCCTCCATAGCCCCTACAATTACCACCCTGTGCCATGGAGGTCCTGTGGCTCAACAATGTAACCATTGCCACAGATTTTAATTTCTTAATATTTAATATTTTTTAATACTGGGAGTGGTGAAACGGCTGTCAGGCTTCCTAATTCCATCCGTTTTGGTGTTTCAGTTTATGCTTCTTAAAGAAATTAATCTTTTTTACCTGAGTAATATTTGTCGAGTGATTTGTTTTTTACTTTTGTTCATTTTTTAAACACAGGTCTCCACTGAGTCAATATCCTCCTCACAGTGCTATATATACATATTAGTTTAAATGGATTCTACAAACTGCTTATTCGGTCACAATAGTTGCTAAAAGGTACAAACATCAGAAAGTAGTTTATTTTCATTCAGGATAAGAGCACATTTTATATCAACCATGGGCGTAGGAGCCTAAAAAATCTGGGGGGCGGATAATTCAACTCTACTCCCAGGACAGGAAGCAGTGGCGGATCTTAAAAGTTTTGGGTCAAAGCTTTCATGGTAAAGACATACTGCTCCATACTCTAGTGGTCAAATCTAGTAATGCATGATTAAGTTTAATTTTGCTATTTTTGTGTTCCCTATTCAACCCTATTTTGCCATTTTACTTCAATTGTTTACATTTATGTCATAATCTGGATTAAATTAAATAAGAACACTGATATTTGTAACATATGCATATGTTGTATAGTTAAAGATATATTTGGAATGTATTTCTTTAGATTAAAATCCATTCATAAATTAACTCAGATACATTTAGGCCACTTTTCTTTATACCATGATTGTAGGGTTCATAACCAGATTTTTGGGTTTCAGTTTAGTTAAGCCATCTAGACATGAGGTATCCCTTAAGGGATCATAGATTAACCCCTTCTCGTCATCCATTGTTATCAAGGCTCATTTTCCTTATTTTTCATTTGTCCTATTTTAAACACATTTCTGATGTTGTTGCATATTGACTAAAGTTTACAATTTATTATTTTTTTTTACATATAATATTATATAAAGTATAGTACTACTGATTTATTGTACTATATATTACCATACAGCCAATAAAATGGTTGGCTGTGTTGATGGAAAACCTTTATCTGACAAGTCAAGCGAGTAATGCACCATTAAGTAGATAACAAATGATAACTTGATGCATCAATTACTGAAAATTGGATAAAGCAAATATTGCCATTGTGGCCAGGGCAGCAGAACAGTAGATAATGTTCTGCCTCAGCTCATTAAGAAATCAATTTCATTCCATTAACTTAGATATATACTTCATTTTTATGACTCAGGTTCTGTCTAGGTGTTTATTTAAACCAGCAGAGGTATCAATGAGGCTTGACAGAAAACCTATGATAATGGGCTGTCAACCTGGTAGGGAATTAATAAACCTAACTCAAATGTTACATTCATTAAAGTCATGCAATAATATATAGTACTGCTTGTATGAGAAATTGATTGGAGTCCACTTCTCAAATTGAGTTATTTATAGATAAATTGTGTGACAGATATCAGCTATTATCACAAGAACAAAATGCATGGGCGGTAAACTGGACACTGCTTGGATATATTCACTTTTTGCATTATTTGAGCATCATAATTACTGAGGTCCTTATGTAATGCTGGTGTTTGCCAAACAGGACAGGGGTAGAGACTATGGATCAGACATTTGAACGGGGAAGAATAAATAGAGTTTTAGTTGGGCTCAGGGACTGGTGACAGCAATGGTATCTAAAAAACAGACAGAAGGTTGGGGCAGGAGGAAAACAGAATAGTAGGAGTGATAATTAAAAGTCAAATATGATTTGATGATTTGATATTTATTTAAATCCGATAAGTTAATTAAAGTATTTTGAATAACTAACTTTCTCAGAATACATATCCTTGGCAAGACTAAACAGAAACAGATTAATGGTGCCTGTCATTCTTAGGCTTCCACATTTCTTTCACCCTGGGATGGCACCCATTACTTTCATGGCACTTTGCTCTGGATTGACACACCGTAGGGTGGCACACCCAGCCCCACCATCTTGGCACACTATTCTGGATTGGCATACCATAGGGAAGCAACCCAGCATTGCCATCATGGCACTCCACTCTGGATTGACACACCATAGGGTAGCACACCCAGCACTGCCATCATGGCACTCCACCCTGGATTGACACACCATAGGGTAGCACACACAGCACCACCATCATGGCACCCCACTCTCGATTGACACACCTTCAGGTTGCACACTCAGCACAACAATCATGGCACTCCACTCTGGATTGACACACCATAGGTTGGAATACCCAGCACTGCCATCATGGCACTCCACTCTGGATTGACACTCCTTCAGGTTGCACACTCAGCACCACCATCATGGAACTCCACTCTGGATTGACACACCTTCAGGTTGCACACTCAGCACCACCATCATGGTACTCCACTCTGGATTGACACACCATAGGGTAGCACACCCAGCACTGCCATCTTGGCATTCCACTCTGGATTGACATATCTTCAGGTTGCACACTCAGGACCGCCATCATGGCACTCCACTCTGGATTGACACACCATAGGTTGGAACAGCCAGCATTGCCATCATGGCACTCCACTATGGATTGACACACCATAGGTTGGAACAGCCAGCATTGCCATCATGGCACTCCACTATGGATTGACACACCATAGGTTGGAACACCCAACATTGCCATCATGGCACTCCACTCTGGATTGACACACCTTCAGGTTGCACACTCAGCACCGCCATCATGGCACTGCACTCTGGATTTACACACATCTAGCATGTACAGAATTGACTCCATGCCTACTCATAGGGATTATACATGTAGGTGGACTGACCTTTACATCTTCAGTACATTATACTCCATATGATGAAACAGAACAACTCATAATTAATTAACTTAAACTTCTGCAATATAATTTCTACAGAACTTAGATGCAATTCTACAGTTTCATATGACGCTTACTCAAAATATTTTTTCTATCCAGACACAATGTACATGTGATTTTTCTTATGCTCCTTTATTTACCTTGCGCTAGCAGTTTCCATAGTGCTGATCTGTAACTATCTCCACAGATTTCTTAAATAACAGCTGTTCTGCATCACAGGAAGATGTTATAATTATGAACTTAGACACATTTAAGGTTTAACTATATTTGCACTGGGATTTTGTCCTCCAAATATTGTACTTTTATAAAACCTGATAGTTTTACTGAAAATTTCTATCTGTTTTGTGCATTATTTTCTATATATTATGATATGCGACCATGCAGTTTTATATTTTGGTTTATTCGCTAAAAAGAAGTATTGTTTGGTTGCTGAGCTATTTTGGCAGAGAAAGAACTCAGGAGGCTTTGTTCGATATTTGGATCTGATCTGATTGAAAATTACAATATTACCTTTCCCATCACAGGTTCAGAAGCAGGCAGCTTGCATCAATAAATGCAACCACAGCTCTCAAGAAATGTAAACATTCCTCTCACACAAACAACTTCCATCAAAGTCTAATGTATGTCTCCAGGGTTCAGCAGAGGCATCACCATATTGTTTCCAAATTAAAAACGAAATATTATAATAAAAGAGGAAGGGGAGAAAACGTAATTGTACTTTAATAACACAGAAGTTAAAAATAGACTGTTTTAGCCTTTTGACAAAGCCGCCAACGCTGTGAAACGTCTATCAGGCAGTTAGTGGAAGGTACATCTTGTGTCCTATGTAGATTCCTGCTCAGGAAATGAATACGGTGGTTACGGCCCATAATCTAATTTAAGCAATTATAGTGGCAGGGACCATTTGACCTTTACTACCCTATATAAAAAGAGCTAGTGCTCTACAAGTGAGAGACCAGCAATAATTAACCCCTAAAAAGGCATTATTTTTTCAACCCTGAAAAGGAGATCTTATCATAAGCAATTATTATAAACGTATTGCTTCCTTATAGCACTATATTAAGCTCTGAAAATCCCATTCAATCTTAGTTTACATTATCCATTTTGACAACACCGTTGGCGATCATTGTGTATCAGTGTATAGACCGGTTATTGGAATTTCATATACTATTTGGGAGAGTATGAGACAATACGCTTTTCTTCTGTCTTATATGTAGGGAATCAGCCAGATTTGAGGTATCAAATTAGGTTGAGCCTTCCAGCTAGGAGGATCCTTTAAAATCATAGGGTCCTACTTTCCTTACCTGTGGTGTGGAGGTCTTGACCACACTTTCTTCGTCTACACATACTCTCCCCCTGTCTAAAAATATTATTGATGTCCACCTTGATCTTCCGGATGTTATCATGGCATTAGGATACTATATTGTTTTTAACTTCGGAGTGCAATAAAGATTTTTGCCCTTCCCCTTTTATTATAGTACTACAGGTCTCCCTCTACATTCACGAGTTTGACACTCACGGATTCAACATTTGCAAGTGTAATCATGAGAGATCTGGCCAGGGAGTCCTGCAATGAGGTGCAGAGGGTGGTGCTAAACCCCACCCCCATGCCCGAAAAGGACTCTTGGGCCCTAGTGGATTGCCCAAATGCATAATTTCCCCGTGAGGTGAGTGCCACCCAACCCTAGACCATTTCCCAAGGGGAAAAGTAATGTCAACACAGCAAAGGGCCCAGTTATTGCAGAAGTGCCCACATATAAATAAATGCAATTGCAACTGTTTGTTATTACAATTTTGAGTGGATGTATTAGATAATTTGGACATTTTGCATAAAGTATCTGAAAAGATCCTCATCCTCTAATACTAACTTTTATATAAAGTTAATAAAAATTAACTTTCACCTTGGGGTTGATAGGAAGAAATGATTTAACATGTACTATATGAAATGCTGTTATTATGTCTTTCCAGCTTATCACCCACTGTCATGATTTAACTGATTAAGGGCTCATATTGCCAGTAATTATGAATATGGCCAAGGGAGCATGACATTGTTGCATTGGGATTATGTATTATTGTGTGTGTGTGTTATATGTTGACTGTACATGGTTATTATGTATACTAGTTATATTATATTATAAAAGGGAACATGTTATATAGAACATATGTGGGATTGGTAAAAATGCTCTGCATAGAAGTTAGCTGCAGCTCATTGCACACTCACAAATACAGACCTTGGGTCAAGACAGATGTATGTACTTCAAGTAGTCCTAAGCAACACTTGAGTTTAACATGAAGGTTTTTTCACTAGCCAGCTATAGATATCTGGTGAATTTGATCTCAACAGCTTTGATAGCCCAAGGTTGCAAGCCAGATGGGCTGACATCACCCATACACAAATGTACACAAGGGTGTGGTATTGGAGAGTATAAATATGTTTTTTTGATCATTCAATAAAAATGGTTCAGTTATAGTTTTCACATATACAAGGTATGAAACTATTTTTGTGTGTTGCATTGTGACATGAGGAGTGGTCTTGCCATGGGCCACTAGTAACCTGTATGCAGTATTCTCTGTCTGGAGTTAGAGAAGAACCTAATGAGCACTGGGCCCTACCAACTGACTGTGAAAATAGTGGGGAGGTTCCTTGGATGACCATTGTCCAGGACACAGCCACAGACCCTGGAGCAGAAACAGAAAGTAGCCCTGCTCTTCAGCCTGAACCAGAGGCAGTAGCAGCTGCTTCTCAAGGCCTGCCTGTAACTACACACCAGGCAGTCTCAGAAGGAGAGATTTAGGAGGTTCCACCTGAGTATCCAGAGACCAAAGAGCCAGATGGTACCCCAGATTGTGGTTTGTCTCATTGTCTCTCTACAGTGCCTCCACACAAAGACACTTGTTGTGTACCTGTAACCCTGGAAAGGAGGGGCCACTGGCAAGCCTTGTTGGGAGAGGGGTTGGCTACTGAACCACAACGGCTTGTGTCAGATATGCCCATTAATCCAGCATGGATGAGACCAGAGAATGTAACTAGCCCATGTTGCAACTCCAGCATCCCAGTTTATTCAGGAGAAAGCTCAGGTCTGACAAAGGGAAACTTGCGTTCCTCTATTTTACCCATGGGCCTGATCCAGAATCAGCAGGACAGGAGGTCTCCCTCAACTGGAAGGAGAGGGCTTTGCTGGGTAAGGATCATCCCAAGTTTATGCTGGACTTACTAGCTGGGATGTACTGTTTCCCCTGGACTACCTTGAAGGGTCCTCCATGGCAGTTGTCTTATAAGTCTCCCCAGGGGCTTGAGAAGGTCACCAGGCCACTGGGAAGGAGTGAGTATGCACCCTGGACGGGTGGAGCCAGGGTACGCAGAGAGCCACTGAGGCTATCTCATGGATGGGCTGGCACATCAAGAGGACCGGTAACCAACTGTATAGATGGGAAGTTATCAAACAGGATAAACTTCCCATGCTATACTAGAAAGGAAAGGGGGAGAAAATGTCATGATTTAATTGTTTAAGGACTCATATTGCCAGAAATTATGAATATGGCCAAGGGAGCATGACATTGTTGCATTGGGATTATGTGTTATTGTGTGGTTATATGTTGCCTGTACATGGTTATTATGTATACTAGTTATATATTACAAGAGGGAAAATGTTATATAGAACATACCATATATACTCGAGTATAAGCCGACCCGAGTATAAGCAGAGGCACCTATTTTACCACAAAATACTGGGAAAAATGAGTGACTCGAGTATAAGCCGAGGGTGGGAAATGTGCTGCCCCCTGTGTCCCTCTTGTGCCCTCTGTGTCCCCTCTTGTGTGCCCTTTTCTTGTGTCCCCCCTCTCTCTCCCCTGTGTCTCTTCACCCCTCTCCCTTCCCTGTGTCTTTCCCCGCCTCTCCCTTCCCTGTGTCTCTTCCCCCCTTCCCTTATCACCCTCCTCAACCCCCCTCCTCATTATCAACCTCCTTCCTCAGCCCCCTGCTCATTCTCAACCTCCCTCCTCAACCCCCCTCCTCATCCTCAACCCCCCCTCAACCCCCCTCCTCAACCTCAACCCCCCTCCTCATCCTCAACCTCCCTCCTTATCCTCCCTCCTCATCGTCCCTCCTCATCCTCAACCTCCCTCCTTATCCTCAACCTCCCTCCTCTAACCTCCCTCCTCATCCTCACCCCCCCTCCTCATTCTAAATCCCCTCCTCAACCTCCCTCCTCAACCCCCATCTTCAACCTCAACCCCCCCATCCTCATCATCAACCCCCTCCTTAACCCCCCTCCTCATCCTCAACCCCCCTCCTCATCCTCAACCCCTCTTCAACCTCAACCCCCCTCCTCATCCTCAATCCCCTCCTCAACCTCCCTCCTCAACCCCCATCTTCAACCTCAACCCCCCCATCCTCATCATCAACCCCCTCCTTAACCCCCCTCCTCATCCTCAACCCCCCTCCTCATCCTCAACCCCTCTTCAACCTCAACCCCCCTCCTCATCCTCAACCCCCCTCCTCATTCTAAACCCCCTCCTCAACCTCCCTCCTCAACCCCCTTCTTCATCCTCAACCCCCCCATCCTCAACCCCCCATCCTCATCCTCAACCCCCCCATCCTCAATCCCCCCTCCTCAAACCCCCATCCCCATCCTAAACCTCCCTCCTCAACCCCCATCCTCAACCCCCATCCTCATCCTCAACCCCCCTCCTCAACCCCCCCATCCTCAACCCCCCATTCCTCAACCCCCTCATCCTCAATCCCCCCTCCTCAACCCCCCATGCCCATCCTAAACCTCCCTCATCAACCTCTCTCCTCAGCCCCCCTCCAAAACCTCTCTCCTCAGCCCCACCCCTCAACCTCAACCCCCCTCCTCAACCCCCCATCCTCAACCCCCCATCCTCATCCTCAACCCCCCATCCTCATCCTCAACCCCCCCATCCTCATCCTAAACCCTCCCCATCCTCATCCTAAACCCACCCAGCCATCCTCATCCTAAAACCCCTCCTCACTTTACCCCTCCTCATCCTTAACCCCCTCCTCACTTTACCCCTATAAATACCTCCCCCTCTCCCTTTCCCCTCACTTACCTCCATCTGCAGCTGCTCCTCCGGCCTCCACGCTCCTTCCTGCGTCTTGACCCGGCCAATGCTAATGACGTGGCGTGCATGAGACGTCACGTCATTAGCATATACCGGGTCCCGACGCAGGAAGGAGCAGAGGCAGCTGCAGATGGAGGTAAGTGAGGGGAAAGGGAGAGGGGGAGGTATTTAGAGGGTTAAAGTGAGGAGGGGGGTTGAGGATGAGGAGGGGGGAGGGAAAGAGACACAGGGGGGTTAGAGAGACACGGTGGGTTAGAAAGACACGGGGGGGTTAGAGAGACACGGGGGGTTAGAGAGACATGGGGGGGGGGGGGGAGAGTGACTCGAGTATAAGCCGAGGTGGCCCTTTTTAGCCTAAAAAAGGGGCTGAAAAATTTGGCTTATACTCGAGTATATACGGTATGTGGAATTGGTAAAAATGTTCTGCATAGAGGTTAGCTGCAGATCATTGCACCCTCACACATACAGACCTTGGGTCATGACAGATGTATGTACATCAAGGTTTTTTCACTAGCCAGCTATATATATCTGGTGAATTTGATCTCAACAGCTTTGATAGCCCAAGGTTGCAAGCCAGATGGGCTGACATTACACATACACAAATGTACACATGGGTGTGCTATTGGAGAGTATAAACATGTTGTTTTGATCATTCAATAAAGGTTCAGTTATAGTTTTCACATATCCACAGTGTGAGGCTATTTACAAGAACAAACAAGCATGAGAAAGTAACAGCAGGAAAGAAAGCAAAATGGAGACACATTTTGTATTAAAGAGATTTCCCTCTGCATCAAACTTTTGTTATCAATGATTGTTAAATGTAATTGTTCTTAAAACTCTGAAGATCTGTCTATAAGCCTATCCTCCCCCCCCCCCCCCTTAATGACTTTATCAGGGTAAAGACAACCACTCAGCTAGAGGCCAACACTCTAATCTTTGAAAATGAATGACTCCCTTATTAGGGAAGAAGCAAACATTTATCTGGAGGTTGATTATCTCTAAAAATGAATATAATATTGAAAATTGCTATTTTTAAATATGATAATGCATAATTAAAATACGTAGGTCATCTTACTAGGCTGATAAAATGGTCCATTAATAGTGTGTGAAGCTTTTAGAACATATTTATATGTTGTTAGTCATGAGTTCCTTGTTATGTTTTACTTCTTTATTTTATACTTTTAAATATATGTCTTACCATTGATTTAGTATATTTGATTTTGTGTTTTCATATAATAATATAAAAGAAAAAAAATGAGGAATAAGGGAGAATAACCTTATTTTCATATTTACAAATCTTTATTTATAATGCTGGGACAGCGGCGCACACATTAAAAATAGAACACATTAAAAACAATTAAAAAAATTGTTGGAATGCATCACCCTTTGGTGAAATGTAGTAACGTGAGCCAATTGTGACTAGAGATAATTCAGTTTAGTAATAGTATATCTACATTACATTTTTGTGTCACTTTGTATATCGGCTTTCACCAAAAACTTATTTTATCTTTATATTTTTTCCAGGACAATACTGAGCTCCTTGAGAGGTTGACAGTAAGGTTATTTTCAGGAGATCTTATATACACAGGGAATGAGGTGCTGTATGGGGCACACTTCGGGATTTCTTACATAGATTCAATAGAAATAGGGATTGTCATAATGTTGGTGGATAGATCATTTGTCTCTCAGAAAATGCATTAATATCGGGACTTATACTGAACAAACCCACTTTATGGGCACTTATATAGTAGACCGGTCAAATTTAGTTATATTTCTGTGTGTGTTTGTTCCACAGACAGTCAAAAGTAGGACTATCTTATACCACTAACATATATTTATGACATTCGTTTTAATTTCCTTATTTGTTCTTATCCCTTCTGTGTCCCTATGAATTCTACCCCTGTGTGTCTTGTATCTCACACTGAGATAACTCCTGTCTGGTAGCTGGAAGCTATCCTTCTCAATCTATCCCCTTTATCCTGCTCTGTCCCTGTCGACTTCGGCGTGTGACGTCACATCCGGCGTCTGACCCTAACGTGCGTTTCTCTTTTTCAAAGAGGGGAAGGTGGAAGGGGCTGACTGCTGCCCTATTTATATGTTATCTTCCGTAACTATGGTGACTTCAATATGTAAAAAAGATATGTACAGCGAATATGAAATCTAAATTGTGTTGCCATGGTTACCATTATTTATTTCCTATTACCAGATAAGTATTTAATGCAAAAGCATTGATTTAAAAAAAAAAAATCCCAGAATTGCTCACTATAATGTGATAAATATAGTGAATATACTGGTTATGATGATTGAGGTATATTTATACATCTATTACTCGGTGTCCTTATGTAGCCATTAAAAAAATAATGACTTCATGTGATAATATCTAAATAAAGTGCTGAATAAGTGCAACTAAGTTAAAAAGATGAAAGTGTTTTATATATATTAAATATCATGTGATATCGTGCTATGTAAGTGCACATTTTTTTTAAAGAAACATATCTCGGGCACTCTTACCATTTATGTGCTGTGCAAATAGTACTTATTATCATCTACAAGACATACCATTGTACACATATAACATGACGGATGAAGTTCTTATTCTCTAGGAATAAAGTGCTATATAAAGTGCTAAAGTACTTGTAAAGTACTTGAATAGTGCAATTATAAGGAAAGATAAACACAAATGTCATTAAGGTTTCAAGGCTGATGTTTGGCTCGAACCTTCAGCTCCCTCCACAGATTTTCTATGGGATTAAGGTCTGGAGACTGGCTAGGCCACTCCAGGACCTTAATGTGCTTCTTCTTGAGCCACTCCTTTGTTGCCTTGGCTGTGTGTTTTGGGTCATTATCATGCTGGGATATCCATCCACGACCCATTTCCAAGGCTGAGAGAAGGAGGTTCTCACCCAAGATTTGACGGTACATGGCCCGGCCATCGTCCCTTTGATGCAGTACAGTTGTCCTGTCCCCTTAGCAGAAAAACACCCAAAACAAGCATAATGTTTCCACCTCCATGTTTGACGGTGGGGATGGTGTTCTTGGGGTCATAGGCAGCATTCAGTTGAGTTGATTTTGGTCTCATCTGACCACATCACTTTCACCCAGTTCTCCTCTGAATCATTCAGATGTTCATTGGTAAACTACAGACGGGCCTGTACATGTGCTTTTTTGAGCAGGGGGACATTGTGGGCGCTGCAGGATTTTAGTCCTTCACGGTTGTAGTGTGTTACCAATTGTTTTCTTGGAGACTATTATCACGATCCACTCTCTGGCTGGGGTCTGTTGACCGGATTTGGGTGACTCTGGACCTAGGTAGCTTTGATTACAGGAACATCATGTCTCAGCCTTGGGTTAGACTGAGCAATATTCACAGTAAGTCTGACGAATCTTACTGCAAGCATATGTCTCTGGGTAAATAATACATCTACACGCCACGTCTTGATGAAAATTATGAACACCGATTTTATTGAAACAAACATATTTAACACATCTCTCACACACAGTGGAGGGAGTGGCTACTCTTAGTCAAACCCTCATTCCCCTCTGGCCATTCTCACAGGAGTAATTTGTGGGAACTTATTAGTCTCCTCCCCCAGCGCCTCCCCCAGGCGTGGCTACTAGTTCATTTTGGTCTGGGTCTCAGACTGGACACATCCTGTATTAGCTCCTGGACTATGCCCCTGGGCTTGTGGCTGGGAAACCCCATACTATACCATTGTCCTACGGTGCCTGGCAGTCTGGAAAATCTCTTTGTTCTGCTATCTCCTTTGTTTACACTAAGGACCATATGGCCAACTCCTGACTGACAGTTTATACCATTTGGGGAGGGTTGACTAATTAAAACATAGCTATCACTCCATAATACAATATACAATATAATACTAACATATTATAACCCATAACACAATATACAGTGGGTCTCCTAAACCCAGAACTCTTACTCTCCATATGGCATCAACTGTGGATGATATACCAGCCCCAAGATGGCGGCTATTGGTATATAACAGTCCAGTCCCAATATAGGCCACTGCTGCCAGTCTTAAGATGGCCCCAGCATAGTTCACGCCAAATCCAATATGGCCCCTGGCTGATTCATGACAACTATGGTCCCAGGTGCCTTGAGATAATTAACAAGATCCTCCCGTGTAGTTCTCGGCTAATTCCTCACCGTACACAAGGTCATTGAAACTCTACGAGGTGAGATCTTGCATGGAGCATTAGACCGAGGCAGTTATTTTGTGTTTCTTCCATTTGCGAATAATCGCATCAACTGTTGTCACCGTCTCATTAACCTGCTTGGCGATGGTCTTGTAGCCCATTCCAGCCTTGTGTAGGTCTACAATCTTGTCCCTGACATCCTTGGACAGCTATTTGGTCTTGGCCATGGTGGAGAGTTTGGAATCTGATTGATTGCTTCTGTGGACAGGTGTCTTTTATACAGGTAATGAGCTGAGGTTAGGATCACTCCCTTTAAGAGAGTGCTCCTAATCTCAGCTCAATACCTGTAAAAAAGAAACATGGGAGCCACAAATCTTTAAGAGAGTGATCCTAATCTCAGCTCGATACCTGTAACAAAGACACCTGGGAGCCAGAAATCTTGCTGATTGATAGGGGATCAAATACTAATTTCCCTCACTGACCTGCAAATCAAGTTATAACTTTTTTGACATGCTTTTGTCTTGTTTGTTTTTTTGTTATTCTGTCTCTCGCTGTTAAAATACACCTACCATTAAAATTATAGACTGATAATTTCTTTGTCAGTGGACAAACATTCAAAATCAGAAGGGGATCATTTTCCGCCCAATGTAGCATAATGCCTATAAATAGGCATTAAAAATGAAGCCTTCCTTTAGGCCCCAAGGTTTTTGGGCATGTAGTTTATCTATCCATTGACATTCTTTTCTAAGTAGCACTCTATCAATGTCACCCTTCCTGCGGCCCAATTTCCCAGAATCAATGGCATAAAATTTGACAAGAATATTTTTTTTATTATGGAAACATTTCATGTGTATTGCAAGGGGTGTGTCTAGATCTTTTTCAAAAGCATACACGTGTTCCCCTATTCTGTGTCTTAGTTGGCAGCTCGTCTTTCCGACATAGATCTTATTACAATGGCACTGTGCCACATAAATGACTGTAGTGCAGCAGTTTTAAAATCATTTTATTGCGAATTCCTCCTTCTTCTCTGTATGTATATTCATTTTTGAGGGTTTGACAAATTTACAGAATTTACATTTGCTGCATCTGTAACCGCCATTGAGTGGTTGTAGCCATGTCTTCTTTGTAATTCCTTCATCAAAATGGCTATGTACCAACCTGTCCCTTAGATTCTTGTTCCTTCGGTATGTTATATTCACCCGAGGTGCCAGAACTTCTTTTAGATAGTTTCCTTCATCAACAAATTCCAATGTATTGCAAATAATTTTTTGATTTCTTCTACGTCCAAAGGTAAGTATGCAACGTATTAGCTTTTCATCATCTACTTCTTCTTATTTCTGCTTCTCTACACTTATAAGTTCAGTTCTGTCACAATTAAGTACCAATTTGTAGGCATCCTTAAGACACCAGTTGGGGTATCCCTTGTTTTTAAATCTGGTGCTGAGTTTTTGAGCTTCAACTGAATTCTTCTTTGGTACTGCAGTTCCTTTTGACCCTTAAATATTGCCCTTTAGGGATTCCTCTTTTGTGGGGCTCATAATGTTGGTTAGACCAGTGTAATAAACAGTTAGTAGCTGTGTTTTTTCTAAAAGTAGTTGTACGTATAATACCTTGTTGATTCTTTTTAATGGTCAGATCTCGAAATGTTATTTCCTTCTTGGTCATTTCAAATGTGAACCTTAATCCTAGGAAGTTATTATTTAGGATCTGCATATATGACATGCAATCTTTCTTGGTACCCTGCCATATAACCAAAATATCATCTATATAGCGTCTCCAGAGGGGGATCTTTTCTGTATATTCTCTTGATGTTTAATCAAAAACGATTGTCTCCTCCCACCACCCTAGGAAAAGGTTTGCCTAAATGGGGGCGCATGGCATCCCCATTGCTGTTCCTTTGATCTGATGTAGCCATTTACCTCCAAAGATAAAATAGTTTTTGGTAAGTACAAATTTTAGAAGTTTAATAAGGAAGCAGTTAAATAGTTCTTTATCATTCCTTTGAGTATTGGATCTTCCTGTAAAGCCTCATCCAGTATCATTTTTAATAATTTTATGTATTCTATTGTAGGGTTCATCTTAAGTGTCTCATATGTTTTTTTATCATTTACAATGTTTTCACACATTAGTTTGTAGTCTTCAGTTTTCATTAGGACTACATTGAGATAAAGGGGGGATTTGCTTTTTTTCTTAAATGATCGTGACTCTCGATTATCAGTATCATCTTGTTTATTCTCATTATTCTCTAATAAGGATACTAGTGCAATTATACTTTCGATATCATCTGTTCCAAACATCATATTTAGATATTCTTTTTCTTTTTTACCCTTATAGAATGTATGTAAAGCCAGCTTCCTTAGGAACAGATTCAGATCTTTTATATTTGTGAAAAGATCAGAATTAGAAGATGGCAAAAAAGATAAACCCTTTTTGTAGAACTGATCTATGAAAGGAATTGAGTTCAAATTTGGACAGATTGATAATTTGTAAGTCATCATTGTGGGTTCTATCTAGAGAAACTGGTTCGTTCTCTGTCTGGGATTCCTGTATGTTTTTCTCTTTGTGTTCTGATCTCCCTCTAAAAAAACTTTTTGTTGGGATCTCCTATGGGAAGATCTAGTTTGAAACTTGACAATTAAGTTTTTATGAAAAAATGGCCACAAATAATAACATGCTGTTCTTTAGAGCCTATAAATGTAATAGTTGAGACTAAACAAGTCAACCTGGAAAATATTAATTTACAACTACCTACCATTCAAAAAAATGCTGATGCACATAAGGAAGCATCAGAATATACCAATAATTGTACAAAACTTAAGGAAAATCTGGAGAGATTTAAAAGAGAAATTAAGGAATGGAAACAAAATATTTTTTTCTGTGACCAGAATGATTATAAAATGGGAAGAATACATAGGAAATTAGATACTAACACAAAAAAACATTGGATTCACAAATAAGTTCATCAGACTATGAACCATCTCATATAGAAAAACAAAATCAGATATCGGACAGGAGTTCATTTAACTATACAGGAGCTGGGCCTCAAACTAGATCTTCCCATAGGAGACCCCAACAAAAAGGTTTTTTATATGGAGACTAGCGAATTGCCTGTCAAAAAATGACGGCAATGAAATTGTAAGGTAACTAATGCTGTTTGGTGTATAATAATGAAATCTATAATACATTAATAAATGAATATACTTTACCTATTTTGAAGCATTGTGTTGAAGAGCTGACAATCTGTTTTGATGTTGCTGCAGCATTAGTGGTGTGGAGCTGCTGTGTAAGCGTGATGAATGTGTGCAGTGTAATACTGTGCGTGCACAAGACGAAACCGTTAGCGTAGTCGTGTACTTCCGAATTGTCGTAAAATGGCGGGTAATGTGTGGTATGCATCTTAGCGGAATATCCGTAGGTCTTTTGTGGTGTTTTGCGAGTTTCTTGTGGTGTTTTGCGTGTTTAGAGTGCTGTAGCCTCGTTTTCGTTTTGTTCGGCAGACATTTTTTCTCTCGCTTAGAGAATTTTTTAGTGCCTAAACTCTTTTATTTTGAGTGAAATGAAGGTGTAAGTTGCTTTTTTGAGGTCGTGGATGCTCCCTCTTGCTGTCGGTAAGCTTTTTATGTATGTGCTGTGTGTATTTATTGTGTTTTGATTTTTTTCATGTTCGCGAGTTGCGGACGATTTTTGCGAGGTCGTAATGAGTGTTAACGTGTCTCGTATGGTGTTTGCGTTGCGAGGTAAACTTTGCGAGGGTCGCAGTTGGTGTGTCGTGTTGTTTGCGTTACAACGTTAAGTTTGCGAGGGTCGCAGTTGCTGGCAAGGAGCGCCTTCAGCTTTGCGTGAGCCGAGGCCCTCGCGTAGCCAGGTCCGCGGGCTCGCTATGTAAGCCCACAAGCGTGAGCAACGGCTCTGGCTGGCTCACCTGCTCACAACTATATATGTGATCAGAACACAAAGAAAAGATGATATCGAAAGTGTAATTGCACTAGTATCCTTATTAGAGAATAATGAGGATAAACTCGATGATACTGATAATTGAGAGCCACGATCATTTAAGAAAAAAGCTAATTTACACCCCCGCCCCATTATCTGATTTTGCAAATATCAGTGTATTTGGACAACAAGTGACTTCAGATTTGGGGGGACTATACAAGAAAAAATCCAAACCAAATAATAATCTTAGTAAGCAAAAAGCTTTAGCCTTGAAGGAATTAGAATTAAGTAAAACTATACAAATCAAACCAGCAATGTAGTCCTAGGGCAAACTGAAGACTACAAACTGATGAACCCTACAATAGAATACATTAAATTATTAAAAACGATACTGGATGAGGCTTTACAGGAAGAGATAATCAACAAAATCACCTATGAATATCTATTACCTAAAAATCCCTGACACACTTAGGGCTCTAGAACATCTTACAATACCAGAAGATTGCTGGTTAATTGGAATAAATATAGAAGCTTTACCAAATAAAGAGGGTATACTAGAGGTCCAATACTTCCTCATAACTGAAAGGAATGATAAATAACTGTTTAAATGCTTCCTTATTAAACTTTTAGAATTTGTACTTACCAAAAACTATTTTATCTTTGGAGGTAAATGGCTACATCAGATCAAAGGAACAGCAATGGGGATCCTGTGCGCCCCCAATTATGCAAACCTTTTCCTAGGGTGGTGGGAGGAGACAATCGTTTTTGATGAAACATCAAGAGAATATACAGAAGAGATCCTCCTCTGGAGACGCAATATATACGATATTTTGGTTTTATGGCAGGGTACCAAGAAAAATTTTATGTCATATATGCGGATCCTAAATAATAACACCCTAGGATTAAGGTTCACTTTTGAAATGAACAAGAAGGAAATAACATTTCTAGATCTGACCATTAAAAAGAATCAACAAGGTATTATACGTACAACTACTTTTAGAAAAAACACAGCTACAAACAGTTTATTACACTGGTCTAACCAACATTACGAGCCCCCAAAAAAAGGAATCTCTAAAGGGCAATATTTAAGGGTCAGAAGGAACTGCAGTACTAAAGAAGAATTCAAAGTTGAAGCTCAAAAACTCAGAACCAGATTTAAAAACAAGGGATACCCCAACAGGTGTCTTAAGGATGCCTACAAATGGGTACCTAATTGTGACAGAACTGAACTTATAAGTGTACAGAAGCAGAAAGAAGAAGAAGTAGATGATGAAAAGCTAATACGTTGCATACTTACCTTTGGACGTAACTCTGAAGAAATCAAAAAAATCTTTGCAAAACATTGGATTTTGTTGAAGTTTGATACTGATCTAAAAGAAGTTCTGGCCCCTCAGGTGAATATAACATACCAAAGGAACAAGAATATAAGGGACAGGTTGGTACATAGCCATTTTGATGAAGGAATTACAAAGAAGACATGGCTACAACGACTCAATGGCGGTTACAGATGCGGCAAATGTAACTTCTGTAAATTTGTCAAACTCTCAAAAGTGTATATACATACAGAGAAGAAGGAGGAATTCGCAATAAAAGGATTTTACAACTTCTGTACCACAGACGTCATTTATGTGGCACAGTGCCATTGTAATAAGATCTACGTCGGAAAGACGAGCCACCAACTAAGACGCAGAATGTGGGAACATGTGTATGCTATTGAAAAAGTCCTAGACACACCCCTTGCAAGACACATGAAATGTTTCCATAATAAAAATGTGAATCTTGTCAAAGTTGATGCCATTGATGGTGGGGTAACATCAAAGAGTAACATTGATAGAGTGCTACTTCGAAAAGAATGTCAATGGATACATAAACTACATGCCCAAAAACCTTGGGGCCTAAATGAAGGCTTCAGTTTTAACAGGTGTATAGTCAATAAAGTATGCCTAATTAACTGAACACACATTCTGTATAGGTCACAACCTACAATGATGATGGAGTATAGAGGATCCTAGTCCTCTTATCTGCTGTAGGTTTTAGACCTAAGATTTGGGTGACTCAGACCTATGGACCTTCTTTTCGGATGCAAGAGCATAAGTCCCAGCTTAAGGTAGTGTGCCTGGAAAAACCTGGCAGGGAGTCAGAAACGATCTCCTCTACCAGCATATGCCCCTGGGTCAATAATACATCTACACACCACGCCTTGATGAAAATTATGAATCACTTTATTTGGAAAACAACATCTTTTAAACAGGCATACATAATTACCAAGAAGGGGCTACCTTTAGTCAGCCCCTAACTGCCTCTGGCCAATCAGGCAGGGTCCCTACGTGGGAACCATGAGACTCCTCCCCAGGTCCACCCACTAGGCGGGGCCAACTAATTCATTTGGGTTCTGAATCTCCAGGGGAAAGCACCTTGGTTCTCCTGTTTTTTTTTTATAGCTTTTAAAACAGAACAAAACAGAACAAATACTATCCTACCTACATTGTGACATAAGAATAACTTCCTGTCGCATGACATGTCCGCCTCTCCCAAATGAGATATTATCCACTGAGCCTGTGAAAGAGCATCAGAGATAGAATTTTTTTCTACCTGGAATGTGTATGTCCCTGCACAGTATGTTCTTGGTTAAACAACCCAAAACCAGGTGCCTGAGGAGAAGTACCACTGCTAGTGAGGTAGAATACAATGAATTTATTGCCGAGACTACTGCTTGGTTGTCGCAGTGGAAGGACACGTGCTGATCCCTCAAGTGATCCCCCCATAATTGTAATGGTAACTACTATTGGGAAGAGCTCAAGGAATGCCAAATTCTTTATAAGACCAGACTGGACCCAGTGCGCCGGCCATGACTGCTGACACCATTGCCCTTTGAAATAAGCCCCAAAACCTACGCCCCCAGCTGTGAATGTCACTGCTATTGATTCGGTCCGCCTTAAAAAACATCCTGTCATTGAACTGCGCTAGAAATGTTTTCCAGACACAGAGGTCCTCTCTTATGGAATTATTACCCATGGCAATCTCCTTCCTTAGTTTAGTAGCAATGATAGCAGGATACTGCCTGGCTGAAAGCAAATTAGTGGCAAACTGCTCCACCGGTAATTTCAGGGAACAGGGAATAGGGAACCCTAACAGAAAATCTTTTACTAAAAGGTCCGCCCTTTTGGCGCAACCTCTTCTTTTAGCATACTGTTCCAACCGTGGAAGCATCCTTCCTAACTGAATCGGCATTGACGCTTTTTTCAGTCGCTTACGTGCTGGTTCTAAGCTTCCTGAAACACTTAAAGAGGGGGTGCTGCTTACCGCACTCTGAACATTCGTGTCTGAACCTACAATTTGCCTCCCATTTGCACGTACTCTCATTGAATTGAAAGCAATATCCTTTCTTGGCCTTGCTGGGCTGCAACCCTGACTTGCTATTTGCGGGTGAATCCTGAATGGAATTGCCCAACCTAAGGGGAATAACTATTTTCATCCATGTGCCCATGTACCTTTCCGCCCACCTCATCTCATATCATGGTTTACTGATAGCCTCTGGCGAAAGTGCTCATCATACGACCACCATGCCATGCCCCCATATGTTCTGTGTATGCTTTCTATTTCATCAAGATAACAAAATAGCGTGGAGCATTGTTCAGGGTACCGTTCTCCAATGATACTGGACAAGATGACAAAAGCCTATAACCAATTAGAGAATGTTTTTGGTATTCTCTACGCTTCCTCTCCTCCTCCTCCTTTTTTGTCTCATTCTTTCTCTCATGTACTTCGAAGTAACTGTCTAATGGTAAGAGGGAAAACAGCTCTATAAAGTCACGTTTCCAGATGTTTTCTCTTACTTCCGTGGGAACGTGCAAACCCAGGGGACCCAACTGACATAACGCTGGTTTCGCCCTAGATGTGTCTGCAATGATAAGCACTTCTTCTTTCTTGTACCTGAGCTAATTGCTTCCCCCCCTGACTGAACCCCGCTAACGGGAAGGGTAACAGTGTTCACTACCACTGGCAGATCCGTGACAGCACCTGGCGGGACCCAGGCTGCCACCACATTGACCCCTTGTCCCCCCGCGGGTTGCTGTAAGCTCTGTAACAGGGTATGTAGTTTGTCTAAAACTGCCTGAACTCCTTGCAAGGTCTCACCAGACCCCCTGCCATGCTGGCGTTCCGCCTCCAGTAAGATGCTCGCCTGCTCAACTGTTGCGCCCTGGCTGCCATCACCACTTCTGATGTTGGCCCTACTCAATATTCCCATGCATCTTACATGGTTTGGGGTTAGAAATCTATACACAGCCCCATGAGTCCTTAATTAAGCCTATAACTCATGGAGCTCTATACAGAGCCCCATGAAACTAAAATTACCCCCCTCAGTCCAGTAGGGGTCTATATAGACCCCTATAGGACACTATTAACCCCTAGTTTAACCCTAAAAGGACCCTCATAGCAAAGTCTAAGCACTACACTACACTATTAACTCTAACTATACCCCATTAACCCATATTAAACCCTATCTAACCCTAACTGGGCCTATCTAACCCTAGCTGGACCTAATAACCCTTACTGGGCAATATAACCCTTACTGGGCCAGTCTAACTCTAACTGCGTCTATTTTACCCCATCTAGCCCTATTTAATTCCATCACTTATTTTTAGTAACATATTTTTTTTTTGTTTTTTTTTGTACCTTAGCTCTTTTTAATTTTGTTGAATTAGTGGGGTGGGGGGGTTTAATAGGTGGTTAGGTAGGTAGTGTTAGGTAGGTAGGGGTTAATAGGTTAGGGTAGAGGAAGGTTAGTTTAGATTTAGTGGTTTATTGGGGGGGAGAATAGTGGAGTGGAGTGTTTGTACTTGGAGGACCCTCATGGCACTTATGGTGTTAATAATAGGAATATCATTGTCCTATGAGGGTCTTCATAGACCCTTATGGGACTGATTGGGTTAAGTATAGGCTTACAGGGGTCTGTATAGACCCCCATAAGGGATGGGGTTAGATGAAGGCTTATGGGGGTTTGTATAGACCCCATAAGTAATGGGATTAAATAGGGCTAGATGGGGTTATATAGGCCCAGTTAGGGCTAATAGGTCCAGATAGGTTCAAGTAGGCCAGTTAGGGTTGCATTGGCCCAGTAAGGGTTAGATAGGCTTAGTAAGGGTTATTAGGACAAGATAGGGTTAGATAGGTCCAGCTAGGGTTAGATAGGGTTTAGTATGGGTTAATGGGTTATAGTTAGGGTTAATAGTGTTGTGTAGTGCTTAGACTTTGTCATGAAGGTCCTGGAGTACCTTCATGGCACTTGTAGGGTTAACCTAGAGGTTAATGGTGTCCTATAGGGATCTATGTAGACCCCTATTGGCCTGAGGGGGTTCATTTTAGTCCCATTGTGCTCTGTATGGAGCTTCATGAGTTGTAGGATTAATTAAGGACTTATGGGGCTCTGTATTGACCCCCATGAGTTGTAGGATTAATTAAGGGCTTATGGGGCTCTGTATTGACCCCCATGAGTGACGGGGTTAATTAAGAGCTTATGGGGCTCTGTATTGACCCCCATGAGTGACAGGGTAAATTAAGGATTCATGGGGCTCTGTGTAGAGCCCCATGAGTGATGGGGTTAATTCCAGGTGCCTGGGGGGTACTTATAGTACCCCCACGGTAGGGGTTAATATTTTTTTAGCGCAGGTCCTTTCAAGACCTTTACAGTCCTTTAAGGGCCCGCGAGGCGGGAAAGATTTTAAAATCAGCGGGGTCATTATCGATGCCGATTGTGACCCCCGCTGCAAGGGTTAATATGGGGACACTTTGGGGTCCAATGGGGACCCCCAGCATAGAAGGGGTTAATGTTAGGTGCCGCGGGTGTACCCTTGCGGCCGGGATTGGCTTATGGTGTGCCGCGGGCTTTTTAAGGACTCGCTAAGGGGAATTTGAATTTTTTAAATGCAGCGGGGGCTTGATCTATGCCGATTAATGTGGGGAGCTGCGTTGGTCCCTAGGGACCCATGCAGCAAGGGGTTAGTGTGGGGTCATTTTGGGGTCCCAATGGGGACATCCAGGGGGATTCATACTAGGTGCCGGGGGCTACTTGGAGTACCCCCCAAGGCAGGGCTTGTATGTAGAACTACCGCTGAGGTCTCGTTCAGGACCCCAGCGGCAATTGATGAGATGTGAAGCCTGCAAGATCATCTCACAGGCTGCACTGTTTCTCTGTGTTTGACACGGACGGCCCTGCTGCGTAGCTCCCACGTTGCTCGCAGCAGGGCAAATTTAATAGCATTGTAACTTTTCAAAATTTGCAGCACGTACAAACCTCGTATCTACGAGGCTGGAATTTAATAGGACTGCAAGGCTGTATATGTAATGTGTCAAGGCCAGCTTTTTCACTCTCTTCTTTTACCTTCATCATTAGGTCCTTTAGCTCCTCCTCACTTTCAGCCATCAGAGTAGTATCATCGGCGTATCTGAGGTTGTTGATATTTCTTCCAGCAATATTGGTTCTGTCTTTGGATTAATCCGCCTTACCTTACGCATTATGTACTCTGCATATAAGTTGATCATATACATATACAACCTTGTTGCACTCTGTCATGCCCAGGGCCTGACTGGACTGTTGGGGACTGTGGCGCCTAGGCCTGGGCCAGAATTATCCTGTTTATTACTATGGTTATGAATTTTTTGTTGCTTATTGTTTTAAAATGACATATGTGTTGCATGTATTATGATTGTGTTACAGTGGGAATATGGGTTTCTCAGGGACAAGAGAGATATGGGGTACCATAATAACTTACATGGACAGTAACAGGGAGGTCATACACATTTGTTAGCTTGTGCTGACTCATCCAGCCCCACCTGAACAAATACAAAGATCAGGGGGACTTAAGTACCATCAAGTGCTATTGAGTGATGGGTCCTTAAGAGCTAGTTTTTCTTCAGAAGATACTTGTACACATAGACATGTCTAGGCTATTACAAAGTAAACTGTGACAACACAGGATCTGAGTTAGATCACACAAGCACAGAGCCAGATGGCCCCTACATCAAGAAGAAATTATCCTAAGTTCATTACCAGATAAGGGCCCTTGAGCAGTCATGTACATGACCCACTGCTAAAAGAACATTACATCATTTGATATACATGTTCCACATGGGCAGTCACCATTGGTAGATCATTTGTGTACCCAAGGATGGGGCTTATTGTAATTGGCCAGCCTGTGGCAAAAAAACGGATATATGTTGATAGTCTAAATAGTGTGGCAGTTTTTTTTTACATAATCACGGTGTAAGTGTCATTCTGTGAAGTAATCCTAATAATCTAAGGGACTGTATGGTGTATCCAGTGGTGGAGAATAGTTATAGTCAGTGGCTATTGTGTTCCTGAGATCCTGGTCTGTTAAAGCAAGCTCCTAGGCATGGTACTTGGTTTTGGTCCATCTTCTGCTATAAGAGGTGTAAAAGGACTGCACAATTCTGTTGAATAGGTTTGAACCAGGTTCTTATCAAGTCCAATTGAAGTAGCAGATCGTGACACAATCCTTTCCTGATTTTGATCCTTTTCGTTGTCCCATGTTCGGTTCTGACCGGGGCTTCTTAGTCCACATACAGATTCCTCAGGAGGCGGATGAGATAATCTGGTACTCCCATCTCTTATAGAACTTGCCACATTTTGTTTTGATCCACATAGTGAGAGGCTTTAAAGTATATGTTTGGAACTCTCTTACATTACTCTGTTATCCAATAAACTTTGGCAATTTGATCTCTTGTGCCTTTTCAAAATGCGATTTGTACATATGATAGTTCTCGCCCCATATATAACCGAGCTTGTAGGATCTTAAGCATTACCTTGCTGGCATGTTAAATGAGTGCAATTGTTCAATAACTTGAGAACACTTTGGCACTGCATTTTCTGGGATTGGGATGTAGACTGACCTTTTCCAGTCTACCAACTGTTGAGTTTTCCCAGTTTGTTGGCATATGGCAAGCAACAATTTCACAGCATCACACCTTTTAGGATTTTGAACAATTGTGCTAGTATTCCATCAATTCCTGCAGCCTTGTTATCAGCAAGATATCCTGTGGCCCATCTCAATTCACTCTTGAAGATGTCTGGCTCCAGCTCCTTGGACTACTGAGGTCATCTCTCCTGTTAAGATCTTTCCTGTATAAATCTTCAGTGTATTCCTGCCACCTCTTCTTTATCTGCTCTGCTTCTGTTAAATACTACCATTTTTATCTTTTATTACACCTATTTTGGCATGAAAAGTTACCTTGAAATCCACTTTTTTCTTGAACAGATCTCTTGACCTTCCCATTCTGTTATCTTCTTCTATCTCTTTACATTGCTCATTGTAGAATGTATCATTGTCTCTCTCCTTGCTATCCTCTGAATTCTGTATTCAGTTTGAAAAATATTTTCCTGTCTACACTACCTTCGCTTTCCTTCTTTCCTGGGCTACTTTTAAAGTTTCATTGCATAGCCAGTTTGTATTTGAGCTTTTCTTTCTTTTAGGGATATTCTTTGTTGCTATTTTCTTGATAATGTAACAAACTTCTGTCCAAAGTTCTTCAGGCATGTCTAGTCCCTTAAATCTATTCTTTACTTCCACTGCATATTTACAAGGGATATTATTTATTTTCGTATCCGCTTGGCCTGATGGTTTTTCCTCTTTTCTTCAGTTTAATGCTGAACTTTGCAATAAGAACCTCATAGTCTGAGTCGCAGTAAGCTCCAGGTCTTGTTTTTGCTGACTGTATAGAGCTCCTCCATCTTTGGCTGCAAAGTATATAGTCAATATGATTTCTATGTTGTCCATCTGGTGATGTCCACGTGTAGAGTCATCTCGGAGGGTGTTGTAAGAGGGTGTTTGCTACGACCAGAGAATTATCTTGACAGAATTCTACTAATCTCTAACCTGCTTCATTTTGTACTCCAAGGCCAAACTTACCAGTTATTCCAGATGTCTTTTGGTTCCCTACTTTAACATTCCAATCTCCTATGATGATAGTAACATCTTTTCTTGGTGTTATAACGTATGACGTGTTTAATGTCTTCGTAGAACTGAACAACTTCGTCAGCATCCTTGGTTGGAGCATAGACTTGGATCACTGTGATATTAAATGGCTTGCCTTGAATTCAAATTTAAATCATGGTGTCATTTATTGGGTTGTAACCAAGCACTGCTTTGCCCATCCTCCAAATGATTAGGAGGGCTTCTTCATTTCTTCTGTGGGATTATTGATCACAATAGATCTGGTGGTTTCCTGATATGAAATGTCCCATTCCATTCAATTTAATTCACTAATTCCCAAGTTTAATCTTGTCATCTCGTGTCTGACAAGGTCCGCTTTGCTTTGATTCATAGTGCCAACACTCCAGGTCCCTATGTTGAATTGATCTCCGAAGCTTTAGACTTTCCCTTCCCCTCCAGATACATCTGCAGTAGGGCGTGCTTTCAACTTTGGTCCAACCAGTTGGTTAGATCTGGTGCTACTCGTATTCATCCTCTGCTCTTCCCCAGTAATATAAGAACACAATTGAGTTAATAAATGTAGAAATTCTATGCATTTTTTTAAAACCATTGCACAAATACAAATTGCTCTTCTATGAAAGTGTTCACTTATAGAAGTTTACACATATATGTATAAAAGTAGTATTTGTGTTTTATTGCTACTAGATCTCTGTTTATTGGGTGATGTCTGTTTACTGGATTCAGTTTAGAATCTAGCTCTATTTGATTGGCTGTTATCTGGCTCTTGAACGTTTTACAGAGCTCTGTGTCAGTGACAAAAATTATCTCTGTTCTGCACAAACACAGAGGAGTAACTGCCACTCTAGACAAGTTTCATAACTTATATATATACTAGGAAAATGTGTTTGGCACACAATGTGAGGCTTTTGCTTCTCTGAGCACCTTCGGCGCTCATTGCGAGCTTCTCCCTCGTATACTTCAACTTTCCTGCTTTGCACTGATCATCTTCGGCGCTCATTGCAAGCCTCTCCCGCTCGCGGTGCTCATTGTGAGCCACGTGATGAGTGCCGAAGGCGCTCATTGAGACCCTTTCCTCCCTTCTACTGTACGGGACGCTCATTGAAGGTTTCGTTAACCTGCAAGTTTTGT
Organism: Discoglossus pictus; assembly: GCA_027410445.1. Lineage (NCBI taxonomy): Eukaryota > Metazoa > Chordata > Amphibia > Anura > Alytidae > Discoglossus > Discoglossus pictus. The sequence goes on along the minus strand of CM050174.1, from coordinate 25,541,678 downwards.
GCTTGGGAATGCCATGTGTCTCTTTCCAGCATCTTCCCCCTGTCCCTTCCCTGTGTGTTTGTCCTCTGTGCGTCTGCTGAATGTTTGTGTGTTAGACGCTGACTGTCGTTGGTTTTATCTTCAGTCCTGTGTGCCTGGCGTTGTTCGTCTGTGTCCCGCGTGCCTGGCATTGTTGGTGTAAGTGTTACTGTCTTTGCCATCGTGTGCCTGGCTTTGCTCGGCCTCGTTTTCATTCAGTTTCAGAATTTTTACATTTTTCGGCCGCCATTTTTTTTCCTTGGTTAGCCTATTTAATATTGACGAAAAACCCCCAAAATGGCTCAAAATCACTTATAACCTCACTCCCAGGCTTCCTGGCTCTCCCCCTGTGTTGTTTTTATTTTATTTTTTTCAGATTTTTAGAGTTACGCGCTTGGCTTGCAGTTGAGTGAACCTTTTTGCCGTCTAAGTCCTGCGTGACTCAAATGCTCGCTTCGCGAGGCCTGCGATGAGAACCAAAGGTGCACATCGCGAGACAGGCAAGTTGGGGGGGGGGGGGGGAGAGCCTCACAATGTGTGGCAAACACCATTGCCAGGCTTCAAATTGTATTGCCGTCATTTTTGAGGCGCTCATCGTGAGACCTGTAAAGTAGATGGTGGGAGAAGCTCGCAATGAGTGCCGAAGACGCTCATTGTGGACCTCGCAATTGCCAGGTTTAAAATTGTATTGCTGTAATTTTTGAGGGACAAGTCGCTAGTAACATAATATATTTTTTAAATACACATATGTTGATATCAGACTGTTAAGTGTCAAATAATGTTGAAATGTCATCATTTGTTAGTGTTTTTCTAGTGCTACACTATTACTTACTTACTACAGCAAAGATTTTAAAATGACTTACAAGTGGTTTTTGGTACACATAATATTTTCTTCATTTATTTGGTGTTGGACACTGCCCTATTTTGGGAGTAATTCCTAAATTCTTATTAGCATAGGGTTTGGGTGTCAAAGTCTAACTGAGTAACTCGTAGTCAGTGCAGAAATCAGTGGAGATGTATGCCTTGCTTTTTGGCTTTGTCGTGATGTTCACTCGAGGCAGGGACTCGTAGCAGATCTTTCGCAATGTTTTAGGAATGGGGAATAACAGAGCTAGGTAGGATTTATTATGCTACTATGACACTCGTAATTGCATGACAAACTAGACATTATTGCTAAAATAAGTCATGCCTGATGTCTTCAGCATTGTTTGTGCTGCATGATTAAACAATGAGGGGCGATGTGTTAATTAGTAATACAGTCTGCTAGTTTGTTTCTGTGTTGGCAAAAATAATGTGCCCCAATGTTATCATGTAATTAGATCCCCTCCTCCGCACTTACATATTAATCTTTTGAGGCGCTCAAACAAACAATGCTGAATACCTTAGGAAATATTTACCGTAGAGTAAATGTCTTCTATAATGTATAGAACTCTTTTAATACTCCTTAAAAAAATGGAGTACTAGAAAAAAGACACTTGTATGTTATATATCCGCTTCAGGATCGCTACCTTGTCATGGTGAAGTTGCTTGTGTACCCAATAAAGCTGTGAACTATACCATGCAGGCATGGTGTAGGAACTGGGGGCTTTTTCAATGTGTGTGTTTATGTGTAGAGAAGCAGTAGTGTGGTATATTTATACTATATGTGGTATCCCCACAGATTTTCTTGGGCTCCTACACCCATGCATGTAAGGTCACCCAAGATGGGCGGGTCATAGCAGAGAGGTCAGACAAATTGTGGTTCACTGGAGAAGGAACTGGCACACATTCCTGTATCTTTGCCAAGGAAACCTTATGGATTGGCACAACCGGACACAAGATGTGCCTAGCATTCTGCAGTACATGAATAGTCGGACTCAACTTTTGGGGGGTGGGGGCTGAATTTTTGAAGACTTTGAGTGCAGAAATCCATTTTGTGTTTGTTACATCATATCCTGAAAGCTGGATTACGGGAGTGTGTTTTTGTATTTATCGGTGGAAGGAGGTGGTGGGGGACGAGGGGGCAGGCAGAAGTCCATAACATTGTTTGGTAAGTGTATACAACTGAAATTGCCAACACACCCCTTCCTCCTCACTAGCCCAGTAGCAAACTCCTTGCTTCAGGAAATGCAGCTACAGCTAACCAGAAGTCCCTTTCACATACACAACCTACGCCAAGGTATCATGCACACCTCCAGGTTCCTGCAGAGACATCACAATTTTTTTCTAATTAAAAAATAGCTTTTTGCAGACTTAAAACTTTTTTTTTTTCATAGTGCAGGGCAACTTTCAGATGAAACCATCTTGTTGTTGGGTTGACAGCTGGGTTTATTAAGACAATAATAATATGGATCAGATGATGACGATGTCAGCAAAGCAGCATTGACCTTTCTCAAAGATCTCAGACCAAGGAGCAGTAAAGCTTTGTCTCTCTTGAAATAGGAAGTGGAGATATATTTGTTTATCATTAAATCAATAATCCTCTTGCAGTCACTTCTGAGCCTCACGCATGAGGTGATTCATTAATGGCGAACGGCTTAATGTGACCATTAAACGGAGGCAATAGACAAAGTATCCAAGGTAACCCATTAAGAAGACTGAGTAATTACACTGTGCCATATGTACTAAAGCAGTGATGACCAGCTCTGTTCTACAAAGGCCTCCAAAGGTCCAATATGTCTCTAACTCCGCAGAATTGGATCAATCAGAATAAATGTATATGTGTGAGAGATCCTGGGCACACAAGTAGAGAGATCAACTCCCTAACTCAACTCTCTAAATAAGTGATTTCCAATGGCAACTTTAAACTTGCCTAGGATCTTCTCAAATAAGTTAACCGATATTAGTTATTTCATAGTTATTATTTATTTAGTGTAAAAAGGAAAAAAAAACTCTATAGTCAACCATTTTGTATTAGCTGATACCAGTTTTCTTATGTACTAAATAATATATCAAGTCTTTTTCAAATGGTGGAATACAAGAAGTGGTCATGATTTAAAGTTGTAGCGCAGAAAATATACTCAATCCTTTTGTATCAGTTGATAATGCTCCCCAATACATTAAAAAAATATAGTAAATCTTTCAAAATGGTGGAATACAAGAAGTGGTTATGATTTAAAGTTGGAGAGTAGAAGATGTAGGTGGTTGTAATAATTAACTAAAAAGAGTGCAAGATTACACAGTAAAGTAAAGGGATTCAAACATGCATTGCATACATATACAGGTATACTCCGGTTTCGGCTGATTCGTGATAGCGTTCTTACCGTTCCCAGTCCCCACAAAGCACCAAATCTTGTGATGGCTCTCTAAATCAGGTTGCAGGCATTTAAATCCCGCTTAGCGCTCTGTTTTTCTGTTCAGCGCCCCGTTTAGCACGGTTTTCATATATCGCTCCTGCATGCAGGAACGCATATACCATGCTACACTGGGTATTCCTGTAATGTGAGCTGAGCAGAAAGCTAATTTAATGGTTTACATATATCAAGTGGAATATCACATATATAGTTGTCGTACTTATAAATGTTGGTCACGCAATGTTAAAAATGACGGGCTTGCGCATGCACAATGAGCGCCAAAGGCGCTCAGCGCGATGCCCATACGTGACTGGCTTGAGGCTCAAATCGGCTTAGGAGTTTCAGGCTTCAAATAAATTACGGCTTTAACAGCCCGTATCTCGGAAGCCGTTGGTAGACCGCCAAAACACGCGAATTATTCAAAAAATTAACTTACAACCTCACACACAGCACAGGGGGAGAGGTAGGGAGCTTGTAAGTGAGTTTGCAAGCTCATTTGATATTTAATTGGGGTTTTTGGGAGGTCTGAAAATGGCTAAACGAGGAAAACAATGTCTGCCTTAAAGCAGTAACTTTTTTTCAAGGCTGTAAATCGGAAACACATTTTGGCTTTGGGGAAAATGAACAATTTCCCAAGCCCGAAAATGGTTTCACACCCGTAAATGCAAACAGGAGCACAGAGGAGGGAGAGGGGGGAGAGAGTGCAAAGAAACACAGAGGAGGGAGAGAAGGTGGAAAGAGACACAGGGGAGGGAGTGCGGGGGGTAGAGACACAGGGGTGAGAGAGGGGGGAAAGAGATACAGGGGAGGGAGGTAAGGGGGGAAAACAGGGGAAGGAGAGGGGGCAAAGTGACATGGGAGGGAGAGAGTGAGGAGAAGCATGCAATGCGCTCCTTGCAGGCACGAAAGTTGTGGGTTGGCCGAGGCCTGCAATGAGCGCCAAAGGCGCTCATCGTGAGACCTGCAAGTTAGAGGGGGGAGAGGCTTGCATTGTGTGGCAAACAGCATTGCAATGCTTCAAATTTTATTGCTGTCATTTTTGACGGGCAAGTCGCTGGTATAATATGATGTCTAGATGTCCCCATTTTCAGGCAATAGTCATCTGAATGAGACCTTTATCCCTGGTAAAATCTGCTCCAGAAATGTCCCCTGATGTCAGGATAAGCAAAGAGGAGACTCATTAGGTATTAGGAGATTGGTTGATACTGCTTTCTTGAAATTAGAAATTGTGAAATTATTCAAATAACCTGAAAATTGTGGAAAAAACAACAACTTTTGTTTGGTTAGGAAATCTTAAAAATCCTAGGACTGCTAGATAATTATTTTCAACTTATATTATACCGATAGAAACAAACAATATTGGACAAGTTCTTTGCTAAACTGAGTACTGGTGAATCATCGGGAAAGGGACAAAAAAGCCATCGATCACCAGAATTGGAGATACCCAATACTTGCAATAATTCCTTTGCTCCTCTTCAGCTTCTGCCATCATTACTCCTCAGTAAAGGTAAAGTCCCAGTGACATTTTTATGTATTTATGTTTCTGATTCGGGGCTGGGAATAGATTAGTACAATTTCAATGAATTTGTTTTCGCAAAAATTGATTCTATATTCATCCGATTCAGTATCCGTCTGTTGCACACGTTGCCATATCACGAGAAGACAGGATTCTCTAGAGAAGACACCGATACTTGGAAAGATGGTGTAGAAAGGAACGCCGGCAGAGCTGGAGATGGATAAATGAAGTCGTTGAAGCGATGAACATGAGCTTGAGGAAGCTCAGAGGTATAGTGGCTGCCAGATATGCCTGGCGTGCTGCGGTCCATAGGTTTACGGAGATTTGGACACAACTGAACGACTAAACAACAATAATATATATTTATAATGACTCTCTTACACAATTTAAGAGGGGAAAAAAATGGGACAGGGGGATATCTCCTGAAATGAGGGAATGCCCCTCCAAAAGAGCCACATATTGATATTAATATGTAATGTGAATGTATAAATACATAAACATGCGCATGTATAAAGAGAAAGAGATGGGGATGATACAGGAGCTGAAAGTAATGGGCCTGTATATGAAATCTTTATTATAACCAGCAGCACACACACAAGTGATACACACACGCACTTGTTACACACACACACACACACTTGTTGCTATGTGGGAGCTTGCACAGTTGCTAGGGCCCATCTCCAAGGTAATGCCACCCAGCCCAGGCCCTCTCGCGCATGCGCAGTGCCTATGGGAGCGCTCACACACCAGCCTGTCGCGGGCCAGTTCAAACGGTCCCCGGGAGTGATGGAGAGGAGCCGGGTCCCCGCGTCCTGCTATCACCGTGTGTTGCCTGGGACCGGCCCCTGTCAGCGGAGCACCGAGCCCGGCCTGCAGTGAGCGGGTGTGTGACCCAGCCCTGGTGTACAAGAGGACGGCCTTACCCGGGTGAGAATGGGGCAAAGGAGGCTGTGTATAACATAACAGAATGACAGATGATGCATGCTAATACATATGGATAACCCACAGTATCTATCTATGTATCTTCATATATAGAATGTGTATATCTATCTATATATACTGTATATACATTTCTATATATTAATATTGATATACATATATATAAATAATATATATATATATATATATATATATATATATATATATATATATATATATATATAGATATATGGAGCCAAGGTTCCTAAAACTTGTACTTCTAGCTACAAAATATGTTTCCAAATGATATTATTCTCTATGAAGAACTTCCTTCCATATACATACATGGCTCCTATAAAAATCTTCCTGGCTCCTATATGTTAGACATTATTGCCAATCCCTGAGTGTATATTCATATATATAACTATATATTATGTGTTATTTCTATCTTTTTGTATCTTACAGGGCTATAATTCATCGCTGTGGGTGGATTTTAAACCTGGGAAATTTAAATATCCTAATATATAAGATATACTGGACTATATATGTGTTGTCTATCTGTATTCACTTGATGTATATATAATATATGCAGGTAGATGCTACAGGTATTCTATGTACAGATATAGATTAAATTACATCTCTGTATCATCCCGTCATGGCTGAAAAAAAAACAAAGCTTGAGGGCCTGGGCTTTTAAAATTAAAATAATAATATTAATGTATCCCTATGGATTTCCTACCTGACTGCATCCTATCTGGCTCTTATTTGTTATATAAGTGCACCATCTCTATCAGTGACCCTCAGCCTTATTATTATGGGAACCGCTTATTTTCCAATGTTCGCAGGGACCACATTTGACGTCCAGAACATTGGTACTTTCCTGTTTTATGCTACCAAACGTGCACCTGCATCTGTAGCACGCATGCTGCACTGCCCTGCGCCGATGAAGCTGTCTTCTTGTGGCCGGTAAGTGGATAGGGGTTTGCGGGTTAGGTTTACAGGGTTAGGGTCAGGAAGGGGTGTAGGGGGTTAGGGGCTTAGGGACTTAGTTTTACTGGGTTAGGGTTAGACTAAGAGGGTTAGAAGGTTAGGGCCGCCAAGGGTTGTAGGGGCTTAGGGTTAGGCGGTTAGGGCCGGGAAGTGGTGTAGGGGGTTAGGATTAGGGTTAGGGCGGCAAGGGGTTTAGATGGGTTAGGGTTAGGGTCGGCAAGGTGTGTAGGGGGTTATGGG
>CM050174.1:25409724-25529724 GCA_027410445.1 Discoglossus pictus | reverse complement strand
TGTGTTTCTGATATAAGCAGCATGTGTTAGATTAGAAAAAAAAATATACCTTTAAAGAGGAATAAAAAAATGACTATTAATTCCAATAGCCATTTTTGGACCATTTCTGAGAAATTCACTATTGTTTGTGCTATATTTTCATGCCAATTGATAGCTCCTGAATATTGATTGGCTGCTTCGATAAGCTTATTAGAATCACAGTTTGCTTGTATGTCCCTCTGGTAGTAAAAGCAATGACCCCCAAAGATGTCATTCAGTTAGAACCCCTCCCACACCCTTATCAAGTACTCTGGGCCAAACACTCGCATCTTGAGCTGTACATTAGCCTCAAGAACAATGCTCAGGAATTATTTACTGTATAAATAAAAGGCTAGTTCAATGTTTTTTTTCCTGCTCTTTCACATAAAAGAACTTCCTGTTGGAGGTGACCGTGTACCTTTAAGGTTCATTTAAGATCCCATGACTACTGCTAATGCTAAATTTCATTATATTCTAAGATTGTAAGCAAGATCGGTCCTGGAGAGTCACACACAGACCAGGATCTGAGGATATCCCTGCGGCGTACAGGCGAAACTAACACTACGTGGTCAGTCATCCTGATTGATTCACCTGTGCACAGAAATGAAATCCTCAAATCCAGGCCTCTGTGTGGTTCTTCAGCACTGAACTTGCTTACCCCTGCACTAAGGTAAGGGTGGCTTACCCGTGGTGTAAATGAAGATAAGTTATGCTCGGTGGCTACTTGTCAGTAACATTACTTTGAAGCGATCAAATCGTTGACAGTAAGTGAGACTAACAGTGACAGCAAAGTTGCCCTTGGGGTTGAACTAGCTAAGCCTCAAGGGCCTGTACCCCCCGCCACTCACATCCAAATGCTGCCAGAGGGCTCTCATGTCTACCCTTCAGGGATGTCTTTTCATGCATGCTAATGTTATGGTTCTGATGGAAGCAATAAGATTAGTGTTTGGCTGTTAATAATGTAGAATGTAAGACTCAAACTGCCACAAGGTGTTGCATTATGGTATATATATCACCCATGGTTAGGGGGTACTTTGATTAACTATGGTGCCTTATGTGCAAGGTTGAAACCTATTTCACTGCTTTATTAAAAGGGCCACTTTAGTGTTCTTATAAAGGGCTTTCTAAAGAATAATTAGGAATCTAGTCTATTTGGAAGCCGCATCCCGTCAGAACACTGGGGTGAGTGGCTGCGCCACAGCACCACCTGGTGGTGCAAAAAATGTACTGCAGGCAAAGAACTATTCCATTGTCCAACGTCAACAGTGAGGACATCGCTATGTTTGGTGCGGGCCTCAGACGCGCCTCTCATAGCTCAAGCTTTATTTTATTTTAAGTAAAAAAATTGGTTTCTACACCCCAGAGGTGCCTACACAGACACTTCGTACTAACCAATACAAAATCTGCATTCAAGTTTCAGAGATCCAGCAGAGGAGCTGCTGCTTTCCAGGGGAGAGAGGGGTGTGTGAGTAGTGCTGCCTGAACTGCTTCTTTGCGAGGGAGAATGTGAGATACAAACAACTACAGATCCCATGATGCTTTGCTGCAGAGACTGAATGCCCATACATTGCAGCATTGTTGTACCTGCCTCTGATTGGCCACAATGAATTATGAATTTTATGCTAATTTAGCTTGGATTTTTAGGGAAGTTCCTTCTCAAAATCAACTGCCAGAAAACTGAAGAAATGTTGCTTTCATAATCCATGAACTTTCCATATACCTTTATGTGTTTACTGTGCATTCAAACCATGAATTACTATTTTTTTTTAATCATTCCCCCATTCAGTATGAGCTCTTTATCTTTCCACCCCATGAATGATGTATTGTCTTTGGAGTTGGCGAGAAATACCCACCAGTCATGATATACTACTTACAGAATTATAGTCACAGTATGAGAACACTACTGCCTTCTACTAATGTGAGTTTTACAGAGTGACCTAGTTATGACTTATGGGCCCAGGTTTGGGGGCCCCTGAACTCCACCAGCAAGGGCATGTATGGCCCATGATGGAACTGTCATCACCAGGAACTCAAGGACTATTTTGATATGAATGTAAGAACCTGTATAATGTTAGGCCTCAGGCTCTGATCTGGTACCCTGATCCCCAAAGGAGCATGGACTGTGAATATTCAGGCCTAATAAGAATTCTTTATACAATGCTTAGTGTTCAGGTTGTGGTTAGTACATGACACTGTTATGCCAAGTACCCTTTAAAAGCAATGCTATAATGTTTAGAATAGTGATTTGATGTAATACAGTGGTTTGGGGGTCATTAGGCCCTAGGATATGCTTATATTATATAAAGTTAATTCAGTCACGTAAAGGACAGAGGGTTAAGTTTCTACAAGAATTTATGTGGATATATGACCACTGAGAGACGCCAGGCATGCATCCTCCCTGGCCTCAGATAGCCATAAAGGGGATGTTAGTTTATGGCCTCTGTGAAATCAGATCTAGAAACAGATGGATGAGGGTTGGCTATCTTGGTGACGTGGTTTGGGGGGAAGTCTTTGGTGTTTGTAAGTTTTCTGTACAAGCCAGAATAAACGATCAGTCTAAGTTGGATATTCTAACAAAAAGGAATGCCTGTCTGTGTCTGCTGCTATGATTTATTCCTAATCAATGGGAAATATCACTTATTATTTTTAATAAGCAATAACCTTTGAACTGAGTGTGCAACCTTGGATGTCTTGAGTTCTCCTCAGAGGTGTTTTTGCTGGGTGCTGGGATCTTGAACACAAAAAGGCACGGCCTAGAGGAGAAAGTTGGGGTGCACGTGGTCCCCACAGACCTCAAAATGTTTTCAGTGTGGTACTTCCCCCTGGGCGACTCTCACTTCAGAGACAACACACCATTGCTCATAATTAAAACGTAACACATTGTTTAAATGCATAGTAATAGTTTAATAAAGTTTTCTTTTTCTTACTTAGCCCTACCTAAAGTGGCCCTATAAGATGGTATAGAAAGTGCCATTCCCCATGTTCTACTGTGTCTTATTTTACCCTTAAATAATCAGGAGCTTATGCTTGTTTTATTCTCAGCACAGCTGTAGCAAATTGGGATCTTGGTTAGTCATTATGTCAACATGAACCTAATGTCCTTACATTCCCTAATGTCGTTAAGGGACATTGTATATTAAATTCTGATTATTTTGATGAGATAATGTGAGAGCAAGCTCAGGAAGTATGGCAGTTAATCAGCAACAGTAAATATCAGCAACATGTGAAACTGTTTCTCATAGTTTGTGTTACTCTAGATATTGGGCACAGTTATGTATCTATGTGAAGCTTTTTGTTGTTCACCTGGAAAGTATCACCAGATACAATCAATTATTGAGCTATTATTTGATAACTTGAGATTTTGATGTGTAGTGCTGAATTAGGCCTCATCTATACGAGATGCAAGTGATTTAATGGCATATATAAGTTTCCTGGATTATGAGTGCATCTGATAGAGGAGAATCAGCAGTGTATGAAAATATTTTTGCATGATAAAATACCAAAATAAACATTATTAAACTTACTGTAATGTTTGCCTAATCTCTTGAGTTTGCAAACAGTTGATTTTGAGAGTTAACACCCCTAGTAATCCCTGCTAAATTTAGTATAAAATTGGTCATTTGTTTTGGCCAATCACAGGCGAGCCTCCCTCCCTCTACTTTATGGGCCCCGCAAAGAGCGCCGCTCATTTCATGTATCGTCCAACCCGCAACCTTCGGTCATTGCGAGCCTCTCCCCACTCCCTGACCCCTGTGTCTGTTTCCCCCCTCTCCCTCCTGCTGTCTCTTTGCCCCCTCTCCCTGCCCTTTGGTTTTAATCCCCTTATTTCCCCTTATGTGTCTCTTCCCTCCCGTTTGTCTCTTCCCCCTCCCCTTCTCACCCCTGTGTCTCTTTCCACCCTCTCCACCCTCTCCCTCCTCTATGTCTTTCTCCTCCCTCTCCCTCCTCTGTGCTCCATGGGTCTGAAACCATTTGCGGGCTTGGGAAATTGATCATTTTCCCCAAGCCCCAAATTTGTTTCAGATTTACATGCATGAAAAAAATGTATGTCTTTACAGCTGCCATTTTTTTCTTGCATAGCCGTTTTCTGACTGTTAAAAAAACGACAATTGAATAGCAAATTAGCTTTCAACCTCACAGGCTCCCTGCTTCTCCCCCCGTGGTGAGGTTGTAAGGTAATTTGGTAATCAATTGGGGTCTTTTAGACCCACGAACGGCTTTGGAGTTACGGGCTTGAAATAAATGGCAGCCGTTAAAGCCGTAATTTTTTCAAAGTCTTGTGTGGGACGACAACTCGCAATTACGACAACTATTATATGGGATTAGCGACTTGCCCGTCAAAAATGCTGTTTGCCACAGACATTAATTTTTTTGGTGGTCTGAGATCCTTCGGCGCTCATTGGGAAGCCCTTGGTTGTTGTATTTTTTTGGAGGTCGTATTTTTCTGAATTTGTAATGTTTTTTTTTTTAATTCCCGCGGCTCATCTTTTTTTGTGTAAGTCTGTATTTAGTGATTGCGTGTTAGATCTATTTTGTCAAAGTGCCGGGTATTTGTAACCGCTTGTGATGCGCCGTAGAGCCTCCACCTCCGCAAATACGACCCCTCGCTTTGCGAGGGTCCGCATTTGCGGAGCAGCCGACGTTGGAGCCTCCACCTTCTGTAAATGCGGATCCTAGGTTCGCGAGGGGCCGCATTTGCGGACCAAAGCGAGGGACGCAGTTCTTGCAAGCTCGCAAAAGAGCTCGCAAAGCGTGGCGGTGATTCGAAGTTTGACAACTATTATATGTGATAGCTGATATAAGCAGTATGTGTTAGAAAAAGTCAAGAACAGGGACACTTAGATATAAATTTAACCTTCTATGAATTTTGTACCTAGGGCCAGATTTATGATTCAGCAAAGTAGGCAGCCTCCTTTAGGCATACAAGGGCAGCCACAAATTTATAGTTCACCCCCTCTTGTTATCAGACAGATAATAACTAACTAACGTAACTAAGAGGGACTTACAGCTTCTTTGTTCTCTGAATTATGATTGTGAATATAGCTGTGGATGCACCTGGTGAATGTGTGCTGAAAAGTGCCAATGATGTAAATCCAGCTCTGTATTTGTTGTATGGATATCCATACTTTTAATAATCTGTGCAGAAATAATCTGAATGATTGAATTTGGTGTTAAGTCTGCATTATTCTAGTGCCCTTTGCTCTGTTATTTATTTTTAGTATCATGTGGCTATTTAGATTGACAGGCTTTCAATAGAATTGTATAGAGATGTAGTCTGATTCCAAGGTTCCTGCCATCCCCCTGAGGTGACTGTTTCCCTTAAGGAACAAAAGCAAATGTCTGAGACTTTTAAAACATAATTGAAAGTAATATCAAGTCAAGTAAGCACATACTATACATATGTCACATCAGTGGTCCTTTAAATAATAGAAACCATTCAGTCTGCAATGTGGACAGTTTAATTACAGAATATACATCTGCATTAATTACAAAATATACATCTGCATGCTTTTTAGCTTCAACTATTGCGAAGTGACTTAGGACACTTAGGGGAGGCAGATGTGCTAAATTGTCAGGCACAAGATTATATCCACACTTTGGCCCTCATTCAATTGCGATTTGGCCAATTGAATAGGGCTAGGGCTCTAAATAAGCTTTTGGATAGATGCGCTTATTTAGAGCCCTATTCAATTGGCCAAATTGCAATTGAATGAGGGCCTTGGTCTGTTAAAAATGGTTTCCCTTGGAAACATGATCCTATAAATGGTCATCATTGCCTGTGTCAGATCAGATTGTTTTTACAGCCCTTTAAACCTGACTTCCAGACAGACCCCCCCCCCCCCCCCCCCCCCCCCCCAATCATGACCTCATGAGGGTGTAGATTAACAGGCCTACTGGAGCCTGTCAATCTAATCTTTGGAAATAAGTTGAAAGTTTGTACTTTTTCAAAAAAAGCATTGAAACTGGCTAGACATTTTTCCCTAAATCATTCCTGAGATATTCATCATTATTTGTGTTGCTCCTTTATGCTAATGTATGGCTCCATCTCCATATGTTAAATTATAACTATGATAAGTGCCGGGGATCTATATGCAGCTAGTTAGCATTCATGAGCTGCTGATTTGCATAATAATTGTGAATATCTAATGAATGGTTTGCTTTGAAATAAATGGCTAGTACAAGGTGCAGTCATGCTCTTTAATTATAACTTCATCAACTTTATGTTAGAGTAGCAAAGTTAAATGATGTTTATTTGCAAATATAATTTGATATCTTAATTTTTATTCCAATTAACTAAATATCAGACTATATATACATCACATAAATAGTTGTCAGTGTTGGTGACGGTTGCGATGTTTGTAACGCTTATTGCGAGGGACGCAACAGCTCGCCTCGCTAAGTTGAGGCACGCAGGATTTAGGCTGCAATGAAGCACGCAGTTGGTTCAAACGCGTAACTCGAAAACTCAGAAAAACCACCAAAATAATAAAAATAAATAATAACACACTCACACACAGCACAGGGTAGGACCCAGGTAGCCTGGTAGTGAAGTTGCAAACTAATTGGAGCCATAATTTGCATTTTTCGACGGTGGAAATCTGAGGTTTGCAAATGGCGGACGAAAAAAACATAAAAATTCTGAAACAGGATGAAAACGAGGCTCAGCAAAACCAAGCACGTGGGACTTACATGATGCCGAAGACCGTAACGGGCAATTTCCTAGTACATACTATATACATACATACTGTATACATAAATACTATATACATACTATATACACACATACTATAATTACGGTACATACCTGCTATACCTATACATACTATATACACACATACTATTGATACATACCTACTATATACATGCATACTATATACACATATACTATTAATACATACCTACTATATACATGCTTAATATATGCATACATACTATATACATACATACTATATACATGCTATATACACACATACTATATACACACATACTATTAATACATACATACTATATACATACTATATACACACATACTATAATTACGGTACATACCTGCTATACCTATACATACTATATACACACATACTATTGATACATACCTATTATATACATGCATACTATATACACATATACTATTAATACATACCTACTATATACATGCTTAATATATGCATACATACTATATACATACATACTATATACATACCATATACACACATACTATATACATACTATATACACACATACTATATACACACATACTATTAATACATACATACTATATACATACTATATACACATCTGCTATTAATACATACATACTATATACATAATATATACACACCTGCTATTAATACATACATACTATATACATACTATATACACACCTGCTATTAATACATACATACTATATACATACTATATACACATCTGCTATTAATACATACATACTATATACATACAATATACACACCTGCTATTAATACATACATACTATATACATACTATATACACACTTGCTATTAATACATACATACTATATACACACATACTATATACACACATACTATTAATACATACATACTATATACATACTATATACACACCTGCTATTAATACATACATACTATATACATACTATATACACACCTGCTATTAATACATACATACTATATACACACATACTATATACACACATACTATTAATACATACATACTATATACATACTATATACACACCTGCTATTAATACATACATACTATATACATACTATATACACACCTGCTATTAATACATACATACTATATACACACCTGCTATTAATACATACATACTATATACATACTATATACACACCTGCTATTAATACATACATACTATATACATACTATATACACACCTGCTATTAATACATACATACTATATACACACCTGCTATTAATACATACATACTATATACATACTATATACACACCTGCTATTAATACATACATACTATATACATACTATATACACACCTGCTATTAATACATACATACTATATACACACCTGCTATTAATACATACATACTATATACATACTATATACACACCTGCTATTAATACATACATACTATATACACACCTGCTATTAATACATACATACTATATACATACTATATACACACCTGCTATTAATACATACATACTATATACATACTATATACACACCTGCTATTAATACATAAATACCATATACATACGATATACATACAGTACATACTATTAAAAAAAATATCCATACAATTATATCTGTCCATAGAAGCAGTATATGATTTTCTTTCATTCTTTATTGCTGATTTTCAGTTTCTGAACATATGCATAAATAGCCATTTTTAGTGCAATTGCTGATTTTTGTTCAATTAAATATTTTTTTCTTTATCTATCCAGAATTTAAAAGACTACCCTATACATATATTAAAAATATACAGCCTTATTAAATTGACATTCGGCCAATTCTAAAGGGCTCTATATAAGCACAGAGCATATTTTATTTACAGAAGTTTTTAGTGAAGACCTTGCTTTTGGATAGGAGTTCACTAACTAAAAACGTCTGTAAATAAAATATGCTATGTGCTTATATAGAGCCCTATTCAATTAGCCAAAACGCTATTTAATAAGGCTGATACTGTTTTGAAGAACTACACTTAATTTATGCAAAGTATTTTTTCAGTGGAAAACTAAAATAATATATTGTAGCATATTGAATCTTAACTGCAATTATGCTGCGGTGAGGGTTCACTGGTGGTTAGGATTCAATGCTTTCACTGATGCAACCTGGGTTCAATTCTAGGCAGGGAACCAAGATGTCACACCACCCTGAAGCCAAGCAGGGTAGGGACTGGTCAGTATTTGGATAGGAGACTACCTAGGAATACCAGGAGCTGTATGCTGTGGCCCACTGGAGAAGGAACTGGCAACCCACTCCAGTATCTCTACCAAGTGGATCAGCATGACCATGGACATAAAGATGTTCCTTGTGTGTTGAACAACACAACAACATGCTGCTGTGGTAGCTACCATTTTTGTTTTTGCTTATTAACTTCCTGATTCCTGAATATACAAAGTCTGCACAATGTGAAACCTATAATGCCAGTGCATTCATTAGATCTATTTGAATGCTCATTAGTTTTCTTGACAAAGATAGATCAGATATAATTGGTTGATAAAAGAAAATGGATCTCAGTCACAATGAATAATTATCTACAAATAGTAAAAATTGTAGTGTAAAATGTAAATATATTTGCATGTAAAAAAAAAAATCATTATCAGGCTTAATTATTCAAAGAACCATATAGAAAATGTATGACCATGTTCCACAACAAGCAGAGGGAAAACTAATAAATGTTTTAAGTGTCAAGATGCACATTGATACGTAGTGTGATATTGTTTTATTTAGCTTCTGTCGATATAGATCTGCCATTATCCACTGACCGCTCAATACAGCAGCAGATTAACTGTGGAGGAGGGCAGTTTTATTGGATACTATCATAGAGTCTTCTGGGGTTATGTCCTTTTTATATATAGAAACTAATAAACTGGAGCTGTGGCGTGCAGAGGACAGCCTATTAGTTTTAATGGAGAAATAGTAAAGACAGCAGACAAACCTAGGAACTAGTGGCAATTTATTCGGAAATGATTTATAGACCACTAGAAAAAGAAAATAACCATTGTCCTCTCCTGATGGCCTGTTATTCCCAAGTCCTTCACTAATTGTGTTTTTTATTATAAAAAACAGGTATTTTCAGTCTCTCTGTAAGGTATTATATATATATATATACAACATGTGACAAGTATTCTTATTCTTATCTTTTATTTGTAAAGTGCCAACATATTCCATAGTGCTGTACCGGGGATAAGAATAAGTAAAATACAATATTAACAAACCGTTTTGAGCTTAAAATCTTTGCAGAAAGTGCCAAAGCACCCTACAAGATTGGAAACTCGCTACTTACAATCTAAAGGGAATGGAAGAGGCAATAACCTGGGAAAGAACAGGTAGGGAATAGCAAGGAAGAAAGTGAAAGCTGGCTAAGGTGGGAAGGAGTGCAGAGTTAGAAAGTTTTTTTTAATTAAATGCAAGATAGAGAGGGGTCTAACAGAGTCATTTGAGGTGAATGGCTTTATTTAGTATGCAATATGCTATCTGTCCCTAGTGGTCAGAAAGTATAACCTTCAAGTGGGAAAGTAATTTGCTATATAGCTGCAACAGAGGTGGGTTGGTGTGTGAGAGGGGGTATCATGATTCAGGAAGTTAGTAATGCAAAATTAAAAGCGGGGGGAATAGTTCCAGGTCAGAGGCATTGTTTGTGCAAATGGGGGGAGGCATGGTATAACAGACAGAGATAGCATGGCTAGGCCTTAAACAAACAGGGAAGTCTAGTATACAGATTAAAATAATGTAATAGTCTAAGTGTAGAATTGAAGCCATTGTAGCAGAAGAGATGGTCACCTTAGAGGGGTCTAGTTCCAGGTTAGATGCAGTGTTTGTAAGTTAAGCGGTGGAGAGATGTGTCCAGGTCCTAGTGAGCAAAGGGGTTATCAAAGCAATACAGACATAAACATATGTGTGTATGTGTTTGTGTGTGTGTGTATATATATATATATATATATATATATATATATATATATATATATATATATAATGTCACAGCCTAGGGGAGGGGGTCTACTTTATCTCCCCAAACCTACTACCTTCAGCTTCAATTCTCTCTCTGGATAGTGAAGAGGGGGGTTTCTTGGTGCCCCGTGGTTATACCAGGATCATCAGCAGGAGCACCGGATCTCAGGATCAGCATAACCAGTACAGTGGATTTGAAAAGGCCAGGGAAAGCAATCCTACCCACAGTTCTCATTCGGTTCATCTATCCCCTTCTTCTAGGACAGCAGGAGCAGTTTAAGATCCAGATCTAATCCTGATCTCCAATCATCTTCACATAGGACATCAGCAGAGTTTCAGGATACAAAGTGGTTATAACCCACTAACAATAATAAAAGGCTTCCATCTAAAGAAACACACCATGCATACATGTCCCAAACAGAGCATAATCTTTATTCCTTGTGACTCCTTCATATACATTTTTCCTATTCAATGGTACATTTACATAAGTTTCACTCTTTTTGCCCCTTTTAATTACCCACACTTGGGCTTGGACTGGCTCCAAGGACCTGGTGCCAGCCTGTCTTGTTTCCCCACATAGGTGAAAAAGAAGTCTATGGGCCTCGCCTATCAGCTACCTCAGGTCAGGGTCTGGACACAGCAAGAGTTGATGAGATGGCATGAGCCCTGGAACCAAAATGTATGGGCGAGGGTTGTGGTTCAACCTGAGCAAGGGAATATTTTTATTAGCTCAATGCAATAGTTGCACCCCAAAACACACTCTACACAAAAATAATGTCCCTAAAAATAGTAAATGGACCCAAAACTCTCTGATCTAGTTGAAAGGGGTCAAGGGCATACAACCAGAGCTTGGGGAAAAAACATCACATAACATTACTAAGCAATAAGTGGTAAAGTCTTATGGCGTTTATAATACCAAATTGATTCAACTCTCTATGACATAGTCTATGTGGCTAATGTCCATCAGGATCCAGTGGAAAGACCTGAAAGTACAAGTGTCTTGGTGTCCCTGACAAGGACAGCTTAGGTGATTCTGAGAACAACCAAAGAAAACCAATAGTCTGTGGCTGAAGAACATTTCAGTGATCTTCACATACACTTTTGGGCTCTGAAGGGCTGTTGGATGTGGGCTTTAGGGGAGTCCCTCCGTGGCCCCAAAAAAGGGGTTGTAACAGTATGTATGTACAAATATGTAAAACCTATTTAAACAATATACTTAAATTAAATTGATAAATATTTTTTGCATCTAGGATACATCAGATCTCTGGTACATTCCTCTGAAGGACATATATTATGTTTAAAAACATATTTTTTTTAAAGTATGCCCAAGAAAAACTTTATAGTCTTTGTTCTGATATAATTTGTCATAAAAACTTTATTGATATCACTAGAAAAGATACTAATCTGACATTAGTTATGTTGTCTGACAATAGTTTATAAAAAAAAAAAAAAAACACATGACGCTAAAGCATACCAGGAATGAAATAGTATAAGCTGTTTATCCAAAATATACACATTTTACTGAATCATCCTGGTTTAATGTCTATATATAGTTCTATTTGCACCAGGATATGTTTGTCCATTTGTAAATAAATATGCATGAAATACAGAATATGGAAAATTGTTGTAATAAATAGCTCTGATTTATATCATCACGTCTTAAATATAACTTATTGATGTCACTAATCCAGCTTTGTTATTTTGGAGTGATTCAGAATATCATCAGAAGGAGACTTAATACAGTTCAGCTTTTGACATAAAACCCCTACTAAAGTGTCATGTTCTCTCTTTTTTGATTTAGTTAAATATAATTGCACGAAAATCTCTTTCAAAAAACATGTTGCTTTTTGTATTTATTGTGATTGGAAAGTGAATGGTAGCAATATGTATAGCGCAGGAGGCCGTATATCCAACAAATTAGAAACCACTCATAGAAGGGCGATTGGCCTAAAAATCTAGTCTTACAAGGAAATACTTCATGAAATTAAAATATAACATGTAGGACAGGGCTCGATAAATGCTGGTCGCCAGGGCGGCACGCGGACTAAAATATATATGTTATGTATATACTCGAGTATAAGCCGAGTTTTTCAGCCCTTTTTTAAAGGCTAAAAAGGGCCCCCATGGCTTATACTCGAGTCACTCTCCCCCCCGTGTCTCTCTAACCCCCCTGTGTCGCTTTCCCTCCCCCCTCTTCATTCTAACCCCCCCTCATTCTAAACCCCCCCTCCTCATTCTAAACCCCCCCTCCTCATTCTACCCCTCTAAATACCTACCCCTCTCCCTTTCCCCTCACTTACCTGCATCTGAAGCTTCTGCTCCGGCGTATTGACGTGGCGCGCATGTGACGTCACGTCATTAGCATATACCGGGTGCCGAGGGGGTTGAGGATGGGGGGGTTGAGGTTGAGATGGGGGTTGAGGATGAGGAGGGAGGTTAAGGATGAGGAGGGAGGTTGAGGAGGGGGTTGAGGATGAGGAGGGGGGTTGAGGTTGAGGGTGGGTTGAGGAGGGGGCGGGATGAGGATGAGGAGGGGGGGAAGAGACACAGGGAAGGCAGAGGGGGAAGAGACACGGGAAGGGAGAGGGGAGAAGAGACACAGGGGAGAGAGAGAGGGGGACACAAGAAAAGGGCACACAAGAGGGGGACACAGAGGGCACAAGAGGGACACAGGGGGCCGCACATTTCCCACCCTCGGCTTATACTAGAGTCACTCATTTTACCCAGTATTTTGCTGTAAAATAGGTGCCTCGGCTTATACTCGAGTCGGCTTATACTCGAGTATATACAGTATATATATCCACATCCAAACATGGTATTAGCAAAATTTTTGATGGCTTCTAAATGAGAGAGGTGATCTTAACTAGACATTAAAAATATATTAAGTTTTGTAACAAAGTTTGGATATTCTGAGGCATATTTCGGTTTTATACTGCTCAGGGCCCATTGATACAATCCCCCCATGTCCTTGTTACAGCTACTTCTTTATTCTTGCTATCTTGTAGTTATAAGATTACTACACACCTATAAAAATATGTAAAATCATATCATATCAGGTACACTTATAGACACGTCGCTACCTATCAACATTTCTTGTCATATTTATAATTTATTATTATTAATATAATTATTATTATACATACACAATTGTCAAGTTGAAGCAGCCTGCTGACCAGTGCAAATGTGCTGTCCTAGGCCTGGGCCTCGGGGGCCTAGCCAGAGATGCACCACTGGGAATACTAGAAGAAAAGGTCATGATTTGAAGATTAAAGGAACTCCAACCTCCATCATGTATTACAGTCAAAATCAGGTAGAAAAGCTGTGAATCTTTTTTTTTTCCCACTGTTTTATCATTGGAATGTTTTACAACAGCTCTTATAGGGTCTTGGTTAGCTCTAGTATTAGGTTTATGCAGGGAAAATCCTGCAAGCCCTTAGGTCCGGAGTGAACCATAAATTCCAAATTCCTTGTAAATGCTTATATGGCTTTTCGTGTTTAGCGTTAGTATGTCTGGAGAAACCAAAAGAAGATGTTGCAGCAAGTACGGGTATTCCCATTTTTGTTTTTATAAATATATTTATATTGGAAGAACATATAAACAAATACAAAATTAAAAACATACATTATATGGTCCTTTCAGAAGCTACAGATAAAATGCTCAGCAGCCAGCAGTTGGAGAAATAAGATGTTCTTATAATCCAGTGAAATGTCTTCACTTACTTTGCAGCATTCTACTTGATAGTGTAGAGTAGCATTGCCAATTTACACATACTTTTAAGGGTAGAAGATTCAGAAGTGCAGATATTCTGTATTAGAAAAGGGGTAATGTTGTACGTAATGGTAGGGACAAGCAACAGGGTTCCCGGGTGGTCCAGTGGTTAGGATTTGGTGCTTTCACCGTTGTGACCTGGGTTCAATTCCAGGGAACCAAGAGGTCACACCACCCTGAAGCTAAGCATGGTTGTGCCTTCTCAGTAGACCCTCTAGGAATACCAGGAGCTGTATGCTGTGGCCCACTGGAGAAGGAACTGGCAACCCACTCCAGTATCTCTGCCATGAATTCCAAGTGGATCAACTTGGTGTGTTACGGTCCATGAGGTCACAGAGAGTTGGACTGAGCGACACAGACATAGTAAAGGAATTCCAGAATGCATTAGACTTGTATAATGACCCGAGGACTAATGGCTCTGTAATGCTCTGAGAAACCTGCATGCCACAAAACGGACGCTAAGAAGGTGCTAGCATCTTAAATGCGTCGAATTTGTGGCTTGAATGTTCAAATGTGACATAATTAAGGGAATAACACCACCTACAGTTACCTCTTATGAGCCTTGGTTATAAAGATATGACAAGTATCTATTGTAAGATGATGTCCTTCATCTGCCAATGTCTTAACTACATGGCCTTTCTATTTAATTCCATGAATTACTGCTTGGTGATTACATTAAACCTAGATAAATACTTCACTCTGATATAATTCTGTATAACCCAGTCACAAGCTACAGTTGATTGACATAACCTTACCAAAATGAATATACTCTGTCCTAGATTTGAATAAACCTTTAAACTTTGATAATCACCAGTTCTTTCGTTTTAAAAGTGTTTCCATTAATTCACATTTCAAATATCACTGAAAATAAATCTTTACTGTGCTGGAGTAAGTGACTCATTTTTAACCAAATCTTTCTACAGAATAACAAGAATGAAACCTTTTCAGATAAAGATCCTTATTGCTGCGTCTGAAGATAGTCTGAGTCATAAAGCTTGTACATTATCTTTAATAAGTGATTCAGTTATAATTATGACTATTGCCTTAAAATGATTTCCACTAACTGCATTTATCGGTTCTGTTTCTTTCTTTTCCGAAGGCTACAGAAATAATGACACAAATAGATGTTTTTACTTTCCACTCGAAATAGATAACGGACAAGGCCGTTCATGTTTCTTATAAATGTGATCTCCTTTGAGCAGAGGTGAGGAATGTTTTTCTTCCATGGAAGAGTCGAAGCTACTGACCACTAGATAAAAAGATATTCAGGGGCACACAAAACAAACAAGTTAAATAAAGGTATATAAAGTGTTTTTCCCTCCCTCTAATCTAACACAAGCTGCTTATATCAAACACACACATCACATGGAGTCATTCTATACGCACACAGATTTATTTTATTTAAAAAGAAAACATGTTTTCCACACCCCAAGAGGTGCTTACAAAGGCACAGTGTACCTACCAATAGAAACACTGCATTTGGGTATGGATTTTAACCCTGTACTAAACTCCAAGACAACAACAGCACAATGCAGCAGAGATCTACATAGCAATGTCTGG
Source organism: Discoglossus pictus (assembly GCA_027410445.1). Classification (NCBI taxonomy): domain Eukaryota; kingdom Metazoa; phylum Chordata; class Amphibia; order Anura; family Alytidae; genus Discoglossus; species Discoglossus pictus. The sequence continues at coordinate 25,513,719 of CM050174.1, read as the reverse complement.
CCCTGCCTGCTTCCTTGTGCAGTGGACTACACATCCCATGATGCCTTTCTGTACAATCTGCCATCACAGATTAGCTGCCTGTGATTGGCCAAAACAAGTTTTGAATTTTATGCAAATTTTAGCAGGGATTTGCACGGGTGTTACCTGTCAAAATCAACTGCTTGCCAACTCAAGAGATTTAGCAAACTTTGGGGTAATTATAATAATGTTTATTTTGGTATTTTTTCATGCAAAAAATGTTTTCATACACTACTGATTCTCCTTTATCAGATGTACTCATAACCCAGGAATCCTAAATATGCCTTCAAATATTTTTGGTTAGTGGTCCTTGGGTGTCTATTGACAATCTCAAGCCTTCGTCTCTCTCCTTTCCTCCTTAAAAGAACCCCAACAACGATCTGCTTTTATCTTATAAGAACTATGTTACCCCAACATTGAGTATTTTGTTACGTTATTCTTAAAAAGCCATATAATATTGTAATAGGTATTTGTTTAAAAATTTGTTTCCGGTATATTCTTTTGGAAACGGGTGGCTTCCGAAAATGTATTAGCTGCTTTGATGTGCCATTTAGGATTGTCTTCGCCATGGTGGCAAACACAATGCTCCTTAAGGTTTTCATGCAGTCAGATCCCATCCCCTACCTTTATCCAGCAGTCTGAGCTTAATGTATAGCTCGTTTCCCATGCTATGCAAGAATAACTTGACAAAACAACTTGATTTTGGGATGACAGAGCTCATTTAATGCTCTTTAACTGTGACCTACAATATTATAATCCATTATTTTAGAGGGTTCCAAATATAACATGATGTCGTGTAAGTTTCTGAAGACTTGTAGGCCCTAATATTCTACTATAAATTGTGCATGTTGTTATAGTAAGTCATTGATGTTGCTAGTCGTTTATTCGTGTATGACTCTCTGTGACCCTTTGGACCACGGCACATCTATTGTTATGCCTCTGGCCATGCTGATCCATTTGGCTTTCTTGGCAGAGATATTGGAGTGGATTGCCACTTCCTTCTCCAATGTTTTGCCTGACCTCCAATGTTTTGCCTGACCACTTTGCTTGATCTGCCCATCTTGGGTGACACTACATGGTATAGCTCACAGCTTCACTGACGTACACAAGCCCCTTCACCACGACAAGGTAGGGATCCAGAAGGGGATTATGTCATCATAGAGAGCACTGATTTGTGCTTTGTGTCAAAGTCTATCTCTCCATAAGGCAGATATTAATGTTGCTTATTCCATATACATGTTAAGTGAGGTTTTTGCACATGAGATGATTTTAATCCTATGAGTATTCGATTTTCTTCAGCACATTTACACTAATAAATTCCCCTAATGTTTAAAACCGTAGCCCGTAACGTAGCCCGCAAGACTTGCGGCTATTAAATTGGCTCCGTAAAGCAAGCCGCTAACGACTTGCGGGGTAAGGGCGAGAAAAGGCTGCGGGACGTGGAAATTTGAATTGTGCGCTCGCAAATCCTTTGATCTGTCAAGCCCGTAACTGTTACGTTCCAATCACGCTATTAAATTGCAACAAAGTCACTGGTGTTCAAGCCCGTAACCCGCAAATAGAGCCAAAAAGCCAACGGGCACTAGAGAGGACCCTGTAACGGCTACCCTAGTTGGTTAGGGGTACCTGCCGTTGGAGACGTCCTTTTCTGAAGCAAGGTGCTGTGCAGTAATGAAATGTTTATTCCCATCCACGATATCCCATTGTATAATCCAGGAGTGCTGTAAAATGTGGCAGAGTAACTGTACCATAAATCCCCCCAAAGAACGAGACGAGGCTACGTTTTGAAGGGTCAAGTAGAACTCTCCTTTATTAAAAACAAAAACACATTTTTAAACACTTCACATACACATTAGGGGCAGTGACTACCTTTGGTCAACCCCTAATTACCTCTGGCCAATCAGACAGGGTTAATGCGTGGGAGCCAGGAGTCCCCTCCCCCAGGAGCCGCTCACTAGGCGTGGCTAACTGCTCATTCTCCCTCTGACGGTGGAGAGAGGAACATCCCTAAGCTCACTTATTCCCCTGCTAGGAGTATGGGGAAACCCCAGGTCATCTCATTATTCAAGAGTCCCTACCCCCATTGTTCATGGTGCCATCTTGTCTGCTAAAAACCCTTTTGTTCTGCTATCTCTTGTGTGGTTTAGCAGATACTATTAATGGGCAGATGGGCAACTCCTGACCAAGTGTATGAGACCAAAGATATTTGACTGCATACCACACAATACAATATTTTTACAGATATAACCACAACATATTATAACCCAGAATATATCTGCAGATAGCTTAGGTCTGAGCACACATTATTACTGAATGGCGCTCAGACCACATACATACAGTATAACAGTAGGATCATATTTTAACCAAGAATTACATAATCATAAAACAGGGTAAAACAGTGATGGGTTCCGTTACAGACCCGCTAGGGGATAAAAGTCCTATCCATAACCCTGTGAATGCAAATATACATACACTACTGTACTTATAGGTAAAGGGAAAGTGATGTTAGGTATTAATATTAATAGCACGACATTCTCAATATAAAATACATTATTTTCAGTGTAATTTCCATGTTATATCGATCCCGGCAATCAATGTGTTAATGCATATACTGGAACTCGCATGGACTAGAATATCATATTTACTGATTTATTAATATTGTATTACATCTGGAATGTGGGTCTGATGAAAATTCGTAATGGAAGCCCGTAAGGCTTTGAAATCTAATCTCCATTTTTTCAGTGACGTAATAATGACGATCTCTGTTGCCATTGGCTCCATCTAAACCCGTAACTACGGGTTTGACTAATTGATCATGTTTACTGCCACACATCCAACATGCAACAAATGGTTTACAGGTTTGCTTCTCAAGCCCGTAATTCGCGGCATGGTCTAATTTAGTAGATCTGTAACGCAGCTACGATGGCGCTACGGGCTTCAAATTTATTAGGGCTGTTAGTCTGTCTTTTATAAATAATGTCTGGATTACTTAAACTTCTTAAAACCGTGGACTGTTCGTGAGCAAGTGGCAGTTTGTCAGAGCTGCAACATTTAATGCTCCGTAATTCAGTCCACTGAAATATCACATTTAAAATATATTCTTATAAAGAATATTATCTGATTATAGGCAAAATGTATATAGTATGCAGTAATGGGAAGACTCGTGGATTCATATATCTCTGTTAAAGGTACGGAAGATTCCCTGTTTTGACCTTTTTCTAATCCAACACCTGCTGCTTATATCAGACACATACATTAAATTGATTCATTCTATACACATTTATTGTATTTAAAAAAACAAAATGGTTTCCACACCCCCAGAACTGCTTACATACATATGTGTACTAACCAATAGAAACATGACATTCAAATATGTTTATTTAATCCTATACTAACCTTCCAGCCAGTAGCAGCACATTGCAGAGATCCAGAGTAGTTGCATCATTCAAGGAAGGAGAGAGAGATGTGTGTTGGGAATTAAGACAACAAATTCCATGATGCTTTGCTGTAGAGACTGAATTCACATATGGCTACAATGTTGTAGCTGCCTTTATTATATGTTTTATGCTAATTTAGCTTGGATTTTCCTTCTCAAAATAAACTGCATGAAAAAAGAAGAAATTATGCAAACGGTAGGGTAAGTTCATTAATGTTTATTTTGTAATTTTTTCATGCAAAAAAAATGTTTGCATACACTACTGATTCTCCTTTTATCAGGTGCATTCATAATTCAGGAAACTTCTATATGCCTTTAAGCTCTGTTGAGCAACTTTAAATAGCCACTTGACGTTATCACTGAATAGACAGCAAATACCGGTAGTATAAACCTTCCTCTAGGGCTACAGGCAGCAAAGCAATCCAAGATGGAGGTGCACACTACACAAGTCTGCTAAACTGAAGATTGTCGTCAAACAAAAGTCTTTTATGCTAATATAGTTCACAAATGTGAAGTTTTGCCTCAACTACAGCAGTTGAACAATTGTCCATTGTTTTTATTGACACAGCAGGACTATGAGCCATTGTGTTTAGGGGCACCAGTCTGCCCAACATGATGGTGCCAAGTGTTTACCAAAAGTTCATTTTGAACCAGTACTAAGTATTCAAAATGGGTCTACTGATCAAACCCTATCTCAACACTAGAAGTGCTAGTTCTCTTTGTTATGAACACTTTAAATCCAAAGGCATATCTAAGTTTCCAGGATTATGAATGTAACAGTAAAAATCAGTAGTGCATGAAAAAAAATTTGCATGAAAAAATACCAAAATAAACCTTAACAAACTCACACTGGTGTTTGCAGAATATCTTGAGTTTGCAAGCAGCAGCTTTTGTTCGTTTACATCCCTGAAAATACCTGCTAAAATTAACATAAAATTCATAATTTGTTTTGGCCAATCACAGGCAGCTAATACATTTCAATACAATGCAACAATCAGTGATGGCAGTTTGTGCAGGAAGGAATCATGGGATGTGTAGTCCCCTTGCAGAAGAAAGTAGGAGGAGTCAGACAATGATATGTAGATCTCTGCATTGAGCTGCTGCTGGCTTGAAGCTTAGTAAGGCGTTAAAATCCATATATTCTATTGGTAGGTACACCGTGCCTATGTTATACCGAGTTTTTCAGCCCTTTTTTTAAGGCTGAAAAGGCCCCCCTCGGCTTATACCCGTGTCTCTCTTTCCCCCTGTGTCTCTCTTTCCCCCTGTGTCTCTCTTTCCCCCCTGTGTCTCTCTTCCCCCCCGTGTCTTTCTTTCCCCCCGTGTCTCTCTTTCCCCCCTGTGGCTCTTTCCCTCCCCCTCCCTTATCATCCTCAACCCCCAGATCCTCATCCTCAACCCCCCCATCCCCATCCTCAACCCTCCTCACCCTAAACCCCTTTCCTCACCCTAAACCCCCCTCCTCATCCTAAACCCCCCTCCTCACTTTTCCCCTCTAATTACCTCCATCTCTCCCTTTCCCCTCACTTACCTTCCATCTGCAGCTGCTCCTCCGCGCTCCTTCCGTCTGCGTCGGGACCCGGCATATGCTAATGATGTGACGTCACATTTCCCACCCTCGGCTTATACTCGAGTCACTAAGTTTTCCCAGTATTTTGTGGTAAAATAGGTGCCTCGGCTTATACTCGGGTTGGCTTATACTTGAGTATATACGGTGTGTGTGTGTGTATGTATGTGTATATATATATATATATATATATATATATATATATATATATATATATTATTTCTATCCTGCATTTGTTTTTCTCTTTTAAAGGGCAAACAGAAAGTACTTGTTATGTGTCCCCAGAGACCGAAGTCTGAATAATTCATCAACTGCGGCTTTCTTATTTCTGTAATATTTAACGACAACATTCATTATGCATTAAACATAAGTGTTCTACGAGACATTTATAAGTAAAGTACTTCAATTTGCATTTTAAGTAATAGGAGATTAAGAGCAAGACTAATTTGCTTTGAACACTGTATATATTTCTGTATCTGACGCTCACATTAGGCACCGCTCTTGGTACCATAAAGGAGCTCCTAAGATGACTAATGCACTTGTGTCCAGAAGAATGATCATTAGCGCTTAGATTTATTTTTCATGGGAAATTTCTGTGCCGTGTCTGTCTCTACAGGCAAACCACAAACCACCAAGTACAGATACTGGCAGATTCTTAGTATATATGAGGTTTATGTTCTTGAGCTGTCCAGCTTCTTCAGCATGCAGTGTAGGATTTTTTGGAGCAGGTTAATTAATATTTAAATACATATTTACCTATTTATATGTTTCATATTCACTAATTAAGAATTTATAAATGGTATTCCAAGTGTTTTATTTAATAATTCTAGGCTCCCGGGCAAGATGTGGGTCACAGAAAGCTGTTGATGGGCCACATGTTATTGTTGTTCAGTCCTTCAGTCGTCCGACTCTTGGTGACCATATGAATCACACCATGCCAGGCACATCTTGTGTCTGGTTGTTGTTATCCATATGGTTTTCTTGGCAACGATACTGTAATAGGTTGCCAGTTCCTTCTACAGTGGATCGTAATTTGTCTGACCTCTTTGCCATGACCTGCCCATCTTGCTATGGCTCACAGCTTCATTGAAGTACACAAGCCCCTTCACCACGGCAAGGTAGCAATCCAGAAGGGGCTAAATATTCATGCATGTGCCTAAATAACAGCATATATATGATGAAAACTAAACATTTCTATTTGCAAGGGTAACTCTATCTCATAGCAACCAATCAGTGGCAATATTCTGCAACATGCTACTTGAGAGAGGTCACTAACAGGCTAATTTGAAACTGCACACTCTGTGTATTTATGTGCTGCACGAGTTATTGAGGGCAGACAGGTAAAATTGTATGATTTTAGGCAGATAAAATAACATAGCTTTTAAATATTTCTCAGTAAAATAAAGTACATAAAAGCAGATACACTTGTATATTATATTCCTAGTGAAATCCAGAAACCTTATATGTCCCTTTAAATAGACTCCTAACATAAGATTTTGCAAATATTTAATTCACTTCACATTAATTTTCCTGATAGCCAAAATAAAAATCAGAATGATGATAAATTGTATTACATGTACTTGCTAATCAGGTATAAATAGAAAGTGTGAGTTATTCGGGCATGATTTTTAGGTTTAAAAAAGCTTTTTCATCTGCTAGCCTTGGTATGAGCACTGAATAACAAGTCACAGATTTAGGAGGCATTAGCCTTGAAGGGTATCGGTGTTCAGTTCACACTTACAAATGTGGCTTCCTTGCTTAAGGTTTTATTTGCGTGTTATCACTATTTTAAGCATGTAGGTGTGTTGATATATCTACAGTCATGCCACATTGCAGTGTATGATAAAAAATAAATTGATTTTTGTCGACCTTCATAACGTTTTTGATTTATTTGGTTTAATAAATGGCAGCGTTTATGACAATCAGGCCAACTACCAGTGTTTACGAGCAAGACCCGGTACCAAGGTTGGTCCTCGATACCTTCTCTGCTGGTCCTTAGGATCGAAGAGGGGGGAGTAAAGCCTAACATTTTAAATATACCACTAACATTATTCACAGTTAAAATTGTGTGTGCCACATGTAGCATCACCCTGTTAAAAAAGTTCTAGATCTCAAAGATGGCCACATGGGCACTGGAAGGTAACCAGAGGATCTAAATGTAAAAAAGGTTGAGCGGTGGCGCTCAATAGATCATATAGCGTAGCTTGTCTCTAATGGGGCCAAAAGAAACAGAGCCGTGATAGCACAGTAAATCCCCTTCCCTAAAACATTGTGAGAGAACTGCTACGAGAATCTGCTACGAGTGAACTTTATAATAAAGCGAAAAGCAAGGCAAAAATCTCCATTGAGGTTTGCACTGTGAATAAATTAATAGTTACTCCCTTACACCCTATGCTAATAAGATTTTACGGATCACTCACAAATCAGGGCACTGCCGTAACCGCAGTAAAGACCACTCACAGCTGGTTATCAAACCCTAACTAACGGAGTCCTTCAGAAGCATTTAAAGTGAAAGTATAGCACAAAAAGCTCCACAAAATTATAAAATTCCATATTATTTGACACTTAACAATCCATTATCAACATATGTGTAATTAAAAAATATGATATGTTAGTATTAAGCCCGTTTTTATGATTCAAACTCCAAGGTAACACACTGCCCAGTACTCAAGGGGTTAATACGCATCACAAAGCCAGGTTGTCTTGTAACAAATGCTCTGATACATTGTCTATAAATATATCATATTTTAATACAAAATAGACACATCTTTATTTGGAAGCTATAAATACAATTTTTTTATATCAAAATATATTAATAAATAAAAAACTATTACTTTATATATAAAGTGCCTTGCAAAATTATCCCCCCCCCCCCTTTTTTTGTGTTTTGTTGCCTCACAACCTGGAATTAACATGGATTGTTTGAGGATTTGCATCATTTAATTTACAGAACATGCCCACAACTTTGAAGATGTTTTGTTTTTATTGTGAAGCAAACAACAAATAGGACAAAATAACAGAAAAGGTCAATGTGCATAACTATTCACCCCCCTCAAGTCAGTACTTTGTAGAGTCACCTTTTGCGGCAATCATAGCTCCAAGTCGTTTTGCTCAAGAACATCCCTGTATTTAGCACCATCCATCTTTCCCTCAACTCTGGCCAGTTTCCCAGTCCCGGCTGCTGATAAACATCCCCACAGCATGATGCTGCCACCGCCATGTTTCACTGTGGGGATGGTGATCTTTGGGTGATGTGATGTGTTGGGTTTGCGCAAGACATAGCGTTTTCTTTGATGGCCGAAAAGTTAAATTTTAGTCTTATCAGACCAGAGCACCTTCCTCCATACATTTTGGGAGTCTCCCACATGCCTTTTCGCAAACTCAAAACATGCCATTTTGTTTTTTGCTGAAAGTAATGGCTTTCTTTTGATCACTATGCCATAAAGCCCAACTCTATGGAGCGTACGTCTTATTGTCGTCCTATGTACAGATACTCCAGTCTCTGCTGTGGAACTCTGCAGCTCCTCCAGGGTTACCTTAGGTCTCTGTGCTGCCTCTCTGATTAATGCCCTCCTTGCCCAGTCCTTGAGTTTTGGTGGGCGACCGTCTCTTGGCAGGTTTGCTGTTGTGCCATGTTCTTTCCATTTGGTTATGATAGATTTGATGGTGCTCCTGGGGATCATCAAAGATTTGGATATTTTTTTATAACCTAACCCTGACTTGTACTTCTCAACAACATTGTCCCTTACTTGTTTGAAGAGTTCCTTGGTCTTCATTGCAGTGTTGGTTAATGGTGCCTCTTGCTTAGGTGTTGCAGCCTCTGGGACCTTCCACAAAAGGTGTGTATATGTCATGACAGATCATGTGACACTTAGATTGCACACAGGTGGACATTATTTCACTAATTATGGGACTTCTGAAGGTAATTGGTTGCACCATAACAAAGGGGTGAATACATACGCACATGCCAATTTTCTGTTTTCTATTTCTAAAAAATAGTTTTATGTATATATTTTTCTCATTTCACTTCACCAACTTAGACTATTGTGTTCTGATCCATCACATAAAATTCAGATTAACAAAACATTGGACTTAAGGCTGTAATGTAACAAAATAGGTAAAACGTCAAGGGGGGTGAAAACTTTTACAAGTCACTGTATATCTCTAATATTTTCTTGCAGCAGCAGTTACGGCACTTGTTACTGCTCTTCCTACTCATTATAATATTCATAATGTTCCAATTTCCTATTGGCTCCTAGAGCCCTGTCTCATCTGTAAAGCTTGGTTTGGCTGCTCCCTGCACAGAAATCTTTTGTGGATAAGGCAGGATTTACAGGTGTGCACTGAGTGCTCTAATCTAGGGGAGCAAAAGATTTACATTAGTGTAGAAGTTAGGGAAATAAATCTCCTGAAGACGATTTACGGCAGTGCTCTAACTTAAAACACCTGATTTACATGGAGGCCATGGTTCGCTGTGACCACCATTATGTTCTTTTTTACCTAGCAATACAAATCAATTTCTTCTCTTAATTGCCTCTTTGCACACGTACTAGCCCTCAGTCAACTAAAATCATGGGTGGCATAGTGGACATTTATGCAGCTCCTAAAATACCCTTGTAGTTTGGGGAAAAACATTATATATTTCAGTTGTAACTAACAATATTAGCAGTTGTGTAAGCCATAAGGTGTTTTGAAAGAAGATCTTTATTTTAGCCAAAGCTGCTTGTACGTGAGAGATTCCATGTTTGTAACTTGCGGACTTCCTGCTGGCTTGGAGTCTGAGCATTACTGTTCTGCAAATCTTTATTATCTACTAGCGACTTGCCCATCAAAAAATGATGGTCAATAAAATTGGAAGGCTGGGAATGCTGTTTGCCACACAATGTAAGGCTTTTGGTCGTCTGAGCACCTTTGGCGCTCATTGCAAGCCCTGCGCTGATCTTCTTTGGCGCTCATCGTGAGGCTCGCAATGATCGCCAAACCTCTCCCCTGGTGTACTTTTGCTTCTCTGAGCACCCTTGGTGCTCATTGTGAGCCCCGCGCTGAGCACCTTTGGCGCTCATTGCGTTCCTCTCCGCTTGTGTACTTTCGGTGGTCTTGGCGCATATTGCAAGGGCCGGTCTGATTGGCATTGGCGCTCATTGCAAGCCTCTCCCCTGGTGTACTTTTGCTCCTCTGACCACCCTTGGCGCTCATTGTGAGTCCCGCGATGAATGCCTTTGGCGCTCATTGAGAACATCTCCCCTGGTCCTTTTTTTTTTTTTTTATATATATTTTTTAAAGATAATTAAATAATAAATTAAATAATAAATTAACATACTTTACCTATTTGTAATTAATATATGCAGCAAGCAATATCCTGAAGAGATAACAATCTGTTTGTGTTTTCCTTCAGCATAAAATGTACATTTGCACTGTTGCTGAGGTGTAATCGTTAGCAATGTGTGCTGTGTAAATAGGCTGCGTGCATGAGGCTAAACCGTTTGTTTAGATGTCTAATTCGACATTTTAGAATGGTAATGTTAAAGTTAGTGTTGTAAAATGGAGGCGATTGTCTATGTGTCTCAAGCATTTTCCATTCTCCCTAATAGTGTATTTTATACCTCGTACGTTCCTGTGTAAAAGTGTTATGTGCTTGGCGGTGTTTTGCGTGTTTGAGGGGCGTGTAGCCTCGTTTTCGTTTTTTCCGTCCGTCATTTTTCTTGTCGCTTAGTGGATTTTCAAGTGGCGAAACTCTGCAAATTGTGTTTAAATTGGCGTGCAACTCACTCCCAGACGTCCTGGCTGTCCCCCTGTGCTGTGTGTGATGTTTTTTTTTTTTTTATTTTGTTTGTGTTACTGTTGTTTTCGTATTTTTTGGACCTCGCAATATTTTTTTTTCTAAGTGCCACGGGGTCGTAGGTTTTTTTCCAAGTCCCGCTTTCCTTTTTGCAAGTGTTATGGGCCGTAATTTTTCCACGCCAATTTTTTACGGGTCACATAAAAATTCACATTAGTGAGATATAACTTGTCTCGTAGTGTATCACCCTTTTGACAGTATCTTCTTTAAATATATATTTCTTGATGTTCACTCTTCTCGTCCAGCTTTTGGTGCATAGCCTTGGGATATCAGTACTATGCCAGAAAGCATATTCACAGGGAGCTGTTTTGTCATGTATGGAGCTCATCTTTGTGAGATCGGTCTTTGGATCAGACATTTGAGACAGGAGTGCATGTCCATACAAGATAGAAAAAGATATTGGAAACTTACCTACGTGACTAAAATAGCCCAGCAGACCTACATAAGATGAAACAAGTGAATACTCTCTCCAGCGTGACTTCACAGTTGTCAGATGCAGCCTCGCCGTGATGAGCCCCCAAGCGCAAAACAGCTGTGTGTGAGTGGGATTTTGACACCCAGTCTACACTAATATAAGGCTAAGTTCTGAATTTTATCGGTGAGCCTAAATAGACCCTATGTTAAAAGACAATTTTACTTCAAGAAGCAAAAAAACTAATTAACAAAATTAGCAGCTGTGCAAGCCATGGACATAAACATATATTTTTAAAAAATCTGATTTTTTTAAGTAAAGTTTTTGAGTAAAGGAATCCATTTTGTGTTTGTTACATCACTAAGAGATGGATCTTGGTGGCATGATTCAGTGTAAATAGGGTTGAGGGGAGTGCAAACAGAGACATCAGATGGCTTTGTTAGATAATTGGATCAGACTGAAACAGACACTACACCCCTTGCAGCTCACAGGCCCAGAAACACCTTGAAAGAAAAGTAAACACTCACTTTTACCAAATTGTCATGGATGTCTCCAGGGTTCAGCATATTTTGTTGTTTTTTTCTTTTTTTCAATAAAAAAATTGTTTTATACATGTTTTCCTTTCTTAATTATGTTCTACATGAGACTCAAGGTTTTCAAACACATTCTTTATGTGGTTAGGGGCACAAAGGTGATATATTTTGATTCTCATTTGCATATCACTACCCAAAATCAACAGCAATGGAAGTCATTTTGTTTGAATGCAAGTCTCCCGGAGTACTTGGAGCATGTAGATGTGCTTTCAATGGCTTTTTTATTAAATATATATATATATATATGTATCATTCTAACTTTCATATAATGAGTTGTTATATTAACCAGCCCTTATTTCTTATATATTGCAGGCTATGGACATGCTGCTCCAGGTACAGATGCCGGGAAGGTGTTCTGCATGTTTTATGCTGTTCTTGGAATTCCACTTACCTTGGTCATGTTCCAGAGTTTGGGCGAACGCATGAACACGTTTGTCAGGTTCCTCTTAAAGAAGGTGAAACGGTGTTGTCACATGAGGAAAACAGACGTGTCCATGGAAAACATGGTGTTTGTTGGTTTCCTGTCTTGCATTGGGACTCTAGGCATCGGAGCAGCAGCTTTCTCATATTTCGAAGGTTGGACTTTTTTCCATTCTTACTACTACTGCTTTATAACACTCACCACCATCGGTTTTGGAGACTTTGTTGCTCTACAAAAGAATGAGGCTTTGCAGAAGAAACAACCATACGTTGCTTTTAGCTTTATGTATATCCTGGTGGGTTTAACAGTCATTGGAGCTTTTCTCAACTTGGTAGTGCTCCGATTTCTTACCATGAATTCTGAAGACGAAAGACGTGATGCAGAAGAGAGAGCCTCTTTAAGAAGAGCCCAGAATAATTTTAATCTACAGTCCAAAATGGGCAGCAGAAGTCGAAGTTCAATTTTCCTTCCTATAGGGGACAGGACAAGCCAGATCAACCTCATTCCGCTCATGCAAGACGACTGCGAGAGAGGGAGGCGACGATCTTCAAATGCAACCTCAAGAGTTGGGTCGTTTTGCACATGCATGTGTTACAGATCTCATTTCTGTGACAGCCCAGCGATATCACATCATGAGGCACTGAGCTGCCATACAAACCCTGTTTATTACAATTCAATTTCTTATAAAATTGATGAACTATCACTAAGTACACGGGACAATACTGGGTGCTCTACTCCAGAAAGCACTTTTTCTCCCAGCAAACACTGCTTCCGGGATCATTTCAGAGTGAGGAGGAAGTCTATTTAGAAGGCTGCATACATCACAGTTTCTGTATTCAAGACGCACATTATTGAAACCTCCGAATGTGTGGATCTGTATATATACAGTATATTTATCTATATTTATTTCTATAATGGTGTCCATTTACAAAGAATTTCACAGCTATAAAGTATATAGTGTAATAAGCAAATCAGTTAAGGCAGACATGAGAAATGTTATCCATGACAATGGGAAAAATTAAAGGTGCGCTGTAATGTCATGCATAACAAAATTAGCTAAATGATCATTAATAAAATTCATATTCAATTAATTTTAAAAAGCAACATTTAGTATTAAAGGTATATATATGCATTAAACTAATGAGTAAGTATTAAATGTATATGGAAGTTTCCATTTGACCTTTTTCTAATTTAACACATCCTCCTTACATCAGAAACACACATTACAATGAGTCATTCTATACACATACAGATTTATTTTATTTTACAAACATTGTTTTCCACACCCCCTGAAGTACCTACAATAGAAACACTGCATTTAAGTGCATTTTTTTTACCTTATTTTAACAGCAGCAGATATCCAGGGTGACACTGCCTGAGCTGCTTCCTTGTGGTGGATGCTTTGCTTCAGAGATTGACATTGCAACAAAGTTGAAGCTGCCTCTGATTGGCCAAAATAAATTATAAATATTATGCTAATTTAGATAGGATTTTCAGGGGCATTTATGCTCAACTGTAGAAATGTACAAACTCTAGGGTAAGTTTATCAATATTTATTGTATGAAAATGCCTTCATACACTACTGATTATTCTATATCGGCACACCAAATTTAGTGCGAAACAGACTTCCGTGACGTCATGTGCACACTGTCAAATGCGTGCACCCATCCCAGCACGCACTCACCCTCCTTCTCCAGCTCTCCAACTCGTCTCCCCGTGTTCTTGAGGGTGGCACGACTAATCACCCTCTCACCCCCCCCATCCACCCCCATATTCACCTGCATCTGCCATCAGCATCTGCCATCAGCCAGCCTGCATTTTACATCTAACCCAGGAAATAATTTAAAGTAACAGTTACATAAATATAAATCGGCTGTAAGTAACTGTCACTTTAAATTATATATTTCCTGGGTTAGATGTGAAATGCAGGCTGGCTGATAGCAGATGCAGGCTGGGAGATGCAGGTGAATACTGGGGGGTTGAGAGGGTGATTAGTCGTGCCACCCTTCTGCCACACAGGGAGACGAGTTGGAGAGCTGGAGAAGGAGGTTTAGTGCGCACTGGTGTGGGTTCGCTCAATTCTCAGGCATTTTTCAGTGTGCACATGACGTTGCGGAAGTGTGCTTCGCCCAAAAGTCATGCCCCCCTTCTATATCAAATGCATGCATACTCGAGGAAACTTCTGTATACCTTTAAGCTTAATTTCAAGGTTCACATTGAGCTGCTGCTTGTCTCTACACATTTTAAGGTCAATAAGTAAAGGTGGCTTTGTCTAGCAGGCAGCTGCTAGGTTTGTAGACACAAAACTGTGTTAATACAATGCTTTCCATTGGCTGCAGACTTGTGTTAGAAGTTTCCCTTGGCAGCAAATTTTTCCTGTTGCGGCAACCTGTTAATGATTATCTAGTCTTTGATTAGATCTGATGCTTCTTATAACCTTTTAGAGCAGTCTTTCAGCCGATTCCCTTACCCTAATGAACTCATCAGGGTGGAGACTTACATAAAAAATGTTTAATAACAGCCAATTGCAATTATAGGGCCCTATTCAATAAGCTGCTCGCAAATGCCTCAAACTCGTAAATTTGGCTGCAGATGTTTTTTTCACTAAATGTTTAGATATATTCTATTGACTCCAGCTCTTAAAATCTGACCACAAGGCTGAACTCCTAAATGCTGCCTTTTTAAGTCTAATTTCAGGGGGCGTGATCATATAATCTGACAATATTTAAACAAACCTGTAATTTACTTCTTACACACAGCCAATAGGAAATGAGACCGTCATCATGATGTCAGTAAAATATGGAAGTTACACGTAATCTGCAATCAGAAGCTAATAAGTAATATTTGCTGATCGAGCTTGCAATCTATAAAATTCATTAGATTATCTGCTCTAGTCCATGTGGGTTTCATGGTATTTCTTAACCCATTGAGTCCCGGATTAAATATTAGTCAGAAATAACAGTTAAAAATAATATTTTTGAGACTGTTGTGCAAAAAATACTAATGTGTTTCCATGCCTTCCTGTGCTTTTATAGTACAGTATTCTGTGTTTAATTGCTGTTACATCTTTAATTAGTGTGTGAAAAAGCCCTTGCGAATCCTATTTAGTACTCCTAATACTTTTGACAGAAACGTAATACTTTTTTCAGTTGCAGGTCAGATTTTATTTGGGAGCTAGCTCTACGGGTCTAATAGAATATCGATTTTGTGTAACATTAATTCATAATATTCAAGCTGTGCTAAAACCAATGGAGTTCTAAGGCCGATTTTGCGTCTTTGGCTGGCGCATAGTGATTGTGGGTGGGAAACTCATAATCGGATTGGAAGAAGCTATTAAAATATGTGGCAATATTAAGAGAGATTTTAAGCTTGTATAATTGGGCAATAGAATAGGGCCCATATTTACTTATAAGTAACTTTTACATATCCACAGTAACAGGAAGCATTTCCTTTAAGCGTTTAAAGTAAAGGAAACACCTTAGAACTGTGCAACTTTATTCTGACACTATATATACATCTTAGCTCTATTTTAAGGCAAGTTTAAAATAAACTGATCCAGTTTATTTATATATAGCAACATGGAGATCATCCGCTTCCCTTTAAATAAGTGCTTCTCAATTTGTTACAGGGACAAGGTTGCTAATGGGTGCTCGGGAAAGTGAGTTATTTGTCTTATATTGGTCATTACATCTGGTCATTCAGTAACAATTTACTAAAAATGCTACGTAGCTGTGAATGGTCAAATAGCACAAGTAAAACTATACGTGTCACTATTTTATCATGTTAGTTTAATGTTCATGAGCTAATGTGATCTCACATGTATTATTATACAAGTACTTACACATGTAATAAATCTACACCCAGCACATGTAATCACTCATATTGTATGTGCTTCGTCTTCCAACCCGTTGTACCTCTCTACTATTCATCTCACTTAACCTCACAACATCTCCCGTCTCACACACCTTGTAATATCTTTGGTACCCTCACATGTAATAGTCTCCTCAGGGGCTCCATCTTCTTGTCACACCTATTTAAGACATGTAATCTATAAGAGATTCCCAGCAGTTTATATTGGATAAAGAAAAGCCAAACATTATAAAAGCAACAACAAAATACACTTCAGTTAAACGATAAAAATGCCAAATAATGTACAAGAAATAGGTCTGCCGAGTAGTTCTGAGGTCCACTTCTCACAATCTATCAAAATGCATAAATTTAAGCGATATGGAAGGTTCTCTGGTTTTAACATTAACATACAACAGCGAATTATCTATGTATCTAAACATAATTTTATTAGCAAGCTAGTAACTTGCCCGTTAACAATGACGGGAATAAAACTGTAAGGCTGGCAATGGTTTTGATCCTCTGAGCACCTTCGGCGCTCATTGCGAGGCACTCCCCCCGTGTACTTCAACTTGCCTGTTTTGCAATGATCACGTATGGCGCGCCTTGCGAGCCCCATGATGAGCGCCTTCAGTGCAAGGCTCTCCCGCTCATTCTGCGGTTCTCAATGAGCTCCTTAGGCGCTCATTGAGAGCCTTTCCTCTCGCCTACTGTACGGGCTTGTGAATGCCAAGTTGGGTGCTTGTGCTAGTTTCCATCATCTCCCCCCTGTGTCTTTCTCTGTGTGTGTGCTGAATGTTTGCGTGTCGGGCGGTGACTTACGTTGGTTTTATTTTCAAAGTCCAGCGTGCCTGGCGTTGTTCGTGTAAGTGTTACGGTCTTCAGCGTTGCTGAGCCTCGTTTTCATGCTGTTTCAGAAATTTTAAGTGTTTCGCCCCCCATTTTTCTCCTCGCTTAGGTGATTTTTGAGTGACGAAAAAAGACAAATATGGATCTAATTTGTTTGCAACCTCACTCCCAGGTTTCCTGTGTCTCCCCCTGTGCTGTGTGTGAGTGTGGTATAATGTTTTGTACATGAGTTCCTTAGTTTTTCAGGTTTTTATAGTTGATTGCAGTTGTGTGGAAAGTGCTGCGCCGCTGGCTGCAATGAGCACCTTCGGCGCTCATTGCAGCCTAAGTTGTGTGTGCATCGACGTCTCGCCCCACCAACATCGTGACCAACATCGTTAACGTTCCAGACACTGACAACTATACATGTGATGCTTAAAAGCTCTGTTTTTACTAACTGAAACCTTCCAAACAGTCACTGCAAAGGTCTGCCCTCAGCAGCTCATGAACAGTGTGTTTCTATTGGTACTAGATGTACTAAAAAATCACAGATTATCTCTCAGCAGCATGTTGTTGAAATGCTGCTGAGAGACAGTCTGGTTAGTTAGTACATCTAATATTACAGAGACTCTGTGTACGAGTAACAGGGAGCAGACCTTTATTGGGACTATTTGGAAGGTTTCAGTGCTTTTTAAGCACTTGTTAATAGAATGTTTAAATATGCAAACAAATAATTTAGAAATTAAAAACAGGGAATCTTTTTTATCCATTAAAGGAATATGGCACATTGCAACATAATGGAGAGGCCTTTCTTAGAGCTTAAAATCAAACATACATAGAGCTTGATTCCAAACCATCAACACAAGATTGAAGACGCTCAAACTTACAATCGAATTATACACATACAAGGTTAACTCAAAGCCTAAAGAGCCGACTAAATATTGAAGGAAGAACTTCTATAAAATGAATGCCACCTTCACAGGATACTCCCATAACAGAGCAAGCCAAGGGCTGGGTGTAGTACCTTGATGGTTGGTCTCCACCCCTTTGTTGTCAGCATGCTCAAAAGTTAGGCTCCACCCATTTTGACATCTTGCCTTTCGTTATGGTCTGCTCTCCGTGATCATATAGTACATAAGAGCACAATAAATGTATCTCACCAGGACCTCTCACACTGCCCAACATCCAATGTGAATTATCTCCTTCATCCCTGAGGAAGTATTTGTAATACAAAACGCGTCAGAAGTCGTTATCATCCTATATGACATCCCATTTAAGTATATGCATTTTGGGAGAAATTGTTTTATCTCACTTTTTGTAGAAGTGAGCTGCGTTACTTATAGTGTGAGGGGCCCTGGTGTGTTATATATATTATATCAGAGAGCTCTGTCTCTTTTCTATTTATTATACATTACCTAAGACCACCCAATCACATGACAGAAGCATATGGACATCAGAAGGTTCGGACCCTGACCTTCGAGCATTTATCTTATTTTTTTTAAAATGTATCTTCCCACACATTTCACTCCATGTATATCTGAATTATAATCTTAATCATTACTTTTAGAGAAATAATATATGTGTATACTGACATCATTTTCCACTCTGATTATTTAATGGTGGAACAAGCACATTAGACAGGTTAATAATATAAGTAATACATATATTTGGCAGTAAAATCCAATTTGCAATATTTAAAACCATTCAATATACATAATCTCTTTCAATATTTATATTAATGTCTATTATAAAAACTCAATATGCTTTTATCAATAAAACATTCCAAACTATTGTCAATTTGTATTTTCCTGTTATATGCTTACCAGTACTTATTTTGAAAAATCTTGAATGTTGGAGATATAATATATCCATATAGAAATGTACTATATTATATATTATATATATATATATATATATATATATATATATATATATATATATATATATATATACAGTGTTTCATTTAGTCCATTTATCTGTCTTAATTTGAAGGGACTCTTCAGCCAAAATGTTTTAACTAAGTGACTTCATTAATTTTATCTTCCTCCATGTGATATATACTTCACTTCAAAGTAGTCTCCACTTTAACAGTTTTCAACCTCTGGAAACTCCATATCTTCCTGTTCTCTCTCATGTAGTGTGCCATCTTTCACAGCTAAGGTCACACCCACAGGGGGTTTCACACTATCAGTATCTCATACTGTTCAGACAGTGACATGCTTTGAGCACCATGAGACACTGATAGTGTTTAATCCCTCCCTGGGGGCATGACTTTAGGTTACAGCTGTGAAACATGGCATCCTACATAAGAGAGAATAGGGAGGATCCAGAAGGTAAGAAACGGTTACTATGAAGCTTCTTAGAAGTAAATGAAGTGAAATTGTATATCATAATTACACTGACAAGAATACAATTAAGACGCCTAAAGAGCCCTTTTAAATTAGTTACATATTTTCTTTTTTTTTTTACCTTTCGAAAAATCATTATTTTATATCTAAGTCAATTATGCTGTAATTCTTATGGTGGGAATTAAAACATGTTTCTGTTGATTTATTTATAATTACAAGACTCAATGAACCGGAAAAAAAAACTTTCTTGGTTTCCTTACTATGGGCTTGATGATTTCTTGATTGATACTTGCCATATAAAACCAGCAGGGATACTGTAGCAGTGAAGATATGTATTTGTTGAATGCCCTATATAGGTATAGACTTCCTTGTATGTTTGAAGATGACAAATACAGGATCTTCAATTTAAAAAGAAAGCCTTGGTATGGACCTCTCATTTTCTACAGTGGCTTTTGGATAAATCCTCTATGCAAAGGTAATTTTTGAAAACATGTTTAATATCCTAAATCCATGCACAGAATTGCAGAAAGTGTATGACTTCCAGAAAATCAAATTATGATGAAAGCAAATGTGTTTTGACTACACAGCCTTAGTGCCACTCAGCTGATGAAATGGACTCGGACATTTGATGACCTTAGACTCCGCTAATCAGAATAATGTCCACTTGAAAGTTATACATTCAAAACATTTGTGGTAAGAAAAAGCCAAGATGAATTAACAATGTCCGCTCATCACAATTAGTGGCTTTGTCATTTTAGATCCAAGCTTCTTGCAACAATCCTGTAGAAATCTGAATAATCACTTTATTCCCCAGTAAGAAATTAAATCTTTGATTTTTTTTTTTAAGTATACAAATATAATAAAGATGTATTTATGTTATAAAGGGACACCAGACATTTTTTTATTTTACCGTATTTATCGGCGTATAACACGCACTTTTTTTACCTGAAAATAGGGGGCAAATGATAGGTGCGTGTTATACGCCGATATTCCCTCCCCCCTCCTCATCCTCAACCTCCCTCCTCAACCTAAACCCCCCTAAATACCTTACCCTCACTTACCTGCTTCTGCTCCGGCCTCCGCTCCTTGACCTGGTGACGTCACATGCGCGCCACGTCATTAGCATATACCGGGTGCACCCGGTATATGCTAACGACGTGGCTCGCATGTGACATCACCGGGTCGCAGAGCGGAGGCTGGAGCAGAAGCAGATAAGTGAGGGGAAGGTATTTAGGGGGGTTTAGAATGAGGGGCGTTGAGGATAAGGAGGGGGGTTGAGGAGGGAGGATGATGATGAGGGGGATTGAGGATGGGGGGGGTTGAGGAGGGGGTTGAGAATAGGGGGGGTGAGGAGGGAGGTTGAGGATGAGGAGGGAGGTTGAGGATGAGGAGGGGTTTGAGAATGAGGAGGGAGGTTGAGGAGGGGGGTTGAGGATGAGGAGGGGGGTTGAGGTTGAGGAGGGGGGTTGAGGAAAGGGGGGTTGAGGAAGGATGAGGATGGGGGGGTTGAGGAGGGAGGTTGAGGGGATTTGAGGATGGGGGGTTTGAGGAGGGGGTTGAGGATGAGGAGGGGGTTGAGGATGAGGAATGAGGGTGGGGGGCTGGAGGATGGGGGGTTTGAGGATGAGGAGGGAGGTTGAGGATTTTGCTTCAAAGTTCTTTATTTTATTTTTTTTTTCCCCCTGAAATTCCCTTCTTAAAATGAGGTGCGTGTTATATGCCGGTGCGTGTTATATGCCTATAAATACGGTATATAAATTAATGCTCTAGCTAGATTTATTTACATGTTTGCCCCTCAATGTATTTATCATATGCAATTGATTTACGCATTGATTACTGTAAGCAAGTTAACAGTCTGTAAGCTTCACTAAGCATCCCTTTCATCCTGTATATTTCTATGCATGCTGACACCTTTCATATTTGTGACCTGGCACACTGCATTCTGGGAGGTAAGTCTAAACATTAATTAAATAAACCTGTTTCATTTATATAAAATAAATAAATGTACCAAGAGTACCTTTGATAAGGTCCACACGGTATGTTGTAAATATGTTTTATTTATCTAATGAGGTAAATTAGATTATTTACTGAATAAACGTAAAATTGATAATTTATGGAGTATTAGCAAATTGAGGTGCTCAATCTGAGAACAATAATACTGAAAAAGGCTTGTTCTATAGGCACACTTGTGTCCTTCACAGAGGGAATTTTGTTCTGCAACAACAATATAAAAACATTTTGGTGGCCCATCTAATCCACCAAAAAAGTTATCCCGTAATTAATCCTCAAACATCTTTGTGCAAATTCCAGGCTTTCTTGAATTATTTTTTTTTGTGTCTACCGCTTCGACTGGAAGAGTTTTTATACTAATACACCATACTTTGTGTGTAGCAATACACATATTATTATACATGACATTTCATTGAATTTTACAGTAACAAAGAGAAATCTAGGGTTGGGTCCATCTGAAGGTGAACTGGCAGTTGCCATTCCTATTGTACATATAATAATGACATGTATTAATAAAATTGTACAAAAGAACAATCAATGCAAAGCTTCCTAGACTGTGGTCCATAGTTCAGGTCATCCATGGGGCTGGAATTCCATAGGGTGTCCATACAAGATGTTATGTGAACTGTATATGCAATTCCAAATTACATTGTAGCACTGAAGCTGGACAGTTAGTAATGGAAAACTTCACGTGTTTGTGAAGTATTTAACATTAATTTTAGAGTAAATCTCACATTTAGCAGACTCTACTTCCATTTTGGACTTCTAGTTGCCTGCATGTAGCTTGAGTGAAATAATAATCCCGAGGGGACTTCCTCTTCTATTAAGTCTTATGGTCAAGTTTCTATTCATAGGGACCAAACTGAATATCTGAAATCGAGGTTCCTCCCATTCTTCTCAGATATCTAATCCTGTTGAAACAAAAACAAATGTCATCATTAAAGCAAAACGGTATACATTACATATATATTGGAAGCTGTATTTATTTATTTTAAACTTAAAAAACAGTTTATGTATTATAAGTTCTTTGTAAGAATACACTATATAAAAAGATGCTAATTCAATGCTTTCTGAACTTTCCAAAAAAAATGTTATGCTATATATTGTGTGTACTATAACATAGTGCTGCACTATATATACTAAATTATACAATAACATAGTCTATAAAACAAGGTTATTCTGAAATACTAATAAACCATCAGAAACAGTCAATACCAAAATATTCCTATGTATATGGGCATTGCAGGAAGCTTGCTATTCATTCATTAATATTTATGCTGTCAGTCTCTGTATTCTATATTTAAATCAAATTAATTGTATAACTGTATCTGCAAGTGTCAAATGTGATATTTCCGGTGATTAACCAAAAACAATAACACTGAGATGCACACTCTGTGAAATGTATGAAGAGTGATAATGAATATTACTCCAAACAAACCCTACTCCATTGGTGACAGGTGATGCTTTGCATTAAATTGTTTTTTTATCACATAATATGGAATGCCCTGTGGTCTCTTTTTTATGGAGATTTGATTTAGGAAACTGCAGGTCTGTCATAGGGATAAATAAATGTATATTTGTATTTTATTTATTAGGACAATGGTTATCAATGTATATGTTGCATCTTAACAATGGAAGTTACAAATGGCTGTATATTTAAGATTGAAATAGAATACAAAGTGGAAAATAAGTCTATTTTTCCTTTTCCGGTTTCCTCTGTACTGTACTGTGGTATAGCATATACATTGAGTCTTGTACCAGACTGATTTAAGTATGAGAGCTTATCAGTAGTACATAACCTGCTGTCTTATACCTTGCCCTTTTTATGTCCACACTCTGGCCCTTACCTACCTCCTCTTTTTCTCATAGTTTCTTTGGGTGCACACACTCTACTTCTCCACTCATAAAGTGCATGCACATGTCCTGTGTGCATCATTGTTGTGTGCCAGAGTACTAATTGACACCCATGCAGGCTGTCTCGTGTGTCGTGGCATCTGAGCCAATTACTTATGTAGAGCTCCATCAAAAGTGCTCGGTTGTTTTGCTCTGTGCTACAGCTTGGTGTTCTTTATTCTTGCTTGTGTTCCTGTTGTGGCATTTGACTCGGTTTTCTGGATTCTCCTGACACATGGCATCCCAAACTTCACCTTGTCACAGACTATTCTACTCTCTGACACCTTTATTATTATTATTACTTTTATTAGTAATGCACCAACATATTCCGTAGCGCTATACAGAGGAAAAGAACCAGGAAAAATATAATTTTAACAAACTGCAAAAAATGGAGGACCCTGTTTTGAGCTTAGAATCTTTGTAGAAAGTGTTTTTTCCCAAAGTACTCTACAAGATTGAAAACTCTCTACTTACATCTAAAGGGGATGGAAGAAGCAGATAAGAAATAGCAAGGGTCAGGAAGAAAGTGAAGTTTCATTAGGTAGGAGGGTATGCAAAGTTAGAATGTTTTTTCATATAGAAGGAAAAGGAAAGCATCTGAGAAAGTAATTTGGTAAGTGATCCTAGTATGTAATATCTTATCTGGCCCTAGTTGGTCAGATAGTATAATCTGCGAGTTGGAGGTGAGGGGCCTGTGTTAGGAGGTATGTCCCAAGAAGCCAACAGAAGAAAGAGAGAGAGGGAGAGGAAGTGGGATTTGGACTTGCAGAAGTGTTCCTGCTTATGAGCTTTAGAAGGGGGAGGAGATGGTGAATGGAGGTATGAGAGTAGCTCATGAGAGCATAAAAGAGGAGAGGAGAGCATGTAAGGTGAGATGGTTATGTTGGAGACATGATGTGGAAAAGTTGAGAAGAGGAGCTTGAGGAAAAGACAGGATGAAATGAGGAAGGAACAGGCATGAGGAAACATATTGTAATAGATTAATTCGGTATAGTTAGCAGGTGTTGCTAATTGATCAGCTGTAGGAAATTTGAGTAACTCAATAAATCAAGAGAAACAAGGGGGGGGGGGGGGGGGAAGTGATTGTTGTTCCAGAGAGAGTGAGAGAGCAGAGAATGAGGCCTACAGATAGTGGAGAGACTGCAACAGAAAATGAGAAGGATGGACAAATGTTATTTCACAGATAAGAAGCAATAAATCCAGGCTTTGGGGGTGGGGGAGCAGGCAAGGTAAGGGGGGTTTCAGACAAATGCATAGGTATAGATTTGCTTAGTAAAAGTTTCTATCTCATCAGATATTATATCACAGAAACATTGATACAAATATTGATAATATTACATATAGTACAAGTTGAAAATGGCTCCACATTGTCTTTAGATACCTGCAGCAAAACTTCAGACAGTGTGTTTGATTGTTGTTCCAGAGAGAGTGAGAGAGCAGAGAATGAGGCCTACAGATAGTGGAGAGACTGCAGCAAAACTTGACTTGTTCTGATCGATGGCACCGACCCTTACCTTGGTTCCTCATCTCTAGCTCTTAGATCCTTAGCTTGTTACTGGACCAACCTTTCCTGATGCTTACCTCCAACAACTGGACTGCTTGTTGCCACTAGCCATCGTTCTTACTTGGCATATTGTTACCTACCCCAGCATGACCAACTGATAATGCAGAGGCAAGGGATCAATAAGGCTAATTCATTGTAATAAAACAATTGTTTCATTTTAGTGTCCAAAATTATTCTTAATAACATTGTATATGAATCATACTTGTTTTAATTGTAGAATTTAATTACACACACCTAGCACATCAGGTGATGCTTAGAAGCTAGACTTAAAAGTATTGTGGGAAACCATTACCTTAGCAAAAGTGTGGTAGATACATGGAATAACCTCCCACCTATTCAATGCCATTTTATAGTAACTCTGCAAATTACCTTTATGCCCAATGTACCTTTATCATTGCAAATGCATGCAGTTTGCAAGCACAATGTTAAAAGTACACTACCACTTCCATAATTACCATTTTTTCAAAATGGCTTCCAGGAACATTGGTAGACTGCTCTGCATTATTTGAGTCCTTAATCATTCACATCACAGCTCTGTATCGAGAGCAATGCCGAAGGAAATTACATTAATATTTGTGACTATTGCCCAAAATTGACTGTTGCCCATTGCAAACTATCCCTTGTATTTGAACATGGTTGTTCCAGTTGATGAAAAAAGTGGCGCTTTAGGAAAAGCGAGAGACGCAGTTGCTGGGGTGGAGGCCTTCAGGCACTCATCCCGAGGCCCACAGGACTTAGCTGCAATGAGCGCCGAAGGTGCTCATTGCAGTGGTGGAAATGAGCACCCGCGGGACTTAGGCTGCAATGAGCATTGCAGGTGCTCATCGCAAGTCCCGTAGGACTTTGAAAATTTGCGGACCTTGCAAAAATTATAAATTTACCGGCCGAATCACAGAATTTGAAAGACCAACAAAAACAAAAGCAAATATGCCTCAAATTAACTTTCACACACAGCACAGGGGAAGAGTCAAGGGGCCTGTGAGTGAGGTTACAAGTTAATTTGAGGCATATTTGGCATTTTTACAAGATCTAAAATCGCCAAAGCGAGAAAAAAAATAGCTGAAGAAAAAAACGTAACTGGATGAAAACGAGGCCGAAGGCAGTTAAAGAGCATGAAGCCAGTAACAGTTAACTCAAGGCAGTAACACTTAACCCGTCAGTAACACTCATTGCACGGGGGGAGAGGCTTGCAATGAGCGCCGAAGATGCTCAGAGGGGGCAGAGCCTCGCATTGTGTGGAAAACAGCATTAATACACAGGGGGAGAGGCTCGCAACGAGTGCCGAAGGTACTCAGAGGGGCCATAGACTCGCATTGTGTGGCAAACAGCATTATCTGGCTTAACATTTTATTGCCGTAATTTTTTGATGGGCAAGTAGCTAGCTTCATATAATGTAGGTGATTTGATGGGAATGTAGAGTGAAGTGAAGTAGGACTTGATCAGATGGAGTGAGGGCAAGATATTGGGTATGTGTTGAACCTTATCAAGCCATGCACAGTTTAGGTCAGGGGTCAGCAACCTATGGCATTAGTGCAGAAAATGGCACCATAAGTGATATTTAGTGGAACTTGGATAAGGAATCAGTGCTGCAGGGCGATTGGGGCGATTGTAATTACGGGCATTTAATACAATTATTTAATGTAGGGGATTTGATGGGAATATAGTGAGAAGTGAAGTGGGGCTTTATCAGATGGAGTGAGGGGCAAGAAATGGGGGATATGATAAAACCGGTATGTATTTTGAAGATTAGATGACGTCGGACTGTTGACAGGAAGTAATTTTGTGAGGGGCCTGCCTAGGAAGGGGACCCCATCCTGTCAGACAGATGCCTGTTCCTAGGGGAGGAAAGGACAGTAATTCTCAATGACATTAGAATTTGTGCAGTTAATGTATATACTGGCTGTTATGGGGAAAATGTGTTGGTGCGTCACATTAGGGGGGCACTGTCTATTACAAGACTCCTGATAGAAGCCCTGTGTACTGATGTATGGGATAGCGCTGATATAATGAAATGGGGGGTCGTAAGAGATATAATGTGGGGGGTTTAATTAGAAGTGTCTGTAATGTTGGCGATAAAATGAGGCGACATCTCAGAAACTTGAGCAGCTTCAAGTATCCAATATGTTCTGTGCATTGGGATCCCAGTAAGGAAAAGCAAGTGTAGGGATCAAACTAAAAAGGTAAGATATACAATTTACATTATTTTATATAAATTACTTTTATCTTACATGTAGCAAAAATGTTATCATATATATATATATATATATATATATATATATATATATATATATATATATATATATATATATATAAAGTTCTAAACATTAAAATGTATTACTGACAATAATACCTTAAATTAGAGTAAATTAAATAAGATTTTGCACCACACTTCTGGAAGTTTGTCTATCCATGCCACTCGCATTTCCTGTCTAAGGTTTAAGTTTTACTTAATATTTTTACATGCACAAACTGTATAATGTTTAAAATATGATCTTTAAATGCATTTAAAAACTAAGTTCCATGACCCTGTAAAATAACATTCAGTCTAGATGGGCTAAGTAGTTCTTAAATGTTATTAAAATCAGATTTCAGCTGCCATGATTTAAAATCTAGCATATTCATCATATTAAATAGAAAAGCTTCCAGAATCAGAGAGAGGAAAGAGGATTAACTGCTTAAGGAAAAGACAAAATATATAGAACTGGAAGACAAGTTCATTACATTCAATATAAATATATAAGCTCATTAAAAAAAAAATTATATATATATACGGTATATATACGGTATATATATATATATATATATATATATATATATATATATATATATATATATATAGGCAATAATTACTGATAAGCACCTGAGGGCTTATAATTAATTATAAATATATACAGAACAACTCTTTTTAAAGTTATCACAAGGATAAGGAAGAGGGGTTATCACATAGAAAGAAGAGGGGTGAGATATCAAAGTATTTAATAAAGTTTAGGAAGAACGTATCTTCCAAAAATAAAGGAATCCAAGAACAAGAATTGGGAAAGTGGAAGATGCGTAATGTGTGGAGATATTAATATTACAGAAGAGGTAGTAGATTAGAGGTACAGCCTTATGGTTGAATTGGTAAGGTCAAATGCATTTAAGAAATGTAAGCATTTCTGGGATAAACATGAGGCTTTCCTAGGGTTTAATTAAAGGAATTTCCAAGTTTCCTGGATTATGAATGCATCTGATAGAGGAGAATCAGTAGTGTATGCAAAAAAATGGCCGAAATCTCACTCTGATTTTTGTTAAATCTTTTCAGTTTGCAATCTGCAGTTTTTGTTAGTTGACATCCCTTAAAATCCCTGGCAAGATTAGCATAAAATGAATAATTCATTTTGGCCAATCAGGAGAAAGCAGAGGTTAGCTGATGCATTTGTATCATATTCTGGGGTTCCTGTGTTGCAAAGCAGCCTGGGATATGTAGTCTCTCACTCTCTCTATCCTTTGTATTCTGATACAGCTGTGAGCTTCAACCCCACCCAACAATGTGATTCCACTCCCGAGCTAGTACTTCCTGTGGCCGCTACCAGAAAGGTAAAACTCTGTACCTGGCTGCATTTCCTGTGTGTACTTGGTTATATAGGCACGTCGCCTTTTGGGCGCACGCAACGTGTGCAATGTCATGTGCGCGCCGACATATGCTCGCTCCCACACCAGTGCGGAGAGAGTACTGTGGGAGAAAGACCGGGGGTGGGTACTAGGGGGAGAGACAGAGTGAGTAGTGGGGAGAGAGAGCACTGAGGGAAGGAGGTAGAGCTGGGGAGAGAGGGTGAGTACCGGAGGGACAGAGGTTGAGCTGGAGAAGGAGAGGGTGAGTGCAGAGTGCTGTACTGGCGTGGGTGCGCGCATTTGTCAGCCTTTGTGGGCATGCACGAGATGTCACACATGTCTTGTGCGCCCAAAAGTCGTGCTACTGGTTATATAAGCTTCCTGTGGGTGTGCAAAGCTGGATTTTACTTTCCATATATAACACATATTTCTCTGATAATTGCTGCCTGTTTCTTTCCAAACAAGTGAAACCCAGGAAACGTATATATACCTTTTAAATGACACAGTGGGGGTTTCAAATATGGTATACTATTAAAGTATAGGTATGACCTGCTCACCGCCAAGTCGAAAGGCCACTTTTCTATTTTGCTTCTCCTGGATCTCTCTGCCACCTTTGACAACGTTGACCATTCAATTCTACTCCACATTCTCTCCTCCCTCGGCATTCGAGACACTGCTCTCTTGTGGTTGTCATCATACCTCCAAGAACGATCATTTAGAGTCTCCTTCTCCAGCACATCTTCTTCTCCTCACCCCCTGTCTATTGGCGTACCCCAAGGATCAGTCCTAGGCCCCCTCCTCTTCTCCATCTACACATCCTCACTCTGTACCCTAACAAACTCTTTTGGGTTTCAGTACCATCTCTTAGCAAATGTCACTCAAATCTACCTCTCAGCACCAGATCTATCCCCCTCTCTTCTAGCACACTTCTCTGACTGCCTCTCTAGTATATCCTCTTGGATGTCCACCCACCATCTGAAACTCAACATGTCTAAGACTGAACTCTTAATCTTCACACCCTCTACTACAGCTTCAATTCCTCACATCTCTCTCTCTGTCAACAACGCCATCATCACTCCCACCTCCCAAGCCCTTTGTCTCGGGGTTCTACTGGACCCTGCCCTTTTATTTCATCCCACACATACAGTCTCTAACCAAATCCTGTCTTTTCCATCTAAAAAACATATCCAAAATACGCCATTACCTTACACAAGACACTACTAAGATTCTAATACACTCTCTCATCATTTCTCTTCTTGACTATTGCAACTCGCTCCTTGTTGGCCTGCCCATCACTCGCCTCTCCCCACTTCAATCCATAATGAATGCCTCCGCCAGACTCATCTTCAGTACACATCGTTCAGTGTCAGCTCCTCTTTGTCAATCACTTCACTGGCTTCCCTTAGCCTCCAGAATAAAGTTTAAAATCTTGACCCTGACCTATAAAGCCCTCAACAACAGCGCACCCCCATACATCTCTGCTCTCATCTCCAAATACTCCCCCACACGCCCTCTTCGTTCTGCTAACGACCTTCTTTCTACCACTCTTGTCACCTCCTCTCACTCCCGCCTCCAGGACTTTTCTCGGTCTGCCCCTATTCTCTGGAACTCCTTGCCTCGCTTCACCAGACTATCCTCCTGCCTTAAATCCTTCAAAACATCAATAAAAACGCACCTCTTTAAAGAAGCCTATAACCTTCCTCCCTAACATGCTCAGCACTACTCTCTCCCTACACTGGCACCACATACACACTTCAACCTTTAGATTGTAAGTCTGTGAGTTTCAATCCTGCGCAGTGCTTTAGGGAATGCGCTATGGACACTGGATCCCAAGCTCAAAGACAGGGCCATACACTCTTTGCAATGTATGAATCTTTAACTTGTCATTGCCTGTAACTTAACTTATGTATAGCGCTACGGGATATGTTGGCGCGTTACAAATAAACGATAATAATAATAATAATATGTCGAATTAACTACTTTATTACTATGTTAGTTTACTATGGGAAAAAGCATTTTTTAAATAACATTAAAGTTTGTCATTTTGAGCCGTTAGTCTTTCTGATCCACCTAAATCAGAGATTCATATCTTTTGTAAATACTAGATCATTACAGTTAAATACTAGTTAGTCTCGGAGACACTGGGTCCATTGTTCTACCTGGAGTCACCTGCACAGTAAGCATGTCTAGTCTTATTCAGCATGTTACTGCAGTCAAGACAATGGACCCAGTGCCTCTGTAATCAATCATTACAAAAAATATATGAATCTTGGTTTGCTGGTGGATCAGAAAGGCTGACTAACAGTGAAAAATGCATTTAACAATCAACTGATAATATACTTATTATTACCTATCATTTTAAATTATACCATATTTGGAACCTCTGGTTTATCACTTTAAGCCATGTATTTAAAGAAGCAGCTTAGGGGGTACCTCCATTTTGGATGTTTATCCAATAACTCAACAAAGTACCTTTCAGGAAGTCAAGAAGTTAAGCATTAACTTCAGAAGGAGTCTAAAAATGGTCTGTTTAGGCAAAATGATTTTGCTTTGTGTCTTAACAAGTGGACATATGTTATTTGTTATAAGAAACATACACTTTGGCTAAGAAATCCACAGAGTAGCAGATTCTCACCTTCTGTATCCTCTCTCTGTCTTCCAGTTCTCTCTCATGTAGGGTGCAATGTTTCACAGCAGTGGCCTAAAGCCATGACTGCTGGGAGAGGCTTCACACTATCAGTCTCATGAGCCTCAGACACACAGAATTTCACTGTCTGCTTGCAGTAGAGCAATATGAGACACTGGTCAGTGGGAAACCCCTCCACGTGGTAGTGGGTTTAGGCCACAGATGTGAAATATGGCATACTACATGAGAGAGAACTCGAAGAAAGTGGGAGGTTCAATGTCCCAAGTGGTGAAGCACAGAGAGAGGCAAGGATAGGGCACCATGGGATAAATCTTAGAGTTATATGACTGATTGTGTCATGGGGGATTCTATCTGAGGCCGAGGGAAAAGGTTGTCAGTTCCTTCAGTGGACCACAATTTGTTGGACCTCTCTGCTATGACCTGCCCATCTAAGGTGACCCTACATTTACAGCTCACATCTTCATTGAGCTACAGGTAGAGATGGAGAAGGGGCCTTTCTCTGCCACTAAGTTCTATTGTCAATTACGCTATTTGGAAAGGATGTTTTTTTACAGAAGTGAACACAGATCTTATCTGAATCAGTTTTGACCCTCATTGTTAAAGAAAATTTGAATATAATAGTTGATAATATTAAAGACTGTAACAACTGAATTAAATGGCTTTCAAATGTTTCCTAAAAAACAGCCTCTGATTAGTAGAAAAATATGTGTTAAATTGAAAAGCTGAATGTACTTATATATCTATATACTGGATATTGCGATTCTGTATTTGCACACCCCTAGGAAGCTTACAAAAAGTGTACCCTGCAGGGTATAGTGTGTGACCTCTAAAGGGAATTATGCCAGTCACATCTGAAATTCCCCACAAAGAGACAGGCAACGAGAAAAAACACCAGCAGCATAGTAGTTGATGCAGGAAACAGACAACCTGCAGGGTTGTCATGTAATGTGAATGTGCTGCACAGAGACTCTTATATGAAAATAAATAGTACATTCTAACAGGTTTCAGACTACATATCCCAGGCTGCTTTGCAGCACAGACCGCAACCCAGGATTGTGATGTTTCAGCCTCTGCTTGGCCAAAACTATTTTTCAAATTGTATGCTAATTTAGCCTTGGTTTGGAGAGGGTGTTAACCCTAATTTTCAACTGACAGAAATGTCAAGACATTTTGCTAACTTCAAGGTTTTTAAATGTTTATTTTTGTGTTTTTTCATGCAATTTTTTTTTCATACACTACTAATTCGGATCTGTTCAGTTATGCAGCCGCACACAGTCTGAACACTGCGGTGAAAAAAGTTACTGTAGGCAAAGAACTATTCCCCCCTCCGACATGGAGCAAATCGACTGCGCTGAATCGATTGCGAGGCCATCGTTATTTTCTATGCGGGCACTTTGCCCTCGAGGCTGACAGAGGGCAAGCACCCAAGAACAGTTTGTTCTAGTCTCCCCCTCGCATTAGAAGGGGAGGGTCTGAGACCTAAGATGGTGACTGATCCTGAAGGAGGAGAGAGAGGTGTAACTACCAGGTCCCACTCTGGTGAAAGAAAAATATTATTTTGATGATACAGAGAAACAAACAGACC
This sequence comes from Discoglossus pictus, assembly GCA_027410445.1. Taxonomy (NCBI): domain Eukaryota; kingdom Metazoa; phylum Chordata; class Amphibia; order Anura; family Alytidae; genus Discoglossus; species Discoglossus pictus. The sequence continues at coordinate 25,481,124 of CM050174.1, read as the reverse complement.
TGCAGAGCATCTCACAGTCCGGGCCTATGCTTCCCTGCAGTTCAGTGTTTACCTGAAGCCCTGAAAGCAATCAGTGTGAGCTCACCTGCAGCTGCGAGTCAGGCCGTGCAAGCCAACAGCGTGAGCTCACCTACATCTGGGAGTGAGGCCCTGCAAGCCATCAGCGTGAGCTTACCTACAGCTGGGAGTGAGGCCCTGCAAGCTATCAGCGTGAGCTTACCTACAGCTGGGAGTGAGGCCCTGCAAGACATTAGCGTGAGCTTACCTACAGCTGGGAGTGAGGCCCTGCAAGCTATCAGTGTGAGCTCATCTAAAGCTAGGAGTACGGCCTTGCAAGCTATCAGCGTGAGCTCACCCACAGCTGGGAGTGAGGCTCTGCCAGCCATTAGCGTGAGCTTACCTACAGCTGGGAGTGAGGCCCTGCAAGCTATCAGTGTGAGCTTACCTACAGCTGGGAGTGAGGCCCTGCAAGCCATCAGTGTGAGCTTACCTACAGCTGGGAGTCAGGCCTTGAAAGCCATCAGTGTGAGCTCATCTACAGCTAGGAGTACAGCCTTGCAAGCTATCAGTGTGAGCTCATCTACAGCTGGGAGTGAGAAATTGCAAGCCCAGCGTGAGCTTACCTACAGCTGGGAGTGAGGCCCTGCAAGCCATCAGCGTGAGCTCACCTACAGCTGGGAGTGAGGCCCTGCAAGCCATCAGTGTGAGCTCATCTACAGCTGGGAGTGAGGCCCTGCAAGCCATCAGTGTGAGCTCACCTACAACTGGGAGAGAGTCCCTGCAAGCCATCAGTGTGAGCTCACCTACAACTGGGAGAGAGTCCCTGCCAGCTATCAGCGTGAGCTCACCTACAGCTGGGAGTGAGGCCCTGCAAGCCATTAGTGTGAGCTCACCTACAGCTGGGAGTGAGGCCCTGCCAGCCATCAATGTGAGCTCACCAACAACTGGGAGTGAGGCTCTGCCAGCCATCAGCGTGAGCTCACCTACAGCTGGGAGTGAGGCTCTGCAAGCCATCAGTGTGAGCTCACCTACAGCTGGGAGTGAGGCCCTGCAAGCCATTAGTGTGAGCTCACCTACAGCTGGGAGTGAGGCCCTGCAAGCCATCAATGTGAGCTCACCCACAACTGGGATTGAGGCCCTGCAAGCCATTAGCGTGAGCTCACCTACAGCTGGGAGTGAGGCCCTGCAAGCCATTAGTGTGAGCTCACCTACAGCTGGGAGTGAGGCCCTGCCAGCCATCAGCGTGAGCTCACCTACAGCTGGGAGTGAGGCCCTGCCAGCCATTAGCGTGAGCTCACCCATAGCTGGGAGTCAGGCCCTGCCAGCCATTAGCGTGAGCTCACCTACAGCTGGGAGTGAGGCCCTGCCAGCCATCAATGTGAGCTCACCAACAACTGGGAGTGAGGCTCTGCCAGCCATCAGCGTGAGCTCACCTACAGCTGGGAGTGAGGCCCTGCAAGCCATCAGTGTGAGCTCACCTACAGCTGGGAGTGAGGCCCTGCAAGCCATCAATGTGAGCTTACCCACAACTGGGATTGAGGCCCTGCAAGCCATTAGCGTGAGCTCACCTACAGCTGGGAGTGAGGCCCTGCAAGCCATCAGAGTGTGTCTGCAGTCTGAATGCAGCTGGTGTACCTGAGAGTGTGGAGCAAACGCAAGAAATGTCTGAGGTTGCAGAGAATGCTGAAGCTTTGGAGTCCTTTGAAACCTGAAAATGACCCTGACCCTGGAGAGACTCATCCCAGATGAATCATGCCACCCCCAGCAGACAGCATGGAGTTCCAAGCGCAAAGGTACTGCTTCTAATACTTTATTTGCTGATACTAGACAGGGCAGAAATGTGGTGAGACTCCATTACTGTGTGCAGGAGGACATACCAGACAGAGAGCTGTTGTAGGGAAAAACTTGCTCAAAGTATCTCTTGGTTTCCACCCTAATGAGGTGTATGCTCAGTTACATGCTCCTAATAGCAGAAACTATGAGATATGTTTAAAACCCCAGAAGGGCTGGATACATTCTGGTAATAATATCATTAAGCTGAACATAACCCAGAATGGGAATGTATCAGAGCCTTTCAGGTGTCTTGCCCCAGAACTCTGAAGTCTTTATAACCATTGACATAGAAACTGTGGCTCAGTAGGATATATATTACTGGGTAAAGAGGCAATGTGCCCAGAGAGGTGTATAGGGTTCTGGAATGTTTTTACTGGGGACTGGAGTTCTGCTTGTGATAAAGTCTGGTTCTCGGTGCGGTAAAACCGGACATTAAAAACTCTGAATGTGATAAGGAAATGGTATATAATCTCTGCTATGAAGGTGGTCATTCTTTTAGGGATTGTCCTGAAGCAAGGCACAATCTGAGGAATTTCAAATGAGCAAGATAGGCCACATGTTCAGGAGAACCACCAGGAGAACCTAAGCCAGAGAATTGCACCTCCTATGAGAAATGAAAATGAAGTAACCCCAAGGAAAGAGCCAAGCAGTATTCTATAAACTGAAACATCCATTAATGCACGTCGGTGCTGTTGGAGGCAAATCCAATGGTGAGGAGGAATGGAAAACCATTTCAAAAACTAACAGAGCCACCAAGGTGCATGTGTCAAATGTGTCTAATAATTACTATGGAAAATAAATATGAATCACGAAGAGGAAATAGCTGGGGAGATCTAGTGGAGGACTCCGATTAGGATTTATCTGATGGTCAGATCTCCCAGCAAGAAGGGACTACTGGGTAGCCCTGGACTTTGGACTTTTGGTTGGACACTTTTTGGGCTTACCGTGACCTGACATGTACATCTGGACTATAGGGCATTGTTGGGCTGAGAAGACAGATTCTGACCTATCTGCATAGGGATTGAGTCAGTAGGATGTTCATTTTTACATTTAGGCTTGTTTAATGTGTGTGGGATGTGTATTGTACCACCTGGGGTTACTAATGTTTGTTACGACCCACTCCTCATGCAGTAGGGGGGTTCTTTGAGAATACCTGTTTAGCAGTAATGAATAATAGGACACCATGCCACCATCACAGGTAGACAGGAAGCACGTACAGCAGTGACTTGGAGCACAATTGAAGGCAATATCAATAGCAATAATTCTAGCGATCAGGATTATTTCCCCTCGGAATAAACATATACTGGCAACCTGGGAGTTAGTCCTTGTTTAATCCAGAATAGCACCTGGAACAAGCAGTAATCCACACCATTAGTTCATCAGCCTCTCTTTATTTCTCTCTGAGATATATCACACTTCCAAAAACATAGAAAGAACCTCCCCCAGTGAAGTCCATTTCCCCCACCCACACATACACATATTCCAGATCTCCTGAAAGTTCCCTCTTAACAACCCCGGAGAAGGCAATAACTATGCAGGGTCTGGTGTTTGTATGTTTATGTTTCAGTCCATTGGTCTGCTATGCTTAGGGCAAGGGGATTAGTTTTAGTATTTTTTGTTAAGACACTTGAGAGTTTATGCAGACAGTGGTCACTAGACAGTCACAGTGGTACCCAGCTAGGCAACATGGCTTCCAGAGTCAGGATACTCAAGCTCAGGGGACATCTATCAGAGAAAGGAAGAATAAATAGTGGCCCTCTTGAACATGACAACATCTCCCTTCCTAATGTAGCATAGGGATTAGTCCTGACGGATTAGTCCCTAGCTACAGACTTTCTTTACTTGTCATCCTACCTTGAGAGGCCAATGTTTATAGGGTGTACACTTTAAAGACTGACCTCAAGTACCTCTTCCTAGGTCACATAACATGATTAGTGTTAATCAGAAGGTATACACCTGTAATGACCCCTAGGTAGCTGTCTAAAAGGATTAACATGTGTAATGGCTAATCACGTCAGGAAGAGAGGAGGCCATCAATAGACTGAGAGACACCTCCTTATCAGTTAACAACAATGAGACATCACACCCATGGGGGTATTATTTCCTTGTGATTGACAGGTGGCCACAACACAATACCCCTATTGTATGAGTGACCCCTTCTGTTGTATTAAACTGTGGTTGTGGAATCAGTAAAGCATGCATATGTTTGAAGCACATGGTGTGTCTTCATTATTATGAGTACATCTCTGTTATACCGGTGGTTACTCTACTCAACTGAGTGCAGCCCAGCTGTTCCTGCAACTTGGTCCAACTGCAACTTGTAACTTGTCCCAACCCGGGAGTGTCCAGCCAAGGTCTGCTATCCTTACAGAAGGAATTTTCTAAAAGAACCAAACAAATCTGTAGGGTAGGTTTGGCTCTAATTTGCCTTATCAAGCCATATAAGAAGAGCAGATCGTTACATGACTGAACTGTGCAATAAAATGACTTTACCAACAGAGAACTCTTCAAAAGGCAAAAGGAGTAGAATAAAATACTGAGCAAAGTTATCACAATGTGTGGAACAAACACTATCCAGCACCGCTTAGTGTGTCACAACAAATGTGAACAGTAGAACAAGGACGGTGGCTTTTTCAATTATGAAGTCATATAATATTGATGTGCATCCTTTTAGTGTTTTGGACCTGATAAGTCTGATGGAGTTGGAATTCCATAAAAAAATATATCTATCACATCTAGTAATGCGCAGGTAGGTGTCTTTTGTTAGTTGCAAATATTGGTGATATTTAATCATAGAGTTATTAACATTTACATCCCACAATCTAGAGCTGAAAGAAAAGATTAATTTTATTTGGTAAGGCCATATCTTCACACTGCAAGAATGGTAGTATTTGCAGGTGACGTCAACTGTGTTTCTTGTGTTCAAGACAGAGGTAGACAAAAGGATTGTATTCAATATGATTCACATTTCTTAAATATTATGTGCACAGAAGATGATTTAGAGCATGTGGTTAAATCCCAAAACCCCGATATTCCTGGTTACATTTATATAAAAGGTGATGCTAAGAGCTGAATAGACCAAATCTATGTGGGGGGAAAAAACAACTACATTTTGTGATGTTCTGAATTTTCAGATCTTGCTTTTGGACGTGTCACCCTAAATAGGAGTCAGTCTCATCTGGGCCAGGATACAGGAAATGTAATCTCAAATGTGACAGAATGGTCTCCATGTTTAAAAGTTTGATAGAGACAAGACTGCCCATTATGGGGATGGTATATGGTGGGAAGATACAACACAAGCAATAAATGACGTATTTAAGAGAGATGCAGGTAGATCTCCCAGTGATAAATAGTTTTTCTATTTGTCATGTAGGGTCCAGTTGTGTCAGGCTTTCTCTGCACTTCAGAGAGGTCAGGAGGTAAATTCAGATTATATAAAACAAATTAAAGAGCTAAGTACAGTATGGTTGTCTCTCTTCTCTATATCATGAGGGTGAATGTGGGGTCCTTAAAAGGTTCTCGCGTAATATTTTTGAGCAATGTAAGGAAAGGAAGCAGAAGAGTAATGACTGAACTATGGGGTTAAAGACAACAAACTGTCACACACCCGAAGAAAATCTTTGATTTGGCAAACTCATTTTACAAAGAATTGTTCAATGGGATTTACATTAATAAAAGTCATAACCAGAAAATATTATACCACATACAGACCATTAAAATGGATTTAGGTCTTAGTACCAACTTGGTGGCCCCAGACACAGTAACTGAGGTACAGACAGCTATTAAGTCTCTGGCTAAGGGGAAGAGTGTGGGAGAGAAACATGGGGGTGAAGACAGGGGGAGTGAGGGGAGAGAGACAGGGGAGAGGGGCGAGACAGACATGGTGGGAGACAATCGGGAGAGAGAAACGTGGGGGGGGGGAGATGGGGGAGGGACGTGGGGTGGAGAGAGACAGGGAAGAGGGTGGGAGAGAAAAACGTGGGGGGGAGAGATGGAGGAGGGATGTGGGGTGGAGAGAGACAGGGAAGAGGGTGGGAGAGAGAGACACACACACGAGGGAGAGAGAGAGAGAGATAGGGGAAAGGGTCTGAGAGAGACATGGGGTGAAGACAGGGAGTGAGGGGAGAGGGGGGAGACAGACATGGGGGAGACAAGGGGGAGAGAGAAACAACGTGGGGGGAAGAGATAGGGGAGAGACATAGGGTGGAGAAAGACAGGGGTGGGAGAGAGAGAGTCATGAGAGAGAGAGAGAGATAGGGGAAAGGGTCTGAGAGAGACATGGGGGAGAGAAGGAGGGGAGGGAGAAGAGAGAATAAGGATGTGAGAAAAGGAGGGGGAGGGCGAAGAGAGAATAAGGAGGGGAAAAAAGGAGGGGGGACGAGAAGGAGAGAGACAAGGGAGAGGCTGAGAGAGGTAGGGGAGGGCTGGAGAGAGACATGGGCATAGAAGGAGGGGAGGGGAAAGAGAGAAGGAGGGAGAGACAGATGGAGGGCAGGAGAGAGAGATAGGGCACACAGAGAGAAACAGAGCAGATCATATATGATAACATCGTTTATGACAAATTACTAGTTAATATTTAAAAAGGGTGATAGAAGAGACATTAAAAACTGTCGCCGAATTGCTTTACAGATTATAAAATCCTTGCTAAGATTCTGTGTGTTCTGTTGGGTTCTGCGGCTGAGGCGTTGATAAGTCCTGACCAGACTTTTGAGGGAGAAAAAGTGGAGCTTTATGTGGATATATGGTGAGTTTAGATCAGGAAAAAGCATTTGTTTGGGTTAATCATTTGTATGCCTTCTCAGTGATAAATACATTTATAGAATATCAGAGAAATGTGTGTCCTGGCGGAAAGTTCTGTATAGAAATACTGAGAGGAGATTATTATAAATAGATAGAGTTTTCCCACAAGATCAGGGGTGTCCCCTTGGTGCCCTTTGTATATTTTTTCTATTGATCCATTTCTTAGGATGATTGAGACCAATACAAATATCTAGCAGGCTCCAATAATCCATATAAAGTGTATTGCTTATGCTGATGATGTATTAGCTTTTGTGATTTCTAGTAATTCATATGATGATCTACTTTTGGCGTATGGAAAATTTTCCGAGATCTCAAATTCCCAAATGAATTAAAGTAAAACTGTGGCTTTTTGAATTGGAAAACCAGGGGGAAACGTGTTCTTCCTCCAGGTATAGAAACTGACAGTGAAAATTTTACTATCCTGGGAATTCCATTTAGTAATTCGGATCCAGAAGAACTAAATTGGGAAGAAAATCGTAATATATGTAAAACATAGGTCATGAGATGGAAGAAATGGAGGCTATCATTTCACAATAGAGTTAGGATTGTTAAATCGTTTTGCTGCCCATCTTTGTCTTCCTAAGCTTTGAGGAAGCTGTGATAAGCCTACTTGGGGGGAAAAGGATAAGTCTGGTGAGCAGGAGTATTACATGGTGGCCTAAAAACAGGACGCGTAAATATGATAAATCCAGAGACATTTTTCAATTTGATATTTTTGTGTTTTAATTTGCCATGTATGTTTCTTCCTTCCCTTTCCTTTTCCCTTTCCCCCCCTTTTTTTTCTCCCCCCCCCCCCTTTCCCCCTTTCCCCCCTTTTTCCCTCTTTCCCCCCTCTTTCCCCCACCCTTTCCCCTTTTTCCAATTTGTTCCCATTCCCCCCCCCCCCAGCGTATGCGCGCATTGCTCAACCATGTCTGCCACCTGCGCAGGGGTGGAAGGGCCAGACCAAATTATTTTGGGGGCCTTATATGGCCCTTGGGCCGGTTGTTCCCCACCCATGCTCTAAAGTCTGGTTAGCAATATTTGAGCCGTAGTTTTATGGTGAAGGTATTAAAAAGATCACTCAAAATATAGGATATTTCCCATTTATATGTGATACGGACAGTTACAATTGTCAGGCCTTTTCTAATCATAAAAAGGGGAAATTGAACAATTATCAAGAAAACAAGTTTATATATTTAGTATTGGACAGAACATCTCCCAAACTGGGCGTGAAGTACTGCCCGGAGTCTAATCATAGTCAGGTCTTACAGATTACCCCAAAGACAAAGGATTTATTGTGGTTATTGTTCCACGGGATGACAGGAGATGTGCGAGAGACACAAGTAATGACACAGAGACAACGGCGCATTTACTTATAGATTGTCCAAGTTCAGTCTCTTTGGAAAGGTTTCTTTTTGTAAATAAGTTTGTATTTGATTGTATAATGATCGTGTAAATAGTATTTTATGTCTAAATACATTTTTAAAGATTCCGCTAAAAACCTGAATAAGTTTATTGTGCTCGCAGACTATTATTTGAAAAAACAAAATACACCGTAACACATTTTCAAATACCAGCTTTCTGATGTTACAAATAAAAAAATATTTCCATGTCCCTTTAAGTGGTCCTATATTCTTTTTTTTTTTTATAAGATAAATTTTATTGAGAAGTTCTGGAATTGCAAAGACAAGACAAAAAAGAATAATGAAAAACATAGTCCAAAAGTTGTCTTATAACTAACATCGTATTGCTAACATGTTGAAACCATTCCATTTAAATAAAAACTCCATTACAACTCTTTTTTCGTATTTTTGGTGATTCTGTCCAAATATATTCACATTAGTTTCTTTAGATTCAGCAATATATACAGCTTATAAGGTCACATTGTTCAAATTGCAGAAATTTGTTTCCATAGATGAACCAGAGCAGCAAGAAATATGATAAAAGAAAAATAAAGTAGAGAGAAAACAAGTAGCATTGTACAAAACATATGGTGGAGTGTCTTCCCCCAGCAATTCCCCGTTCAACCAATCTTAAGGTAACCTTCCTCCCCCACTGTACCTCTGGAATACTGAAGAGATATCTCTCCGGGACCTCTCACCATTTCTTCCCGTCCGCTCCACACTCCACTCCTCAGCCGCTCAACAGGAATGGCTTCTTTAATGTGTTCCCTTAACTTAGTTGTTATATATTACTATCTGTGAATAAGATCCAGGGTTCCCAAACCTCCAAGAAGCAGTGATGTGTATCTGATATGATGTGGGTCATCCGCTCATTAATGCAAATAAAGTTTATTTTGTTTGTTACTTCCTGGAAATTTATATCCCTACTCTTCCATCGTCTTATATTCTACAGGCAGGGGGGTCGTAATTAAAGCATTATAATATTAATGATTCTTTTTTTCTATGTGTAATTATGCACAGCTTTTACATTTTGTAACTTCAGATATGGAATCATTCTTTATTTCAGGGTTCCATTTTCTTTTCCAGCTGACTTTTTCTGCTACTTTCTACTTCCCTTACACAGGTATGCTCTTCAGAAAGCATCGCATAAGGCATGAAGGTAAAGAAGGACTAGTAAGGGTTAGACATTTGATGTGAATGTTTACATATATATAACAGCCAGTGTATATATGTGTGTGTGTATGTGTATATATATATATATATATATACACGCACACTATAAACATTCACATCATATATAAATACACACACACACTGAAAAAAATAATGCTTCCAGTAGTGGACCTTCTTTATCATCTTCACCCTGAAAAAATGTCCATTGGCTGGATGGAAAGTCTTTGCATATTGAGGATCTGCACATGCTGCTTCTCATTAGCCAGCTTGGTAATGAACCTGCTCGTTTATAGGATGTGTTTGTCTATGAGCCCTATTGTATTAGCGGCCCACAAATGCCTCTAACCCGTAAGTTTGGTTGTATGTGTTTTTTTTCTGTAAATGTCTAGATGTATTCTATTGACTCCATCTCACAATTAACTCCTTAAACCTAAATCTGTAAACCCTGCCTTTTTTAAGTCTGATCTGACAATATTTAAGAATTCCTGTAATTTACTTCTTAGACACAGCCAATAGTAAATGAGACCGTCATCATGATGTCAGTAAAACATGGAAGTTATACGTAATCTGCAATCGGAGGCAAAGAATTAATTGGTGCCAATACGTAATATTTGCCGATCGGGCTCACAATCTATTAATCTATAAAATGCATTAGATCATCTGTTCTAGTCCATGTGGGTTTCATGATATGTATGAACCCCTTGAGTCCTGGGATCGATATAACTCAGAAATATCAATTAAAAATAATATTTTGTAATTGCATATTTGTGGGTTTGAGACCATTGTGCAATTAATTATAATGTCTCTCCATGCCTTCCCATGATTTAAAGTACAGTAGTGTGTATTTAATTGCTGTTACAGCTCTAATAAGTGTTTGATAAAGCCCCTGTGAGTCCTATTTAGTATTCATAATCTTTTTGCAGAAACGTGATTCTTTTTCAGTTGTGGGGCAGATTTTATTTGCGATCTAGAGCTACGGGTCTAACAGAATATCCATTTTGTGTAACTTAAATTTTTTAGCGCTCATAATATTCACGCTGTACTAAAACCAATGGAGTTCTAAGGCCGTTTTTGGAGGGCCCATAGAGATTGTGGGCAGGGAACTCGTAATCGGATTGTGAGTAGCTAATAGAATATGAGGCAATTTCCTGAGTTCCTTTACCTGTGTATAAATATACAAATTGGACAAGAGAATAAAGCCCTTAGTTATTTTTCTGGTGTATGTATATGTGTATACTGTATGTATATACAGAATATATATATGTGTATATATATAAATTATACACATACTCTCATTCTAACTAATGTTCTTGTCCAACAAAAAAGGTATCACAATATACTGCAATACTATCACTAATATAGTTGTCGTACTGCGGGTTTTTGTGTAACGCTTGCAATGGGTGCTAAAGGGGCAGAGGGAGAGAGGAGGATAGGAAGGGAGGGAGAGTGAGTGAGGTGGCGCGTGGGGGAAGAGTGAGGTGGCGCGTGGGGGATGAGTGAGGTGGCGCGTGGGGGATGAGTGAGGTGGCGCGTGGGGGATGAGTGAGGTGGGGGATGAGTGAGGTGGAGCGTGGGGGATGAGTGAGGGGGCGCGTGGGGGAAGGAGAGTGAGGGGGCGCGTGGGGGAAGGAGAGTGAGGGGGCGCGTGGGGGAAGGAGAGTGAGGGGGCGCGTGGGGGAAGGAGAGTGAGGGGGCGCGTGGGGGAAGGAGAGTGAGGGGGAGAGGGATGGAGAGAGTGAGGGGGGCACGTGGGGGATGAGTGAGGTGGCGCGTGGGGGATGAGTGAGGTGGAGCGTGGGGGATGGAGAGTGAGGGGGGCGCGTGGGGGATGGAGAGTGAGGGGGCGCGTGGGGGAAGGAGAGTGAGGGGGCGCGTGGGGGAAGGAGAGTGAGGGGGCGCGTGGGGGAAGGAGAGTGAGGGGGCGCGTGGGGGAAGGAGAGTGAGGGGGCGCGTGGGGGAAGGAGAGTGAGGGGGCGCGTGGGGGAAGGAGAGTGAGGGGGAGAGGGATGGAGAGAGTGAGGGGGGCACGTGGGGGATGAGTGAGGTGGCGCGTGGGGGATGGAGAGTGAGGTGGCGCGTGGGGGATGGAGAGTGAGGTGGCGCGTGGGGGATGGAGAGTGAGGTGGCGCGTGGGGGATGGAGAGTGAGGTGGCGCGTGGGGGAAGGAGAGTGAGGGGGCGCGTGGGGGAAGGAGAGTGAGGGGGAGAGGGATGGAGAGAGTGAGGGGGGCACGTGGGGGATGAGTGAGGTGGCGCGTGGGGGATGAGTGAGGTGGAGCGTGGGGGATGGAGAGTGAGGGGGCGCGTGGGGGATGGAGAGTGAGGGGGCGCGTGGGGGAAGGAGAGTGAGGGGGCGCGTGGGGGAAGGAGAGTGAGGGGGCGCGTGGGGGAAGGAGAGTGAGGGGGGCGCGTGGGGGAAGGAGAGTGAGGGGGAGAGGGATGGAGAGAGTGAGGGGGGCACGTGGGGGATGAGTGAGGTGGCGCGTGGGGGGATGGAGAGTGAGGTGGCGCGTGGGGGATGGAGAGTGAGGTGGCGCGTGGGGGAAGGAGAGTGAGGTGGCGCGTGGGGGAAGGAGAGTGAGGTGGCGCGTGGGGGAAGGAGAGTGAGGTGGCGCGTGGGGGAAGGAGAGTGAGGTGGCGCGTGGGGGAAGGAGAGTGAGGTGGCGCGTGGGGGAAGGAGAGTGAGGTGGCGCGTGGGGGGAAGGAGAGTGAGGTGGCGCGTGGGGGAAGGAGAGTGAGGTGGCGCGTGGGGGAAGGAGAGTGAGGTGGCGCGTGGGGGAAGGAGAGTGAGGTGGCGCGTGGGGGAAGGAGAGTGAGGGGGAGAGGGATGGAGAGAGTGAGAGGGAGAGGGCGCGTGGGGGAAGGAGAGTGAGGGGGCGCGTGGGGGAAGGAGAGTGAGGGGGCGCGTGGGGGAAGGAGAGTGAGGTGGCGCGTGGGGGAAGGAGAGTGAGGGGGAGAGGGATGGAGAGAGTGAGGTGGCGCACAAACAGAAGACACAACTTTTAAGACAATATTATACGGAAAGTTATGGATAAGTAGGAGCACAGACATAATGATAGATATGTCTGGCATGCTGCTTCCCATAGGGTCAAAGAGAGTTGGAAATAACTGAACAACAATATATATATATATAAATTAAATGCTCTTTACATAGATAGATCTCTGATAAGTTTGGGTTGTAATAAACCGTAATATATATATATATATCTATAGCTCTGGACGGTTATAGTTTGAATTCCTAAAATATAGCAAGATAAGAATATTTAATGCTGTGTATTTACATGTTTAAATTCTACCCCATTCAGTTGGGTATTTAACAAAACAAAATACAATTATAGGTAAAACGTTTGATGATAAATTCAAGGTTATATTTTTGTGATGTTAAATTATAAGGCTGCCATCTAGTGTACATGTTAGTGTATTACAAAGGTATTTTTTATTTTTTTTTGATTAAGAGGCTGATGAAAGACCTGATAATAAAATATATAATTATACAGTGTCCCACTTTAAGGATTGTTCAGGGCAGCTTGTAAATGTAAATATATCATGATTATACAGAAAATTGATGCATAAGGCAAAATATTGATATTATTATTATATTACTAGCCAATTGCCCGTCAAAAAATGACGGCAATGAAATTGTAAGGTAGCTAATGCTGTTTGGTGTGTAATAATAAATCTATAATACATTAATAAATGAATATACTTTACCTATTTTGAAGCATTGTGTGGAAGAGCTGCAATGTGTTTTGATGTTGCTGCAGCATTAGTGGTGTGGAGCTGCTGTGTAAGCGTGCTGAATGTGTGCAGTGTAATAGTGTGCGTGCGTGACCAAACCATTAGCGTAGTCGTGTACTTCGGCATTGTTGTAAAATGGCGGGTAATCTGTGGTATGCGTGTTAGTGGAATATCCGTATGTCTTTTGTGGTGTTTTGCGAGTTTCTTTTGGTGTTTTGCGTGTTTACAGTGTTGTAGCCTCGTTTTCGTTTTGTTCGGCGGCCATTTTTTCTCTCGCTTAGAGAATTTTTTAGTGTCTAAACTCTTTTATTTTGAGTTAAATGAAGGTGTAAGTTGTTTTTTTGAGGTCCTGGATGCTCCCTCTTGCTGTAGGTAAGCTTTTTATGTTTGTGTTGTGTGTATTTATTGGGTTTTGAATTTTGTCATGTTCGCGAGTTGCGTCCGATTTTTGCGAGGTAATGTGTCTCGTATGTGTTTTGCGTTGTGAGGTAAAGTTTGCGAGGGTCGCAGTCGGTGTGTTGTGTTGTTTGCATTGCGACGTAAAGTTTGCGAGGGTCGCAGTTGCTGGCAAGGAGCGCCTTCGGCACTCCATGCCAGCAACTGAGGCCCTCGCTATGCGCCCTCACTATGCGCAACCATATTATTTTATTTTTATATTTTTTCTTCCCTTTTCCTAAAAGATTTCAGTTTGTTTTTCAATTGAGTTGTACAGTTTATAGGTCACATTAAAGGTGGAAAAAGTTCTGAAATGATTTATCTTTGTCTCATTTTTTTTTACAGCACAGAAACCTGACATTTTAACAGGGGTGTGTAGACTTTTTATATCCACTGTATATATTGAAGAGTGAAGCAGCTGTGAATGTCCAGTAATTTAGTAATTATTAATATATATATACTAGCAACTTGCCTGTCAAAAAATTACGGCAATAAGATTGTAAGGCAGGTAATGTTGTTTGGGTGCAAAATTAATTTTGTTGGCGTTTTAAGATCCTTCGGTGCTCATTGTGAGCCTCGCGCTGAGCGCCTTTGGCGCTCATCGCATGACCCTTGGTTGTTTGTGTGTTATGAGCAGCGTTGGTGTTTTTTTTGGTATGGCAATGAAAAATTAATAAAATAAGAAATTGTGAAGTAATATATGCAGGAAGCATTGTGTTGAAGAGCTGGCAATCTGTTTTCATGTTGCTGCAGCATTAGTGGTGTGGAGCTGCTGTGAAAGCGTGATGAATGTGTGCAGTGTAATAGTGTAAATAGGCTGCGTGCGCGAGGCAAATCCCTTAGGGTAGCTGTGTACTTCTGCATTGTATAAGTTAGTGTTTTAAAATGGCGCCTAATGTGTGGTATGCGTCTGTGGCTGATTTTGCGTCCTTGTTTTCAATGTTGTCCGACTTTTTTTTGGTGTTTGGTGGTGTTTTGCGTCTTTAGAATCCTGTAGACTTGTTTTCGTTCTTTTCGGCGGTCCATTTTTTCTCTCGCTTAGGGGATTTTCGGGTGTCTAAACTCTTTTATTTGGAGTTAAATTTAGGTGTAACTTCAGTTTTCGGGGTCCTGGGTGCCCCCCTTGCTGTGGGTCAGCTTTTTATGTATTTGTTGTGTGTATTTTTCATGTTTTCATGAGTGCGGGTTTTGGGCGGTAAGGTCGTATTTTTGCGAGGTCGTAATGCGTCTCGTATTTTTGTGTCGTAAGTCCGTAAATTTTGCGAGGTCCCCAGTTGCTGGCAAGGAGCTCCTTTGCGCTCCTTGCCAGCAACTGCGGCCCTCGCTTTGCGTTAGCCACGACCCGCCTGCTCACAACTATATATGTGATATATATAGATTAATAATTACTAGATTACTAGATTACTAGATTGCTTGAGACTTGATAAAGATAGGTTAAACCTCTCGAAAGCTCGTCATTCTAAATAGTATGTGTGTCCAATACAAAAGGTATCAAATTATATTGCAATACTCATTATTAATAAGCACTTCCTTCCCTCCTCTTGCACACCTCGGTTCACTTGGAGTCTGTGCCTGTAGAGTGTGTCAGCTTTTTGGCCCTTATCTACTAAGTGAGCGACCTTGGCTATGTCCAAGGTTATGCTATTTTCATTGCCAGGTGGCTTTCAGCATTCCCTGCAGATTCTGGCTCCTTGTTCATGTCCGTGGGGGCATTCCCATCACTGGAAAGCAATAATTACACCTCTTGAGTTTTCACCAAGCAGTTGCTGCAGTTTTTTGCCCATATCTACTAAGCCACATCGTTGCCAGTATCCAAAGTAAGCTTTATCAACGTTCCGCTAGCACTCCATAGTGGATTTTGGCCCAAAACTACTAAGCTGCATCCTTGCTTATGTCCAAGGTTATGCTTTTCAGCTTTATCTAAGCCCTCCTTTGCAATTTTCGGCCCAATTCTACTAAGCTTGCCCGTGTCCAAAGTTACGCTTTTCGGGACGTCCATTAGCTCTCCTGTAATAAAAATAAAAACTCAGAATAAATCAAGTTATATTTGCCACATAGCATATGGAGTTAACACGGTTTATAACATACCCAAGTGCACACTCACAAAACAACAAAAAAATCAGGATGTGATATAATAACTCTGTTATCATGCTGGTGAATAGTCCTTTACTTACTGAGGAGTTTCAGTTTTGTTGGAAAACGTCCTGTACACAGTCACAATCACCCAACGCGTTTTGTCCTAGAAGGTGACTTCATCAGAGAATAGAGATCAATCATTAGAATAGCACAAAAGCATGATAACCGAATGTAAGTTTTACCCTATCCTTATGATATGAGGTTAAGACGACTTCTAGGTTTTTTTTCTTCACCCTTAGAGACATAGAAGTTTCCTGTTGTTACTAGGTATATAATATCACTGTGTATCCATTTACTTTTATGTACTTTATTTTATTAAGACGTGCTTATAAGCTCTGGGGTGTTTTTTTTGCCTATAATCCTACAATTTGTACCTGTCTGCCCTCTGTAGCTAATGAATACACATACGGTGAAGTGCAGGGTCTCAAATTACCCTGTCAGTTGCCTCTCTCATAGCATGTTGCCGATTGTTCACACTGATTAGTTACTATGAAAAAGGACAACCCCCTTTCTTCATGAGATTTTAGGCAGATAAAACTGAGCTTTTAAACACTTCTTAATAATATATTTCAATGTGGAATATCTAAATCTAAAAGTCTTGTTTGCTGTCTAAAACTATGTACCTGTATATACCCGAGTATAAGCTGACCCGAGTATAAGCCGAGGCACCTATTTTACCACACAATACTGGGAAAAATGAGTGACTCAAGTATAAGCCGAGGGTGGGAAATGTGCTGCCCCCTGTATCCCTCTTGTGCTCTCTGTGTGCCCTTTTCTTGTGTCCCCCTCTCTCTCCCCTGTGTCTCTTCTCCCCTCTCCCTCCCCTGTGTCTCTTCACCCCTCTCCCTCCCCTGTGTCTCTTCACCCCTCTCCCTTCCCTGTGTCTCTTCACCCCTCTCCCTTCCCTGTGTCTCTTCACCCCTCTCCCTTCCCTGTGTCTCTTCCCCCCTCCTCATTCTCAACCTCCCTTCTCAAACCCCTCCTCATTCTCAACCTCCCTTCTCAACCCCCTCCTCATCCTCAACA
Source organism: Discoglossus pictus (assembly GCA_027410445.1). Lineage (NCBI taxonomy): Eukaryota > Metazoa > Chordata > Amphibia > Anura > Alytidae > Discoglossus > Discoglossus pictus. The sequence goes on along the minus strand of CM050174.1, from coordinate 25,464,599 downwards.
CCCTCCTCAACCTCAACCCCCCCCCTCAACCTCAACCCCCTCCTCAACCTCAACCCCCCTCCTCAACCTCAACCCCCCTCCTCAACCCCCCTCCTCAACCCCCCTCCTCATCCTCAACCCCCCTCCTCATCCTCAACCCCCTTCCTCATCCTCAACCTCATCCTCAACCTCATCCTCAACCCCCTCCTCAACCCCCTCCTCAACCCCCTCCTAAACCCCCTCCTAAACCCCCTCCTCAACCCCCTCCTCAACCCCCTCCTCAACCCCCTCCTCAACCCCCTCCTCAACCCCCCTCCTCAACCCCCCTCCTCAACCTCAACCTCCCTCCCTCCTCCTCAATCTCCCTCCCTCCTCCTCAACCTCCCTCCCTCATCCTCAACCTCCCTCCTCATTCTCAACCTCCCTTCTCAACCCCCTCCTCATCCTCAACACCCTCCTCAACCTCAACCCCCCTCCTCAACCTCAACCCCCCTCCTCAACCTCAACCCCCCTCCTCAACCTCAACCCCCCTCCTCAACCTCAACCCCCCTCCTCAACCCCCCTCCTCATCCTCAACCCCCCTCCTCATCCTCAACCCCCCTCCTCATCCTCAACCCCCCTCCTCATCCTCAACCCCCCTCCTCATCCTCAACCCCCCTCCTCATCCTCAACCCCCCTCCTCATCCTCAACCCCCCTCCTCATCCTCAACCCCCCTCCTCATCCTCAACCCCCTCCTCAACCCCCTCCTCAACCCCCCTCCTCAACCCCCCTCCTCAACCCCCCTCCTCAACCCCCCTCCTCAACCCCCCTCCTCAACCCCCCTCCTCAACCCACCTCCTCAACCCCCCTCCTCAACCTCAACCTCCCTCCCTCCTCCTCAATCTCCCTCCCTCCTCCTCAACCTCCCTCCCTCATCCTCAACCTCCCTCCTCATCCTCAACCTCCCTCCTCATCCTCAACCCCCCTCCTCATCCTCAACCCCCCTCCTCATCCTCAACCCCCCTCCTCATCCTCAACCCCCCTCCTCATCCTCAACCCCCCTCCTCATCCTCAACCCCCCTCCTCATCCTCAACCCCCTCCTCAACCCCCTCCTCAACCCCCTCCTCAACCCCCCTCCTCAACCTCCCTCCTCATCCTCAACCTCCCTCCTCAACCTCCCTTCTCCTCAACCCCCCTCCTCAACCCCCCCTCCTCAACCTCAAGCCCCCCTCCTCAACCTCAACCCCCCCTCCTCATCCTCAACCCCCCCTCCTCATCCTCAACCCCCCTCCTCATCCTCAACCCCCCTCCTCATCCTCAACCCCCCTCCTCATCCTCAACCTCCCTCCTCATCATCAATCTCCCTCCTCATCCTCAACCTCCCTCCTCATCCTCAACCTCCCTCCTCATCCTCAACCTCCCTCCTCAACCCCCCCATCCTCATCCTCAACCCCCCCATCCTCATCCTCATCCTCAACCTCCCTCCTCAATCCCCTCCTTAACCCCCAACCCCCTCCTCATCCTCAACCCCCCTCCTCATTCTAAACCCCCTCCTCATTCTAAACCCCCTCCTCATTCTAAACCCCCTCCTCATTCTAAACCCCCTCCTCAACCTCTCTCCTCAGCCCCCTCCTCAATCCCCAATCCCCAACCCCCCCATCCTCATCCTCCACCCCCCCATCCTAACCCCCCCTCCTCAACCTCAACCCTCATCCTCCCTCCTCATCCTAAACCCCCTCCTCATTTTTCCCCTCTAAATACCTCACCCTCTCCCATCATCAATCTCCCTCCTCATCCTCAACCTCCCTCCTCAACCTCCCTCCTCATCCTCAACCTCCCTCCTCAACCCCCCCATCCTCATCCTCAACCCCCCCATCCTCATCCTCAACCCCCCCATCCTCATCCTCAACCCCTCCATCCTCATCCTCAACCTCCCTCCTCAACCCCCCTCCTTAACCTCAACCCCCCTCCTTAACCTCAACCCCCCTCCTCATCCTCAACCTCCCTCCTCATCCTCAACCCCCCCGTCCTCAACCCCCTCCTTAACACCCAACCCCCTCCTCATCCTCAACCACCCTCCTCATCCTCAACCCCCCTCCTCATCCTAAACCCCCTCCTCAACCTCTCTCCTCAGCCCCCTCCTCAACCCACAATCCTCATCCTCCACCCCCCCATCCTAACCCCCCCTCCTCAACCTCAACCCTCATCCTCCCTCCTCATCCTAAACCCCCTCCTCACTTTTCCCCTCTAAATACCTCACCCTCTCCCATTCCCCTCACTTACCTCCATCTGCAGCTTCTCCTCCGGCCTCCACTTCTTCCTGCGTCGGCACACGGTATATGCTAATGATGTGACGTCACATGCGCGCCACGTCATTACCATATACCGGGTGCCGACGCAGGAAGGAGCGGAGGCCAGAGGAGAAGCTGCAGATGGAGGTAAGTGAGGGGAAAGGGAGAGGGGGAGGTATTTAGAGGGGTAAAGTGAGGAGGGGGTTTGGAATGAGGAAGGGGGGGAGGGAAAGAGACACGGGGGGTGGTTAGAGAGACACGGGGGGGGGGTTAGAGAGACACGAGTATAAGCCGAGGGGGCCCTTTTTAGCCTTAAAAAAAGGGCTGGAAAACTCTGCTTATACTCAAGTATATACGGTATATTTCTTCAATCTATTTCTAGCCCAATGTACAGATCCTCACATTATTCCCTAGATTATTGTGGGCGACTCTAGTACTGTGTGTGATTGTACAGAATATTATGTCACTTTTTTCCAGGAAATACTTCAGAATTCTACAATCTGTGTTAAAGCAACATGAAAGGTTCCTGGATATCTTCATTGTTATGTACTTTATATTATTGGTAGTTGTTCTGTGCTTCGGTCATGTCTGACTCTTGGTGACCACATGGATGCAGCACACCAATCTGTTTGTGTTTCATGTTGTGCTTATCCGTATGGATTTCTTGGTAAAGATACTGGAACGGGTTGCCAGTTCCTTCTCCAGTGGACCGCGATTTGTCTGACCTCTCTGCTATGACCTGCCCATCTTGGCTGACACTACATGGTATAGCTCACAGCTTCAATAAAGTACACAAGCCCTTTCACCCTGACAAGGTTGTGATCCAGAAGGGGCTAAAATATACAGAGCCTAATATATTGAATACTATTCATGGAAATAACATCAACACCTCGATAGGTAATAAAGAATAGCAATCACATATATAGTTGTGAGCATTGCAGGTTGTTGCTAATGCTTGCGGGCTTGTGCACCGAAGGCACTCCTTGCAGTGGTGGAGATGAGCGCCTATGACCCCGTACGACTTAGGCAGTGAGTGCCGAAGGCGCTTATTGCGCTGGTGGATATGAGAAATCTCAATTATACAATTCACAACGCAACACCCGTAGCAGTTTCAAAAAATTGTGTGGAAAAATTACGGCCCGTAACACACTTTGCAAAGGAAAGTGGGACTTACAAAAAAAAAAAAGAATACCAGCCGCAGGACTTAGAAGAAAACAAATCTGAGGTCGAAAAAATACAAAGTAAACAGCCAAACATCCAACATCAAAAATTAAAATACAAATAATTTTTTTTAAAAACATAAAAAAACACATCACACACAGCACGGGGGGACAGTCAGGACGCCTGGGAGTCAGGTTGCGCGCAAATTTTAAACCAAATTTGCAGAGTTTCGGCACTCGAAAATCGCCTAAGCAACAAAAAAAAATGGCGGCCGAAAAAAACAAGGCTACACGACCCCTAACCACGCAAAACACCGCCAGGCACATAAGACTTTTACCCAGGAACGTACGAGGTACAAATTGATTGCTGGATATATTAATTAGAAATAGGTAAAGTATATTCATTTATTAATTAATTATTATTAAAAAAATAAATATACCGTATATACTCGAGTATAAGCCGAGTTTTTTAGCCCTTTTTTTAAGGCTAAAAAGGGCCCCCCGTGTCTCTCTAACCCCCCGTGTCTCTTTCCCTCCCCCCTCCTCATCCTCAACCCCCCCTACTCATTCTAAACCCCCCCTCATTCTACCCCTCTAAATAGCCCCCTCTCTCTTTCCCCTCACTTACCTGCATCTGAAGCTTCTGCTCCGGCCTCCGCTCCTTCCGGCGTCTTGACGTGGCGCGCATGTGACGTCACGGCATTAGCATATACCGGGTGCCGGCATCCGATATATGCTAATGACGTGGCGCGCATGTGACGTCACGTCATTAGCATATACCGGGTGCCGGTACCCGGTATATGCTAATGACGTGACGTCACATGTGCGCCACGTCAAGACGCCGGAAGGAGCGGAGGCCGGAGCAGAAGCTTTAGATGCAGGGAAGTGAGGGGAAAGGGAGGGGGTGGGGTAATTGGAGGGGGGTTGAGGATGGGGGGGTTGAGGATGGGGGGGTTGAGGAGGGAGGTTGAGGATGGGAGATTGAGGTTGAGGATGGGAGATTGAGGTTAAGGAGGGAGGTTGAGGAGGAAGGTTGAGGATGAGGAGGGAGGTTGAGGAGGGAGGTTGAGGTTGAGGAGGGAGGTTGAGGATGAGGAGGGAGGTTGAGGATGAGGAGGGAGGTTGAGGATGGGGGGGTTGAGGTTGAGGATGAGGAGGGAGGTTGAGGATGGGGGGGTTGAGGTTGAGGATGAGGAGGGAGGTTGAGGATGGGGGGGTGAGGTTGAGGAGGGAGGTTGAGGATGGGGGGGTGAGGTTGAGGCGGGGGGTTGAGGTTGAGGATGAGGAGGGAGGATGAGGATGAGGAGGGAGGTTGAGGAGGGGGTTGAGGTTGAGGAGGGGGTTGAGGTTGAGGAGGGGGTTGAGGATGAGGAGGGGGTTGAGGATGAGGAGGTAGGTTGAGGAGGTGGTTGAGGATGGGGAGGATGAGGATGGGGGGTTGAGGATGAGGATGGGGGGTTGAGGATGAGGATGGGGGGTTGAGGATGAGGATGGGGGTTGAGGATGAGGATGGGGGTTGAGGATGAGGAGGGAGGTTGAGAAGGGGCTTGAGGATGAGGATGAGGATGGGGGGTTGAGGATGAGGAGGGGGGTTAAGGTTGAGGAGGGGGTTGAGGATGGGGGGGTTGGGGTTGAGGAGGGGATAGTGGATGGGGGGGTTGAGGATGGGGGGTTGAGGATGAGGATGGGGGGTTGAGGAGGGGGTTGAGGATGGGGGGGTTGAGGTTGAGGAGGGGGTTGAGGATGAGGATGGGGGGGTTGAGGATGAGGATGGGGGGTTGAGGAAGGAGGTTAAGGAGGGGGTTGAGGATGGGGAGGTTGAGGATGGGGAGGTTGAGGATGGGGAGGTTGAGGATGGAGAGGTTGAGGATGAGTATGAGGCGGTTGAGGAGGGGGGTTGAGGAGGGGGGTTGAGGATGAGGGGGTTGAGGAGTGGGGTTGAGGAGGGAGGTTGAGAATGAGGAGGGGGGCAAGAGACACAGGGAAGGGAGAGGGGGGGAAGAGACATGGAAGAGAGAGGGGGGCACAAGAGGGGAACTGGGGTCAGCACATTTCCCACCCTCGGCTTATACTCAAGTCACTCATTTTACCCAGTATTTTGTGGTAAAATAGGTGCCTCGGCTTATACTCGAGTATATACGGTATATAACAAAAATACAAATAGAAGAGGCTCGCAATGAGCCCTGAAGGCGCTTATTGCGAGCCATGCGATGAGCACCGAAGGCGCTCAGCGCAGGGCTCACAATGAGCGCCGAGGGTACTCAGAGGAGCAAAAGTACACAAGGGAAGAGGCTCGCAATGAGCGCCAAAGGCACTCCGCATGGGGCTTGCAATGAGCGCTGAAGGTGCTCAGACCACCAAAAGTACACAAGGGGAGAGGCTTGCGATGAGCACCGAAGGTACTCCGAGGACCAAAAGACTTGCATTGTGTGGCAAACAGCATTACCTGCCTTACAATTTTTTGACGGGCAATTCGCTAGTCACATATATAGTTGTCGTACTGCGAGTTTGTGTTGAGTTAAATTGTGAGTTAGTGTGTAACGCTTGTAAATTGCGAGTTGCGCATTTCGAGACTCACAATGGGCGCCGACGGGGCAGGGAGAGAAGTAGAGGGAGTGAGAGAGAAGGAGGGAAGCAGAGGGAAGGAGAGAGAACGAGAGAGAAGGGAGGGGAGGGAGGAAGGGAGAGAGTGAGAAGGAGAGATATTCAGAGTGAGAAGGAGAGATATTCAGAGTGAGAAGGAGAGATATTCAGAGTGAGAAGGAGAGATATTCAGAGTGAGAAGGAGAGATATTCAGAGTGAGGAGAGATATTCAGAGTGAGAAGGAGAGATATTCAGAGTGAGAAGGAGAGATATTCAGAGTGAGAAGGAGAGATATTCAGAGTGAGAAGGAGAGATATTCAGAGTGAGAAGGAGAGATATTCAGAGTGAGAAGGAGAGATATTCAGAGTGAGAAGGAGAGATATTCAGAGTGAGAAGGAGAGATATTCAGAGTGAGAAGGAGAGATATTCAGAGTGAGAAGGTGAGATATTCAGAGTGAGAAGGAGAGATATTCAGAGTGAGAGGAAGAGAGAGTGAGACGGAGAGAGGTTCCGAGTGAGACGGAGAGAGGTTCCGAGTGAGACGGAGAGAGGTTCCGAGTGAGACGGAGAGAGGTTCCGAGTGAGACGGAGAGAGGGTGAGAAGGTGGGAGGGAAAGAGTGAGAAGGAGAGAGTGGGAGAATGAGAAAAGCCGCTCTTTGCAAGGCTTAAGATGTGCACCGAAGGGGGACAAAGGAGATAAGGAGCGAGAGAGGGAAGAAGTGGGAGAGCGAGGGGGAGGAAGAGGGGAAGAGAGAGAGGCGCACAAACAGAAGACACCGTTTTTAAGACTATATTATACTGTCATTATTGACGGGCAAGTGACTAGGATATTATAGTTATTTGTGACTTAAATGAGTCTTGTAGATTTCTTTCTGTAGTTTATGCTATAAATAAGAGCAAACACAGTTTGTTTCTTGTGTGTCTTTGTTGTAAGATTTACATCACATATATAGTTGTGAGCAATAAGGGTTGGTGCTAATGCTTGCAGGCTCGCACAGGGAGCCCGCCACAACTGCGTCCCACACAAAGCTGATGGAGATGAGCACCATAGGCGCTCATCCCTACGACCCCGTACGATTTAGGCAGTAAGCGCCGAAGGCGGTCATTGCGCTGGTGGGACTACACATCAACAGAAATCTCAATTACACAATTCAAAATGCAAGACCCATAGCAGTTTGAAAAAATTGTTAGGAAAAATTACGGCTCGTAACACTTTGCAAAAGGAAATCAGACCCGCAGGACATAGAACAAAAAAATCCGACTTGCATAAGAGGGAGGGACCCTCTGTCATTTATAGACAACTAATTAAACACAACAGGTACAGTATAACAAGTAAAAAACAAACAAACTTCTATCCTGTTTGGTGTGCGCCAATGTTAAAATGCACTGCATCCTAACTAACCCTCAAACCCTAATCCCATAACCTACAACCCTAATGCCAACAGTGCCGCTCACAAAAGATGATATCCCAAAAAAAAGAAAAATACGTATCCTAAGCCCCTAATGCCAACAGTGGCGCACACAAAACAGGATACTACAACAAATGTTGTTAACACATAGAAAATGAAAGAATATATTGTGTTTTATCTACCCCAACCTCTAAGCCTAACCGCATAACCTAAACCTATAATGACAACAGTGGCGCACACAAAAAAAGGATACTACAGCAAATGTTCTTCAAACATCATAAATGGAAGGATCTATACTGTTTTCTATGCACCACTCTCTAAGCCTAACCCCATGAGCTAAACCTCTCTGAATACACACAAAATTGAAATATATATCCTGTTTTGTGTGGTCTTAGAATAACATTTAAATCAATTTGTTTTTGTACTAACATTTGCAACTATCTGTAATTCTCAACAGACACTGCCTGAAGACTCTCATCATCGCTACAGCAATTTATACACAACACATTGAAGACAAGAGGTACAGTATTACAAGTTACAAAAAAAAAAATACATCAACTACTCCTGTTTACATATATAAAATGTAAAAACCTATCCTGTTTTCGTTCTGCCTTTTGTAGAAATGTACTGCAACCTAACTAACACTCTAAGCCTAACCCCATAACCGTAAACCCCTAATAACAACATTGCTGCATGCAAAACACTATACCAAAAAAATAAAGGGGTACCCTAACCCCTAATGCCAATAGTGGGGCACACAAAACAGAAAAGGACAATGCTGTTAACATATACAAAATGGAAGGATATATACTCTTTGAATGGCGCAAATCTCTATGACCAACTTCATACCCTAAACACCTAATGACAACAGTAGCGCACAAAAAAACACAACTAAACCCATAATGACAACACTGCCACCCCAAAAAAAAACAGGGCAACACATATACAAAATAGCAGGACCTATCATGTTTGCTGTGTGCCTTTCACAAAATAGACTGCAACCTAACTAATCCGCTAAGTCCAACCTCAGAAAGCTAACCCCATAATGCAAACACTGGTGCTCACAAAATAGGATAGAAAAAAAATAACCAAAACAAAATAACAAAAATTGCATTTAAACAAGAAAAATAAAAAAAAACAGCAAATGTACTACTTTTATCATTTTAATATGGCAGATATTGAAAAGAAAGGGGAAAAGAAAAGACATCAAACTAGACAACGTCAAAAAACATGGGCAGATCAACAGACGCCGGACAAAAAGGAAATTTGATAACAAAAAGAATGGAAGAGACGGACAAGCAAAAGACTAGCGGCTGACAAACTAATATCCAAGCCCAAGAAGGCAACTAAAAAAACAAAAGCGTTTAGAAAATGTTACAATTCTCTTAGAGTTAATCCTTTGTTTGGTTATAGCCAAAGTGTGAACAATTAGATAATGGATGTTTTTGTTATCTGTGTCCCTGAAGATGGACACAGAGAGAAATAACAAAAAAAGGGGAACACTTTTATGTGGCTAAATATGTTATGAATTGCCTCATACTAAATTTAAAAAAACAATCTTTAATGAAAATTCTTTAAAATCATTGTTATAATAAGGGAGCCCCTGATGAGCTGAGATCCACAGATCTCATGAAACGTACGTCGGTTGTGTTGATGACGTCACTTTGGCACCAAAAAAATGGCTGATGCAATAGCTGATAATATGCTATAGCTTCTTAACAAAAAGCTTCTATATAGATGTCCCACGAAGATCTTACATGAGAAGGGAAAAACAGATTCCTAATTTACCCGATGAAACAGTGGAAATTCCATTGCAAATGATTTGCAAACAAGATCTCATATCGGCTATATTCCAAAATACAATAACTAACAACGATTATGCAGAGTTTGCAACCAAAGTAATATTAACATCCAAAAATAAAGATGCATTGCTTTTGAATAATGAAATATTAAAATTAATAGATGCACCACAAAAAATTATCACAGTGCTGATTGTGTACTTGGTGATGACAAAGAAACTCAGACACACTTTTCAACTGAATTTATTAATTCATTAACTCCATCTTGAATGCCACCACATATTTTGCAGCTAAAAAAAGGTGCAATTGTCATGTTACTCCGAAATATGAACCCAAAAAAAGTACTATGTAATGGGACCAGATTAATTGTTCAAGAATTAAAAGACCATTTCATAAATGCAGAAATTCTCAATGGGACCGATAAAGGTGAAAGAGTTTTCATACCAAGAATAGATTTGGCACCAAGTGAAAGTAGCTTGCCTTTTGTACTTCAGAAAAGACAATTTCCCATCATCATGGCATTTGCCATGACCATAAATCACAAGGACAAACTTTTAAATTTGTTGGAAACTTTTTAGAAGAACCAGTATTTGCCCATGGCCAACTGTATGTTGCATTTTCACAACGCAAGAATCCAGAGGAAATTAAAGTTTATATTGAAAACAATCAAAGTCAGGGTAATTTATTAGATGATGGCCGATTTTTTACAAAAAACATTGTCTACTATGAAGTACTGTGAATTAAATTAGAAAAAAAAAAAAAAACAATAAAATTAGTCTACAAATAACACAATTGAATAAGCAACAGTGCTATTCCATCGACGTCAAATTCACAAAAAAAGACCACAACAAATATAGAGAACAGTGGTTTGATTTTGAGGATGCAATTTTATGTCACTCGGGCTCTTTTTAGAGGACCACTATTTCACTTAGGAAATTGTGCCATTTTCAACAACTACAATACAAAAAAAAAGTAAAGAAACAACAACAACAATAAACAGTGGTTATATCCCATAGACAAAATTAGAAGTCTGCTGGGCTCTTTTTAAGGGAACCACTTTCACATACAAAACAAAAAAATAATGGAATGTCTTGGAAGTGACTTTTGCCGGGATTGGCCCCACTAAACCGTTACCTTGCATTTTCGTACATTTACTGTTTCAATTTCAATACATTAAGTTCATGTTTGTAATGTTAAAATTCTGTTTTCAAAGGACTGAAAAGTTGTTTCATTATATGTAATTAAGGGTTAATGTTAGTAGGAAGAGGATCATTTGTTGCAAAATGTAAATGTTTAATAACAGAGAGTACTGATGCAGGGAGTAATCCAATCACCAGTTAACAGGGTCAAGAAGAAATTATTTTTTGGGCCCACTTTGAAACAATTGACCAAGTTTCACTGGGTATTTTTTTTTCGGTTTGCCTTCCTCTGAATTCAATATTTAAGATCACAATATGTTTAACTAATTTAATTTTAATTGTTATTACATTACATTACATTACATTAATGTTTGCATTGTTAACATTGTATTTTACAAGGTTTGAAAAGTTGTATTATTCAATGTTTGTTATTAAGGGTTTATGTCTGTATCAGCATAATCATTTGTTACAAATTTAAATGTATAATTTAAATAGAGAAGATTCATCCAGGGAGCAATCCGATCGCCAGTTACTGGGGTCAGGAAGGAATTAATTTTTTTCCCCCTTTGATACAATTGGCTAAGTTTAAATGGGGGGTTTTACTGTTTGCCTTCCTCTGGATCCAATAACTATGTGCTTTACCAGTAGTTAAGAGGCATTCTGTAATGGTTTAAAATACTCATTCATACAAAGTTGACCTATTGTGTTACTCATGCATACATCAGAATTAAAAATGCTAGTATTCTTAAAAATATTTCGGTCACCACTGTTTCCAAAATAAGTTGCATGTTACAAAGCTTTATGTAATGGTTCACAATACGTATTCATACAACTTTCATGCATTGCTATATTATTACTGCATACATGACAATTAAAAAGGTTAATATGGTTTAACAGTTGTTAAAATACAAGTTGAATGTTAAAAAAATAAAAATTATTTTGTGTGGCAAACAGCATTTCCAGCGCTTAAAATTGTTATTGACAGTCATTTTTTGACGGGCAAGTTGCTAGTTGTATATATTGTGCAGCTTTGTTCATGGAACCTACTGTATATTTAACACCCATGCATTTAATAGAGTAAGTTAAATTTAATAATGGTGTTTTTTTATATATTTTAATAAATAAACAATTTGTATAAATTTGAAATGTATTTTCACTTCAATGATAAGTGACAATAAAGAGTGCTATAAAGCTGTATGCATTTTATTTATATGTTACTAGCATTTGGAATGCTGTTCTCCAAATAATGTAATGCTTTTGCTCCATCTCGAGCCTCTCACCTCGTGTACATCAACTTTCCTGCTTTGCAATGATCACCTACAGCGCTTATCGCGAGCCGCACGTTGAGCGCCTATGGCGCTTATCGTGGAGCTTGCAATGAGCGCCTTTGACGCACATTGCAAGCCTCTCCCTCTCGCAATGGTCATGGCAAGCCCTCCGAAGAGCGCCTGCTGCGCTCATCGCATGTCTCGCAATGAGCGCCTTCAGCGCTCATTCCTAGCCTTTCCTCTCTCCTACTGTACGGGCCGCTCATTGCAGGCTTCATTAACCTGCAAGTTTAGTGCTTGGGAATGCCTTGTGTCTCTTTCCAGCATCTCCCCCCTGTCCCTTCCCTGTGTGTTGCTCCTCTGTGTTTTATTTTCAAAGTCCCGCGTGCCTGGCGTTGTTCCTGTAAGTGTTACTGGGTTCTCTGTCATGTATTTTCGTACGTGCTTGGCTTTGGTGAGCCTCGTTTTCATCCTGTTTGAGATTGTTTGCGTTTTTTCGCCCGCCATTTTTCTTCTCGCTTAGCCGATTTTCGTGGGGTGGAAACCGCCAAATATTGGTGTAATTAGCTTGGAACCTCACTACCAGGCTTCATGCGTCTCCCCCCGTGCTGTGTGTGAGTGTGTTGTCATTTTGTGTACATTTGTTTTTGTTTTTCTTGGTGGGTTTTTAGAGTTACTCAGCCTGCACCATCTTCGCCTCGCTGTCTGACGGTGCCGCTGGCTGCAATGAGCACCTTTGGCGCTCATTGCAGCCTGTGCTGGGCGGCTGCTTCACCTCGCTTTGCAAAGCTCATATGTGTGACGGCGCTGCTTTGTGAGGCGTGCAAGCGTGCCAACAAATCGCAGTTTGACAACTATTATATGTGATAGTGTTTCTAATTCATATACAGGAGCATCGAACCCCACAAACTATACTTATTATAATGACAAGAAGAAAGGGTAGTTAAATATAATTTTATATGTTAAGATATTTACAGTGGGCACAATGAGAATCTGGCATATGCAACTGTCACTGCATTCATTAGGTCTAATAAAATGATCAGTAGTTGACAAGTTCACTCTTTTTAGATAGAAGCTACAAGCAGCAAGATATTTTCAAGTGTAGTTCTTTAAAAATGGCCACCAAAGAGCATTGCTGTACATCTATCTCTTTTCCAAATTAAATAATGACATTACATTCGTCTCTGTGAAATATACATCACATACATAGTTGTTGTAATTGCGGGCTTGCCAAAAGTTGTTGGTAACGCAATGTTAAAATTGCGGGGCGCGCCCTATGACCCGCGCGACTTAGGCAATGAGCGACTTGCGCTCATTCCGAGACCCGCTTGACAGACGCAAAATTACGGACCGTACTACTTAGTACACGGAGGACATAGACGAACTGTGCGGCTCGTAAAAATATCACTTTAACGGCCATTTACACACTCAAACACCGCACAGGGGGATATCCAGGAAGCCTGTGAGTGAGGTTGCAAGTTAATTTGAGGCATATCGGAAAAAAAATTATAACACGAAAACGAGGCCGAAGGGCGTAAAACGCAGCCGCGGGACGTAAAAAGAGGACGAAGGACGTAAATAGGAGCCCTAAGCACTAAGACTTAACGCAAAACAATAAAACTTATTACAAGGTAGTAAGATTTCACTCAAGCCACTAACATTTAACCCAAGGCAGTAACACTTAACCCAAGGCAGTAACACTTAACCCAAGGCAGTAACACTTAACCCAAGGCAGTAACACTTAACACAAGACAGTATGGCCCTAAACTACACAGGCCTATAAAATACACAGGGGGAGAGGTTCGCAATGAGCACCAAAGGCGCTCCACGTGGGGCTTGCTATGAGCGCTGCAGGTGCTCAGAGGGCCCATATCCTCGCATTGTGTGGCAAACCGCATGGTCTGGCTTACAATTTTATTGCCGGCTAGTTGTAATATAATTCAATGTGCCAAAATAGCCACTCAATCATGGCATCGCCCACCATGATCTTTCAGCAAAATATTGCAAGTTGCAAAATCCAGAGGGAATCCCTACCTTAACTGCAACTTATTTCATTTCAGTAATATCACTTTTACGAATATGGCGTTTATGAATCCAGGGCACCATCTTGTATGTGTCAACTACCGGAGAATATCTGAGTCTCCTGAGCCACAGACAATAGGAATAACAGAAGCTGCCGGCTGAAATAAGTGACAAGTATTATAAAAAATCCATCCCACCAGGGAGTTGGCATCTAATGCATCCCACCTTCTGCTCTCATACAAAGTGCTGTATAGAATACAAAGCAGCGTACAGTAGGACTGAAGGCAACAAAACCTCTGCTTTGACAGTTTTTCTTTTAATTCAGTTCAATGAATTATTCAAGGTCAATCAAGATTCCTTTGACGTATATTATTAGTCAGGTTTACACTACCTTGAATAATGCAGAGTTTCTAATGCAAAAGCAACGGAAGTATTTAAAGGGACTCTTTCGCTTTTGTGTATATATATTTTATCTAGCTTACTTAACTGTTTAAGTAGCAAATTGAAAATCACATGGAAAGTGATTGCAGCGCACACCAGTAAGTCATGATTAATTCTTTACGAAATTCTATATGCAATCTGTTCACCTGCTAAGGGAGGATCAAATCATATTTTAAATATATGGTGCTCCCCCCTATCCCTCTGAAGAGTATCTTTGCAACAAGAAAGTGTTCAGGCCCGGATTAAGACCCTTAGCACTTATAAGATTTTGGTTCCCCCATATATATGTAATTCAAATTATAAACAAAAATAAAATGTTATTTTTCTAAATTAAACTAAATTTACTGAAAAATGGAAAATAATGTTTATTTTTGTATACATCCACTTTATTTGTAGTTGAAAAGTTTTCTCTTACTTAAATAATTTTGTGTCTGGTCATGCTTATCCATATGGCTTTCTTGACAAAGAAACTGGAGTGGGTCCTAGTTCCTTCTCCAGTGGACTGTGATTTGTCTCTCTATGACCTGCCCATCTTGTTTGACCCTACATTTTATAAAAAATATATTGCCCAAATCTCCCATCCTTGTATCTAAACAACCACCAAACCCAAACCTAAAATTGCCAGCAGAAAATTGGCCAATGAACAACTGAATAGAAAAAAATGGAACTACATCTTGTACTAAAAGTGCCTGTAAGTTATGTCAACACATTTGTAATGATGACACAGCCATACATAACAATAAGACCGATAACATCAAAGGATCGTATTCATGTACATCGTCCAATGTGGTTTATATAATACAATGTACTTTATGCGACACAGGCTGTTACATTGGAGAAACTAGCCAACAAAATCATTTAAGGATGAATTTACACAGACATTTAATAAAAAAGCATAATGAAGAAAATTATTGTACCCTAGTTGGACACCATTTTAGGCAGAATGATCACTCCATCCAAAATGTAAACATCAAAATACTCAGAGGATGATTTAAAAACATCCAGGAGAGAAAAGCATTTGATATAAAGATGATCCCAATTTCTTGATATAAAGATGATCACAATTGTTCTTATTTTACTATAAAAAGCTTGCTAGTTAGTGAGGTGTTTGTCGAACAGAAAGGATATCATTGTGGACTTTTTCATGTATATATTGATGTATATGTGTATACTAGCGACTTGTCTGTCAAAAATGATGGCAATAAAATTTGAGGCCTTGCAATGCTGTTTGCCACACAATGTGAGGCTCTCCCGCCCTCTACTTTACGGGCCTCGTGATGAGCCTCTCCCCACTCTCTCACCCCTGTGTCTCTCTCCCCCCTCTCCCTACCCTATGTCTGTTTTCCCCTCTTTCCCTCCCGTGTCTCTTTTACCCTCTGCTTTCCCTGTTTATTTTTCCCCTTATCTCCCTCCCCTGTGTCTTTTTCCCCCTCACGCCAACTCCTGTGTCTCTTTCCACCCTCTCCCCCCCTCTTTCCCGAAATGTGTTTCCGATTTCCGGACTTGACATTTTTTTCCTTCAACACTCATTGCAGCCTATGTCCCGTGGGCCTCACGGTTGCGGCCCGTAATGGCTCGCCTCGCTTTGTGAGGCTCGCAAACGTGACCAAGATGGTAAACGTTCCCCACACTGACAACTATATATGCAAATGAGAATACAATGTACCTCACTCTTTGAATCCAAAAATAGAATTTTTTTACATTGCTCCCTTAAAGCATATGCCCGCTGTATTAAACAGCTTTTAAGCAAAGCACTGGGTTGGATTTTACACAAACCAAGAATCACTCATATACAGAACTGTTTCAAGCTTTTGGCTATCATCAGTATGAGGTAGATTCTGGTTTGTGCAATGGATTTTGTAGGATTGGGTATTCCACAACAATCATTTAATGTATGGTGAGCACTAGATTGAGAAAAGCTCTCCACCGTACAGAGTACAGAAAACGAATAATACATTAATAAGCCCATTTGCATGTCTAAAATGCGGGGACATGCAAATGAGAATACAATGTACCTCACTCTTTTAATCCAAAAATAGCTACTTTATACATTGCTCCCTTAAAGCATATGCCCGCCGTATTGAACAGCTTTTAAGCAAAGCACCGGGTTGGATTTTACACAAACCAAGAATCGCTCATATACAGAACTGTTTCAAGCTTTTGGCTATCATCAGTATGAGGCAGATTCTTGGTTTGTGTAAAATCCAACCCGGTGCTTTGCTTAAAAGCTGTTTAATACAGAGTACATATGCTTTAAGGGAGCAATGTAAAAAGTTGCTATTTTTGGATTAAAAGCGTGAGGTACATTGTATTCCCATTTGCATGTCCCCGCCTTTTAGACATTCAAATGGGCTTATTAATGTATTATTCGTTTTCGGTACTGTGTACGATGGAGAGCTTTTCTCACTCTAGTGCTCACCATACACTAAATGATTGATATATATAAATATATATATACCTTTTGTATTGGATAAAGGCCTTATTTATATTAACAAGCTTTCGAGAGGTTTAACCTCTCTTTATCAAGTCTGAAGCAATACTCAATATATCTCAACTGGTAAGGTGGATGCAGCTGGCAAGTGCATTTGGTGTTGCTTGCTTCTCAAGTGATAATATACCCATCTCCCTCTTACATATGTCCTATTCCACTAAGATACACACACCATCAAGCTCCAAGTTAGCTCCTTCGATACACAAACTTACAGCCTTATTAAATTGCGATTCGGCCAATTGAATAGGGCTCTATATAAGCACAGAGCATATATTTTTTACAGAAGTTTTTAGTTAGTGAACTTCTATCCAAAAGCAAGGTCTTCACTAACTGAAAACTTCTGTAAAAAATATATGCTCTGTGCTTATATAGAGCCCTATTCAATTGGCCGAATTGCAATTTAATAAGGCTGTTAGTCTTCAAAAAAAAAAAAATTCTCTCAAATTTTTTTTTTTTTTACAATGATTATCACATATTATAATTGTCCTGCTACGAGTCGTCGTCACGCTGTTTGCATGGTCCGTACGAATAGCGGGCTTAGCGATGAGCGCCGCAGGCGCTCATCGCCTGGCTCGCCTGGCGAAGCGAGGCGAGCCGTTAACCCGTAGAAATTTCGCGGGATTAGCGATGAGCGCCGCAGGCGCTCATCGCCCGGCGAGCCTCGCAAAGCGAGGCGAGCCGTTAAACCGTTGCACTTTGGCAATGAGCGCCGCAGGCGCTCATTGCAGGCTAGCCTCGCGTAGCGAGGCAAGCTGTCAAAACGTAGTAAAAAAATACGGCCGCAAACCGCCTCATCGCCCGGCGAGCCTCGCGAAGCGAGGCGAGCCGTTAAACCGCTCCATGCCAGCAACTGCGACCCTCGCAAACTTCACGTCGCAACCCAAACAGTACGACACACACATTACGACACTCGCAAACAACATACAACACACGTTCACACACATTACGGCCTCGCAACACTCGGACGCAACTCGCGAACATTACAAAATGTAAAACACAATACATACACACAGCACATACATAAAAAACTTACCTACACCAAGAGGGAGCACCCAGCACCTCAAAAATACAACTTACACCTCGATTTTACTCGAAATAAAACAGTTTAGAGACTAAAAAAAAATCGAAGCAAGAGAAAAAATGGCCGCCGAACAAAACAAAAACGAGGCTACAGCACTCTAAACTCGCAAAACACCACAAGAAACTCGCCAAACACCACAAAACACCTACGGATATTCCGATACAGACGTATACCACACATTACTCGCCATTTTACGCCAATGCGGAAGTACACGACTAACGGTTTGGCCTCGCGCACGCACAGTGTTACACTGCACACATTCAGCACGCTTACACAGCAGATCCACACCAGTAATGCTGCAGCAACATCAAAACACATTCACAGCTCTTCCACACAATGCTTTAAAATAGGTAAAGTATATTCATTTATTAATGTATTATATATTTCAAACAGCATTAGCTACCTTACAATTTCATTGCCGTCATTTTTTGACGGGCAATTCGCTAGTATGCATATAGTTTTCACCACCACTGATGTTGTTTGTTTCCGAAATGACAGTGATGCTTTAAATGAACACAAAACCAACATTTTAAAAGGACATTTTAAACATAAAAATATGTTATTTTTGTTTATTTTGAATCACTAGACGCACAGCGAATAATAATAGCAACCTTCTGCAAAACAATATTTCATAATAGAGCTGTAGTTTAGATTTAAAGGAGCACTTTATGGGTCTCTAAAGAATAGTTGGTAAGACTTGATAGGAAGAAAAACCTTTATTAAACTTTTACTGCGCATTTGTACCATTACTTACTGTTTTAGGAATGATCCCCAAGACTGTATAAACTCTGGATTTCTCCATGACGTATATGAAGTATTGTGGCTGGAGTGGACCTACCTAGGGGAAGTGCCAAATAGAAAACAAGGTGACCTGTGCTGCTAGCCATGCACACACACTTTCTAATTCCCATCCACTATAATACTGTATGTTATGCCCAGGAGGACCACTGGACGTTGGAGCTGTTAAAATGTTTTGGGCCCCAGTTTTACAACCATGATGGTATGGCTAGGGTTCAATATGGTTTAATGTTTTTATACTGCTAGGTAATATTTTGCTCATGTGTAAAATAATCTGTGTTGAATATGATCATGTTTGTTATTGAGATGCAAGATTTTCTTTGGGTGTTATATTAATAAAGCATTGTATGTGAGACACCCAGGTGGAGGGCACAAGTTAAGAGGTACTCAGTTAAAGGTTATGGAGAAGGTCCAGTGGACCAGGGAGACTGACAGATGTCAGGGAGCAATAGATAATCAGTTAAGAAAGGGTTGGTGAGAGGAGATTAGCTTGTATTAACAGAGTTGTGAAATATGGGTAACTAGAGAATGGACACGTACACAATCAGACATGGTGTCTCCACCTTGGTTCTGACTGATGATCCCGTTTGAAGGCTGGAATCAAAGAAGGGATTTTGCTAGCAGTCAGCCTGGCTCCTAGCCAGCAGGGGGTAATCAAGGACGATGACATAATTTGATGGACAGCTCATTCGTGTGGCCCAGTGTATGGACTGTGGGGATTGGTTTATCCCATGTTTATGTAAGATTGCGGCTGGTTGTGATTGGTTCCTGTTTTCCATTAATGCACTGCACTTTTCCCATTAAAGTTATGCTCTGTTTGAATATGCATAAACACTGTGTGGCAGATGTCAGGGAGCAATAGATAATCAGTTAAGAAAGGGTTGGTGAGAGGAGATTAGCTTGTATTAACCTAGTTGTGAAATATGGTTAGCTAGAGAACGGACACGTACACAATCAGACATGGTGTCTCCACCTTGGTTCTGACTGATGATCCCGTAGAAGGCTGGAATCAAAGAAGGGATTTTGCTAGCAGTCAGTCTGGCTCCTAGCCAGCAGGGGGTAATCAAGGAGGATGACATCATTTGATGGACAGCTCATTCGTGTGGCCCAGTGTATGGACTGTGGGGATTGGTTTATCCCATGTTTATGTAAGATTGCGGCTGGTTGTGATTGGTTCCTGTTTTCCATAAATGCACTGCACCGTTCCCATTAAAGTTATGCTCTGCTTGAATATGCATAAACACTGTGTGTAGTTCATTCTGTCTCCAAAGGGAAAGTTTTTTTTTATTATTTTGTATCCTGAGACTCTGCTGTATCCTAATGAAATTGACTAAGATCCAGATGGCATTGGCTGGTCTGATGCTGTAATCCTGGCTCTCTGATCTCCATAACTGTTGGAGATGTTCCTGATCTGAGTTGACATGCTGGGTGCTGAGATAACCCAAGAGGAGGTTATGGGATGAATGTGGTCCCCTCCCTTTGGGTCGTGACATTTCAGTTGCCAATTTATCTAGCCCTCTTCCCTGGGTGGCTCCACTCCAGCCACTATACTTCATGGAGGGGTGGAGAGATCTGCAGCTTATATGATTGTAGACATGATTAGAAATAGTCATTGTTGTTAAAATGCACAATAAATGTATTTTCTTACCAAGCCCTGTCTTTAGGGAACCTTCTATAGGACCTCTGAAGGGGCCCTATAATTGTTTAATTTGTTTCCACTTAATACATTAAACAAATCTTGCTTTAACAGATGTTCAGCATAAACATATGAACCTTTATATCCCCAAAAGCCATCTAAATTATATTAGTTTTCTCTCTAACATCGTCCTTGTTGTTGTGTGGGGGTGCCCATAGCAACACAAGGGAAAAGTCAAGGTAAGAATAATTTACAAGATCGCTACCTACAAGTCACACAAAACAAATGCCTGTGAGAGGATTCAATATGCTGCACAAATATTGCATGATACGTATTTCTAAGCACTGCAACGGATATTATAGTGAGATAGTGATATCTATATATTGAATTGCACATTTTTTATGAAATAATGTTATATAAACCATTATCTCGCTTGGTTCTCGAGGTCAGTGGGATGATTCAGTCTTAGATCCATGGCTATAAAAGCACTTCTTCAGGGGGCAGCATCCTGTCTTAAAGTGAGCCGCCCAGGTTTTTAATGAAATTAATATTGTAAACTGATAAATCAATTAGCTATCAGAGTTCCCAGGACCATTAAGGATTTTCCTAGCTCTGTTGTAAAGCAATTATCACAATATTCCTGTTATCTGAATAATAAAAAAAAATAGAAGGGTCTATTTTATATTAAAATAAAGTTATCACAATATATTATCCACATTATTCCTGCCCTGCAAAGACCCAACAGAACTACACACCAGTCCCACTTCTAAGCAGACATTGTTCCTGCCCTGCAAAGACCCAACAGAACTACACACCAGTCCCACTCCTAAGCAGACATTATTCCTGTACTGCAAAGACCCAATATAACTACACACCAGTCCCACTTATAAGCAGACATTGTTCCTGCCCTGCAAAGACCCAACAGAACTACACACCAGTCCCACTCCTAAGCAGACATTGTTCCTGGCCTGCAAAGACCCAACAGAACTACACACCAGTCCCACTCCTAAGCAGACATTATTCCTGTACTGCAAAGACCCAATATAACTACACACCAGTCCCACTTATAAGCAGACATTATTCCTGCCCTGCAAAGACCCAACAGAACTATACACCAGTCCCACTTCTAAGCAGACATTGTTCCTGGCCTGCAAAGACCCAACAGAACTATACACCAGTCCCACGTCTAAGCAGACATTATTCCAGCCCTGCAAAGACCCAACAGAACTATACACCAGTCCCACTCCTAAGCAGACATTATTCCTGCCCTGCAAAGACCCAACAGAACTACACACCAGTCCCACTCCTAAGCAGACATTATTCCTGTACTGCAAAGACCCAATATAACTACACACCAGTCCCACTTATAAGCAGACATTGTTCCTGCCCTGCAAAGACCCAACAGAACTACACACCAGTCCCACTCCTAAGCAGACATTGTTCCTGGCCTGCAAAGACCCAACAGAACTATACACCAGTCCCACTTCTAAGCAGACATTGTTCCTGGCCTGCAAAGACCCAACAGAACTATACACCAGTCCCACTTCTAAGCAGACATTATTCCTGCCCTGCAAAGACCCAACAGAACTATACACCAGTCCCACTTCTAAGCAGACATTATTCCTGCCCTGCAAAGACCCAACAGAACTAATCAACAGCCCCCTCCCACCCACCCCTATTTGCTCTAAATGTATTGAATCACACAAATGTATTTCAACTGATCAATTAGGAACACCTGCTAACTATTCCTAATTTAACCTTTACACAATGTTTCCTCCGGCCTCCTTCTTCTTAACCTGCTGCCTTTTCCTCAGGCTCTTCTTCTCAACTTATCCACATTGTATCTCCAACATAACCATCTCACCATGCTCTTAGCTTCTCTTTTTGATCCCGTGCTCTACACTCCCTCCACCCACTATCCCCCCATCTCAAACTCATAAGCAGAAACACTTTTGTGAGTCCCATTTACATCTCCCTTCCTTCTCTCTCCCTCTGGCTTCTGGAGACACATTTCCTAACCAAGGGCCTGACCTGACATTTCCACTATCAGGTTACATTATCTGACCGCTAGGGACAGATAACATATTAAACACCTAAGACATTCACTTAACAATGTCACATACCTTCCTATCCAAGTAAACTTTCACTATTCTTCCTCGCCCTTGCTATCCCCTATCTGTTTCTCCCCAAGTCTCCCCCTCTTCCATTCCCTTTAGATTGTAAGTAGCGAGTTTCCAATCTTGTAGGGTGCTTTGGAAAAAAAGCACTTTCTGCAAAGATTCTAAGCTCAAAACAGGGCCCTCCATTTTTCTGCAGTTTGTTAACATTGTATACTTCCTTTTCCTTATCCCCTGTACAGCGATACGGAATATGTTGGCGCGATACAAATAAAGGTTCATAATAATAATATCACTGTATATTTTTTTTTATTGTTCTTTAATCAAATAAAATAAATCCCCTAATAAAGATTGACCAATAAAGAATGATATGGGAATCGAGTCAAGTGTATAATTCCTATATAATAGATAATTTCATAAGTGTTTTAAAGTCACCCAAATTTGGCATGTTTTCATACATTTTCTTTGTTATCCTTCCACTCTAGCACTAAATGGAGAGTCCTGATACAAAATGATTAGCCCCCCACCCTGCAAAAATAGGTGTCTATATACTATATCTGTGAACCAAAGAGTTTATACAGCTTCCTTTCCTAGGAGGTCAGAAATACTTAACTTCACTGAGCAGCTGATTAGATTCACCTGAGTACTGCTGATTTAAGACTGCTACTGGGATTTGGGTGTGGCCAATTGCAGTATCAGAGTCTGTGTTTATGAACTGCAGCCTTCGTGAGGCTGTTAAAAAAGACAGGGTGTACAGTCAGTCTTGGCTGAAGAAAGATACACACAGGAATATGTAAAGAATTTGAGTAAAGAAAGAGGAACACAGAGAGATGTTTAATGAAGCTGGGAAAAGACACAGACCGAGAGACAGCAGCTTGGAATTTATGAGCGATTTGCAACAGTTTTCACAGAGTGAAAACCTGGACTTCTAAAGGATATAGGCCAGTGATTGAGAACAAATATTGGGTTGTTTGTTTTGTTGTTGCTCCACCCAGGTTTGGCTGGATGTGAGTTTTGCTGATGAGGGAACTATCTATCAGTAAAGGTAGTACTCGTGTGAGAGCCTTTTGTTTTGGTGTATTTTGTCACACTGGCTAATATATTATTGTAAAATTTGGAATTAAAGCCTCCTGTGAGGTGGGCTGATACGGGCTGCAGGCCTTGCGATGAGCACCACAGGCTCTCATTGCCAGTGGCGCAGGACCCAGGCTGGCCCAGGACTTAGGCTGGCACGGGACTTAGGCTGTAGGTGCTCATTGCACTGCGAGCCTCGCCCCCCCTCATCCTCAACCTCACCCCCCCCATCCTCAACCCCTCTCCTCATGAGGAGGGGGGTTGAGGAGGGAGGATGAGGAGGGAGGATGAGGAGGGGGGTTGAGGATGGTGGGGGTTGAGGTTGAGGATGAGGAGGGGGGTTGAGGAGGGAGGATGAGAAGGGAGGATGAGGAGGGGGGTTGAGGATGGGGAGGTTGAGGATGAGGCATTAGCATATACCGGCACCCGGTATATGCTAATGACGTGGCGCGTATGTGACGTCACATGCGTGCCACATCAATACCCAGAAGGAGCGGAGGCCGGAGCAGGTAAGGAGGGGAGAGAGGGGGGAGGGAAAGAGACACGGGGGGTTAGAGAGACACGGGGGGGTAGATAGACACACGGTGGGTAGATAGACACATGGGGGGGAAGAGTGACTCGAGTATAAGCCGAGTGGGCCCTTTTTAGCCTTAAAAAAAAAAAGGCAGAGAAAGCTTTTGAGAGTGGACCTCTCTTTGTCGAGTCAGAGGCAATACTTATATAAACACATACACACACACAGTTCATTCACTTTATTATGACCACCAGCTAATATCCCGAATAACCACAGAGTGCAACGCAGACAGCAACTAGATGGCGTGATAATGGGTCAGTAAGATGCTGGAAGGTTGTCAAGCAGATGACCTATTAGGACGTTCACCACTGACATCAAAGGCACTCTGCAGATTTTATGCCGTATATTTGCAATGGTGCTGTTTGTCCAATCACGATACACTTTAACCGCAGCAGCACACGAACCGTTAAAAAACTGCACTGTTTCAGAAATACTGCCACCATTAGCCCAGAAGCCAATGATAAGTCGGATAAATTGCACATTTTATATTGATGGTTGATATGTTTGCAGAACGCCTACATGTCACCTTATATGCCCACCAAGCCAGCTCACAACATGTGCCGGATTTAATTGGTACGCGCTACTGACATCAAAAGTAGGTGGTCGTAATAATGTGACTTGACCCTGTATATGCTAATCTTAAGATGGTGAAATAACAATGGGAAAGGAAAAAGAGTAATTGGGAAGTTGAGGAGCAGAAAACTGATTTCATCTATGGAAGCTACAAAGTAAATAAATTTCCCTTCTCAAGGTCATATGCTTCAAAATAGTAAGACTGTATTTTGTGTTAATTAACTACTCTGAAGCCTTGTATCACTTTCATGTAATGATAGACATAAATGCACTGAACAACTACAAAGCTGTGAGTGAGGGGATATAAACCGGCCACAGGGACCTCGGCTGTGTTCATGCAGAGGGACCATCAAAGCTCTATTTTGTTCATGTTCTGTCAAAGACATCTCTAAAACTGAAGACATACAAATACTACTATCAAAGATTTTTTCAAGGACCATTCAGAAAAAGAAAGGAGAATCTTTGGAAATATGTAAATGTACAGAATCTGAAATGATAATACTAACTTTAATGTGTCGAGATTACATATTTTCTGGCTTTTTAAAATAATACAAAAATATTCATAAAAATGTGTGACTTAAAATAGAGCAAATTTAAATTCTGGAAATCTTAGTGCATTCTTATTATTATTCACCACCTTTTACAAGACAAAATAATTTTTTTATCTCAAGCAAATCATTGAGACTAAATTCGCTGACACAAATAAGCATACTGATTCACACCAATATCACAATATATTTCTCAAGAACAATTAGACTTGAAAAATAAACAAGTGAAATGTTTGGTTGCTGCAGGGAACAAGTGGGTGACGCCCTTCCCATCAAGGGATAGATGTGGGCATGGTTGTAGGAGCCCAAAAAAATCTGGGGGGGGGGGGGGGGGATACAGCTTAGAGACAAAAAAACTGTGGCCCTCAGTGGTGCAATTCAACTATACTCCCAGGACAGGCAGCAGGGATTGATTTACAGTGAAAGCACCGAGGCCCTGCTGTAGGAGGGCCCCCGTGCTGCAGTTAAGCTCAAAATTTAATTTTTTACATTTCTTTGTTTAAATTCTCAATGCCCCTGGGCCTCACCCACCTGCCTCCAATATTTATAAAAAAAAAAAAAATATATATATATATATATATATATATATATATATACACCCAGTATTTGATACCCATCCCTTGTCACAAACCTTCAACTCTACCTTTCTCTGTAGCTCTCAGGAACGCACAATCTATCAGCAATAAACTCACATTCACTCATGACCTATTTACTACCAACTCCCTCAATCTACTGGCTCTCATCCTCAGACACTGCCTCCCATGCAGCACTCTCGCATGGTGGTTTTCACCTCCGTAACACACCTAGACCTGGGAACAAACAAGGTGTGGCTGTATTACTTTCTTCTCGCTGTACGTTTCACCTCATACCCCCTGTCCCATCCCTCCAATTTTCATCTTTTGAAGTTCCTACTATCCTTCTCTTCTCTCCTATCTCTCTAAGTGTTGCCGTAATCTATCGCCCCCCAGCCATCCCTCTCAATTTCTCGATCACTTTTCCGCCTGGATCCCACACTTTCTCTCCTCCAACATACCTACACTGATACTTGGCAACTTCAACATTGCCATTGACACCCCCACCTTCCCAGCAGCCGCCAAACTACTTGCACTCACCTCTACCCTCGGCCTCTCACAACTTACAGATTCTTCAACTCACCATGCAGGACACTCTCTTGACCTTATTTTCACCAATATTAGCCCTACATCCAACCCAGTCATCCACCCTCTCCCTCTATCTATCTGACCATCACCTCCTTACCTTCAACCTCACCACATCTTCCCCTCATCACTCTTCTTCAACCCCAGCCACAATAACCCACAGAAACCTGCTAGAACTTGACCCTACACAACTCTCCACTGTGCACCAACCTCTTCTCAGCACTATCACCAACCTCACACTACAACTCTACTCTCTCTTCCACCCTTGACATCCTTGCCCCCATAACTACCCGCAGATGCCCTAGATCTCATCCACAACTACGACACACCACCAACACACATGTTACATTCAGAAGTGCTCCCGCACTGCTGAACGACTATGGAGGAAATCACGCTCCACAGCAGATTTTCCTCACTACAAGTTTATGCTACGTTCCTACTCCTCTGCCCTCAACCTGGCCAAACAGCACTACTTCACATCACTAATGTCAACTCTGTCCTCCAACCCCAAACATCTGTTCGCCACTTTTAATGCTCTCCACCGCCCACCACCTCTTCCCGTCCCTTCCTTTCTCACGGCTGAAGACTTTGCCAACCATTTTACACGTTAAATTCAAACTATCCACATTGAACTCTCGTCTCATCGTGGCTCACACACTCCACCCTCTCAACTATCCAACAATACCCAGTCTACTCCCCTCCCCATTCCCACAGCCACTTTGAACTACCCCTGCAACAGAGATTGGAGTCTACATCCTAATATCATACTCACTACCTGTCCTCTGGATCCTATTCCATCTCAGCTCATCCCTCCCCTCTCTACTACACTAATCCCAGCTCTCACACACATCTTCAACCTTTCCCTAAACACTGGGACATTTCCATCATCTCTAAAACATGACCTAATTACACCCACTCTCAAGAAACAGTCATCCGATTTTGACGTTGCATCTAACTACCGCCCTATCTCCCCACTCCCTTTGGCTTTTTCAAACTGCTGGAGTGGCTCGTCTATAACCGCCTTACCAGTTTCATCTCCGCTAACTCTCTTCAGGACACCTTCCAATCCGGCTTCCAGCCCCAACACTCCACTGAGACAGCCCTCGTAAAAGTCACCAATGACCTGCTCACCGCGAAGTCTAAAGGCCACTTTTCCATTTTCCTTCTTCTGGATCTCTCTGCCGCATTTGACACAGTTGACCATCCGCTTCTACTCCACATGTGGTTCTCATCATACCTACAAGAACAATCACGTCTCCTTCTCCGGCACCTCTTCTTCTCCTCACCCCCTATCTATAGCGTACCCCAAGGGTCAGTCCTAGGCCCCTCCTCTTCTCCATTCACACATCCTCACTCTGTACCCTAACAAACTCTTTTGGGTTTCAGTACCATCTCTTAGCAAATGTCACTCAAATCTACCTCTCAGCACCAGATCTGTCCCCCTCTCTTCTAGCACACTTCTCTGACTGCCTCTCTAGTATACCCTCTTGGATATCCGCCCACCATCTAAAACACAACATGTCTAAGACTGAATTCTTAATCTTCCCACCCTCTACTACAGTTTCAATTCCTCACATCTCTCTCACTGTCAACAATGACATCATCACTCCCACCTCTCAAGCCCATTGTCCCGGACTTCTACTGGACCCTGCCCTCTCTTTCATCCCTCACATACAGTCTCTAACTAAATCCTGTCTTTTCCATCTAAAAAACATATCCAAAATACGCCATTACCTCACACAAGACACTACTAAGATTCTAATACACTCTCCCATCATTTCCTGTCTCAACTATTGCAACTCGCTCCTTGTTGGACTGCCCACCACTCGCCTCTCCCCACTTCAATCCATAATTAAAGCCTCCTCCAGACTCATCTATTGTACAAATCATTGAGTGTAGGCAACTCATCTTTGTCAATCACTCCACTGGCTTCCCTTAGCCATGAGAATAACATTTAAAATTTTGACCCTTACTTATAACGCCCTCAACAACAGCACCCTCTTCGTTCTGCTAAAGACCTTCTTTCTACCACT
This sequence comes from Discoglossus pictus, assembly GCA_027410445.1. Lineage (NCBI taxonomy): Eukaryota > Metazoa > Chordata > Amphibia > Anura > Alytidae > Discoglossus > Discoglossus pictus. Next base: position 25,436,443 of record CM050174.1, on the reverse strand, counting down.
CTTGTCACATCTCACTCCCGCCGCCAGGACTTTTCTCTGGAACTCCTTGCCTCGCCTCACCAGACTATCCTCCTGCCTTTAATACTTCAAAACTTCCATAAAAATGCACTTCTTTAAAGCAGCCTATAACCTTCCACCCTAACACGCTTAGCACTACTCTCTCCCCATTGTACCACATACAAACTTCAACCTTTAGATTGTAAGTCTGTGAGTTTCAATCCTGCAAGGTGCTTTAGGGAAAGCGCTATTGACCCTGGATTCCAAGCTCAAAGACAGGTCCCTCCATTCTTTGCAATGTGATAATCTTGAACTTGTCATTGCCTGTAACTTAACTTATGTATATTGATAGGGAATATGTTGACACGTTAGAAATAAATGATAAATACCGTATATATAAAATATATATATATTTATATAATATAAATTATGATTCTAAGCTTTCATGGGAAAGACAAAGTGCTCTTGTGGCCAAATCTGGTAATGCAGGATTAAGTTTATTTTTGCAACTTTTTGTGTCCCCTGTTCATATAATTTGAGGGGGATTTGCACCCCCCCCCCCCCCCCAACCCCACAGTTCCTACTACCCCTGGATGAAAGAGGTGGCCTCAACAACTCGTTTACATCAGTGTTTTCAAGGATGGTGTTTTACAGAACATGGCATCATGGCTTGTTATGCTGAGGACCAGTTTCTGTTCTCCAGAGTGTTGAGCTGCATATTCTAAGGTCTGTTCTTTTTAGAAATGGGCTTAGAAGTTGATCAAAAAATACTTCTCATCCACCTGCAGCTTTTTAAGACACACTCTCAGTGCTCCGTGGTTCTGCTCTTGGCGTCCCTTTGAGTATTATTGCAGGAGGTCAAATTAGTTTGCATCAGGGCCCTCCATTCACTAGCTCCACCAGTGGCGGCCAAACTGGCAAGAGGATAACCAAGATTATATGAGTAAACAATCTGGCAGATGCCAAATTCTGTGATTTTTAAAACACTTATGAAATGATCTATTGAACAGTTATTTAGGAATTATACCCTTGGCTCCAGACCCCCAAATCATTATTTGTTGGTTGATAGGTAATGTTTTTATTTGATTGAAGAACTGTAAAAGCAACATAGTGAGATTCTGAAGAACATCTGGCAATACCTCTAATATTAGAGGTGTATGGACTATTCTATGTTTCATGTCTGCCTTCTGAATCCTGGACCCCTGGATTGTGTTTTTGGCAACTCTATCTACCTCGACTCTTGGACTGTTTTGACTACAATTCTGGTTTTCCCTCTATGGTTTCTCCACCAACTGGCTTCCTCCATCTGGCATTACGAGTTCCTCTCAACCTATTTTACATGGGGACCAGCTGGATACCCATCATTGCTTATGGAGGCAGGCTTTGAGATTAAGAATATTTTATAACTGGGTAATATTACACGTGAAACACTAAATTGTCATCTAATTTTGTTTTAATTTGAATAGAGTATATTTTATGTGCAGGTGCTTTCATCAATAATCTATTTACAACTAATGGTAGTGTTATTTTTAAAGTGACATGCTCTCCTCATCTTTCTTTATTCCTGGAGATCGTCAGATAAGGTTCACAGCCTGACCATGGACTGATGGGGGGCTCCAATTCGAGGTGTGGGAAGGGTGGGGCATGGGGGGCACCAGTCCATGGTCAGGGTGTGAACAAGCACTTATTTACAGCAAATGGAATAACCCATTTGGCAGTCCTTCAAAAGTAGTATAATTTAGAAATGCAATTTCCTTGTTTGTTATTTGTTTTATTGGATCACAAAATGTTGGTTTTCTATGTGTAAAAGCCAAAAAACATGAAGCGTAAAATAAATGACAGACACTGTAGCGTGCAATCTAATTACAGTACGGGCCAGTCACTCATCTATCACACAAGCAATTTCCTGGTGCAACAGCCGAGAGCTACTGTACAAACAGCATTATATATTTATTGATGATGGACGATGGTGAGTTTCTTGCACCACGAGAAGTGGGTGAAGTCTAAATAAATGCAGAAAGAGACAGCAAGGACTAGCACTCTTTTTATGCTTGTAAAACAACAAGCTTCATACATTATTTTATTACAGTATTCAGGATATACGTGATCTTACAGTTGGTAGATCTCCCTCTTCCTGAGATCTTGATGATTGAAGTTAATACGTTTTCAGATTGAAAAGTCCCTCTTTATTCATACCAAAGATATGTGGAAAATACCAAAAATAGGAAGGTGAAGAGCAAGAGAAACTCTAAGGTGTAGAATAAACCACTACTTCATTAACTCACACTTAACATGATACCATAGGTGAATTAAGTAAAAGCATAAAACAATCTAATCCAACGAGTGCCTTCTCATAAGGCCCATATATATATATATATATATATATATATATATATATATATATATATACTGTATATATATATATATATATATATATATATTTATATATTTAGATAGATAGAGAGAGAGAGATCATCTCCACTGCCTATGATAGTTTTTAGTTGAGAGTAATGCCCGCGACATGTGTTCTGCACAGGCGTTACAACTGCTATCTCTAAACTGTGGGCAATCTCTGTTGCAGCGCCTTTGGTCATGAGCGGCAAGGCCGCATGAGTGAGTGTTTGCAGGAGAGCCGTACAAGTCTGGGTCACTGGGAGAGAGGTGGAGAGAGAGAAAGGAAGGGAGGTAAAGAGGCATTGGGTCACTGGGAGGGGAAGGTAGAAAAAGGAATAGAGAGGGAGGGAGGAGAGAGGGAGGGAAAGAAAACGCGCACAGAGAAAGAGGGCGCATAGATAGAGACAGCGCAGAGAGGGTGCACAGAGAGAGACAGCACAGAGCGAGACAGCACAGACAATTGAACATAACATATGACACCGCCAAGTTACTAGTAGATATATATATGTGGGTGTTTCTGTGGTTTTTTTTTTGTTAAATGGTAAATTATTTATGTCAGTGACACATTACAGATGATGGCAGTGTGTATTAATGGATTCCCTATTCCACCAGTACACTGAGTATCTTGTGATTTCTGAACTTGCCTAACCTTCCCATCTGTAATTCTGAGCCACCATCTGCTTTTCTACGCGCCACAGAACAGCTCTGAGGAATTCCAGATTTAATAAACTATGGAGCATGTAATTCATCTAGAACCTTCTCCTATCATCCTCTGATGACACTTGGCTGGTAAAATGCATAAATTATAAGGTTGTCATTCTTCCTCTTAAAGAGACATTTTTTATTCTCATATTATTTGATTGATTTTTTTTATTTTTTTTGGCAGATAATATTTTACAATCTTATACAACAAATGATGTTGCATGTACAATAAATATTAACCAGTACAATTATACCCCCTTCTGGATCACTACCTTATCATGGTGAAGGGGCTTGTGTACCTCAATGAAGCTGAGAGCTATACCATGTTGCATTCACTCATGATGGGCAGGTCATATTAAAAAGGAACTGGCAACCTACTTCAGTATCATTGCCAAGATAACCTTATGGATAAGCACAATCCAACACAAAATACGGTCCATAAGGTCACGGGGAGTCGGACACGTTTAAACAACTATCACTTCATCATATATACTCTGCACCACAGCTAGAGGGTAAGTTTTTTTTATTTATTTTAAATTTATCAATAATTGACATTCATATCATTTATTTTTTATTGTATAGGCCCTGAAGCCCTCTCACAAGAAACTTCATAGATAACGAAGTTCAGGCTGTAATTATCACACAGATTATTTATTAGCTTTATGGATCTATACATTATCTATTTGCCATGCAGGGCTGTGGAAAAAAGCATATCTATTTGAACAGTAGGTATGTATGTGTGTGTGTATATATATATATATATATATATATATATATATATATATATATATATATATATCAAATCCTATCACACTCGTTTTTTAATAATATTCTTATTAGATGATAATATAAATATAATATAATATAAATATATATATATATATATATATATATATATATATATATATATATATATATAAAACGGTATAATAGGATTCAAATCCAGGTGGGGCATTACACAGCCCTGTCAACCACTGGAGTATGTCCATATGCTTTGTCATTAGTGAAAAAGAACAACATAATTAAATATAGAACACAGAGAAATCTAATACTTTCATATTCAGAATCTGTTTTTTTTTCATTATAGTTTATACATTTCTGTACTTTTTGTGAAAAATATATTGTTTTGTGGTAGGACTCAAACTTTTGTGTACCATCTCATTGACCATGTAAGGCATGTATATGCCCTTAAATGTGTGAAAAAGAACATTATATGTAATATAGAGTTAATATTGAAAATGTAACAATTACTTTCACAAACTGCACACCGGATTTTAATTAGCACCAGCAGCCAGTTAAGCTCGTTTTGTATCCTGAAAATGCCAGAGCAGGCTAGATGCACCTAAAATCCCTCACTTCAAACATAATGGGTCATAGAAAAACAACAGTTTTTTTATGCATTTAAGAGAACATCTGTTAAATTCGACAATCATGGGGTTAACAAGTTGCTAAGAAGTATTCAATCAATTAATTTTGTAAATATGTGGAACTAGAGTTGTCTAAGTGCTCATATGCAGTCAGATTGGCTCTTGAGCTGGCTCTTGAATCTTTTGATGCAAGCAGCTCAGTAATCTTAATGTTAGTGAGAAAATGGATTCGAAAATGTTATCCTTCACTATGCACAAACATTGAAAAATATCTGTCAAGCTTGGCAACTTTCATAACTTTTACATAGACAGTTAATATTCTCCAAGCTGTTTAACATTAAAAGATACTCAAGGCGAAATTGCCCTTTAAAGATAGAATTTTAAACTTCATTCTTGATGCTATGGAAAGCCAGTGGAGCGACTGACAGAATTGAGAAGTATAATAAATTGTTTGAAGGAATTATGATATATTTCATTTTCAAAATGTTATATTCTGGAGACTATGAGCCCGATTCAATTGAGCAATTGTAAATTACTGAAGCTCGTAAGTTAATTTGCTATTTAATTGGGGTTTTTTTGGGAGCCAAAAATGGATTACGTGTTATGGCCTAGAAATCCTTGGGTTGTTAAGCCCGGAACTTACATCCTCCCGCAGCCTTTGATCTTTCACGTCCGCAAGATTTACTATCGCTAAAATTTCAAATCGCTATTCAATTGCTACAATTACCCAAGCCCGCAAATGTTTTCACACCCGTAAAAAGCAAATGTAGGACAAAATCCTACGAGTACCAGATAGGACTCACAAGGGGGTTTAACCCCTGTACGTAGCACAGTAAATGCAAATAAACAATCAATACTTCACTGTAAATGACGGGGAAAGTGATGAAAGACATAACATGGAATTAACAAACTGTTTGAGGATTTGCATCATTTAATTTACAGAACATGCCCACAACTTTGAAGATGTTTTTTTTTTTTTGTGAAGCAAACAACAAATAGGACAAAATAACAGAAAAAGTCAATGTGCATAACTATTCACCCCCCTAAAGTCAATACTATGTAGAGCCACCTTTTGCGGCAATCACAGCTCCAAGTCACTTTGGATAAGTCTCTATGAGCTTGTCACATCTTACCACTGGGCTTTTGGCCCATTCCTCCTTGCAAAACTGCTCCAGCTCCTTCAAGTTGGATGGTTTGCACTTGTGAACAGCAATCTTTAAGTCTGACCACAGATTTTCTATTGGATTGAGGTCTGGGCTGTGACTAGGCCATTCCAACACATTTACATGTTTCCCCTTAAACCCCCAAGTGTTGCTTTAGCAGTGTGTTTGGGGTCATTGTCCTGCTGGAAGGTGAACCTCCGTCCTAGCCTCAAATCACGCACAGAGTGGTACAGGTTTTGCTCAAGAATATCCCTGTATTTAGCACCATCCATCTTTCCCTCAACTCTGACCAGTTTCCCAGTCCCGGCTTCTGAAAAACATCCCCCAGCATGATGCTGCCACCACCATGTTTCACTGTGGGATGGTGCTCTTTGGGTGATGTGATGTGTTGGGTTTGTGCCAGACATAGCATTTTTTTTGACGGCCGAAAAGTTAAATTTTAGTCTCATCAGACCAGAGCTCCTTCCTCTATAAATTTTGGGAGTCTCCCACATGCCTTTTCGCAAACCATTTAGTTTTTTGCTGAAAGTAATGGCTTTCTTCTGGCCACTTTGCCATAAAGCCCAACTCTATGGAGCGTATGGCTTATTGTCGTCCTATGTACAGATACTCCAGTCTCTGCTGTGGAACTCTGCAGCTCCTCCAGGGTTACCTTAGGTCTCTGTGCTGCCTCTCTGATTAATGCCCTCCTTGCCCAGTCCGTGAGTTTTGGTGGGCGGCCGTCTCTTGGCAGGTTTGCTGTTGTGCCATGTTCTTTCCATTTGGTTATGATAGATTTGATGGTGCTCCTGGGGATTATCAAAGATTTGGATATTTTTTATAACCTAACCCTGACTTGTACTTCTCAACAACATTGTCCCTTACTTGTTTGGAGAGTTCCTTCATGGCAGTGTTTGGTTAGTGGTGCCTCTTGCTTAGGTGTTGCAGCCTCTGGGGTCTTTCAAAAAACGTGTGTATATGTAATGACAGATCATTTGAAACTTAGATTGCACACAGGTGGACATCATTTCACTAATTTGTCTCTTTTTTGGCCCCTTCTGTCTCCCTGAGCCTGCGTGTCCATCTGCACACGCAGATGGAAGCCTGCGTGGTGACGTCACCGCTCTGACTTCCCTGCCTCTACAGATGGACACGCAGGCGCAGAGAGACAGAAGATCACAAGGGGATATACTGGGAAGTCTGCAAGAATCCGGAGTAGGGAAGGCCTGAAGGAACCCGAAGGTGGGGGGAAGGGCTGAGGGGGTCCTGAAGAGGCCAAGGGGGGGAGAGAGATAGAGGAGGTAGAGAGGGGGCAAAAGAGAGCCAGAGGAGGTAGAGAGGGGGCAAAAGAGAGCCAGAGGAGGGAGAGAAGGGACTAGAGAGAAAGAGGAGGGAGAGAGCGGGCAAAGAGAAACAGGGGAGGTAAGAGGGGCAAAAGAGAGACAGTGGAGGGAGAGAGGGGGCAAAGAGAGAGAAAGGGAAAGAGAGAGGGGGCAAAGAGAGAGACTGGGGAGGGAGAGAGCGTGCAAAGAGAGACAGGGGAGGGCGAGAGCATGCAAAGATAGACTGGGGAGGGAGATAGCGTGCAAAGAGAGACTGGGGAGGGAAAGAGAGGAAAAAGAGAGACTGGGGAGGGAGTGCGGGGACAAAGAGATAGTAGGGAGGGGGGGCAGAGACATGGGAGGGAGAAAGTGGGCAAAGAGAGACAGAGGAGGGAGAGAGGGGGCAAAGAGAGACAGGGGAGGGAGAGGGGGTAAATAGTGACAGGGGAGAGAGATAGGGGGCAAATAGAGAAAGGGGAGGAACAGAGGGGGCACAGAGAGATGGGGGGCGAGAGGGAGGGGGCAAAGAGAGACAGAGGAGGGAGAAAGAGGACAAAGAGAGACAGGGGAGGGAGAGGGGGCAAATAGAGACATGGGAGGGGGCCAAGACAGGGGACAGGGGTGGGAGAGGAGGGAGCGGGGGGAAATAGAGAGAGGGAAGGGAGAGAGAGGGCAAAGAGAGAGACAGGGGAGGGAGAGAGTGGCAAAAGAGAGACAGTGGAGGGAGATAGGGGCAAATAGAGACAGGGGAGGGTGAGAGGGGGCAAAGAGAGACAGAGGAGGGAAAGAGGGGGCACAGAGAGACAGAGGAGGGAAAGAGGGGGCAAAGAGAGACAGAGGAGGGAGAGAGGGGGCAAAGATAGACAGAGGAGGGAGAGAGGGGGCAAAGAGAGACAGGGGAGGGAGAGAGGGGGCAAAGAGAGAAAGGGGAGGGAGAGAGGGGGCAAAGAGAGACAAGGGAGGGAGAGAGGGGCCAATGAGAGACAGGGAAGGGAGAGAGGGGCCAATGAGAGACAGGGAAGGGAGAGAGGGGACAAAGAGAGAAAGGAGAGGGAGAGAGGGGGCAACTAGAGACAGGGGAGGGAGAGAGGGGGCAACTAGAGACAGGGGAGGGAGAGAGGGGGCAACTAGAGACAGAGGAGGGAGAGAGGGGACAAAGAGAGACAGGGGAGGGAGAGAGGGGGCAAAGAGAGATAGGGGAGTGAGGGAGGGAACAAAGAGAGACAGGGGAGTGAGAGAGGGGGCAAAGAGAGACAGGGGAGTGAGAGAGGGGGCAAAGAGAGACAGGGGAGTGAGAGAGGGGGCAAAGAGAGACAGGGGAGTGAGAGAGTGGGCTAAGAGAGACAGGGGAGTGAGAGAGGGGGCCAAGAGAAACAGGGGAGTGAGAGAGGGGGCAAAGAGAGATAGGGGAGTGAGAGAGGGGGCAAAGAGAGACAGGGGCCAAAGAGAGACTCGGGAGGGAGACAGGGGTCAAAGAGAGACTCGGGAGGGAGACAGGGGTCAAAGAGAGACAGGGGAGGGAGAGAGGGGCCAAAGAGAGACATGGGAGGGAGAGAGGGGGCAAAAAGAGAGACAGGGGAGGGAGAGAGTGGGCAAAGAGAGAGACAATGGAGGGAGAGAGGGGGCAAAGAGAGAGAAAGGGAAGGATCGAGGGGGCAAAGAGAGAGACTGGGGAGGGAGAGAGCGTGCAAAGAGAGACAGGGGAGGGAGAGAGCTTGCAAAGAGAGACAGGGTAGGGAGAGAGCTTGCCAAGAGAGACAGGGGAGGGAGAGAGCATACAAAGAGAGACTTGGGAGGGAGATAGCATGCAAAGAGAGACTGGGGAGGGAGAGAGGGGAAAAAGAGAGACGGAGAGAGAGAGAGTGGGGACAAAGAAATAGTGGGGAGGGAGGGGGCAGAGAGAGACATGGGAGGGAGAGAGTGGGCAAAGAGAGACTGGGGAGGGAGATAGCGTGCAAAGAGAGACTGGAGAGGGAGAGAGGGGAAAAAGAGAGACTGGGGAGAGAGAGCAAGGACAAAGGAATAGTGGGGAGGGAGGGGGCAGAGAGAGACAGGGGAGGGAGAGAGCATACAAAGAGAGACTGGGGAGGGAGATAGCGTGCAAAGAGAGACTGGTGAGGGAGAGAGGGGAAAAAGAGAGACTGGGGCGAGAGAGTGGGGACAAAGAAATAGTGGGGAGGGAGGGGGCCGGGAGAGACATGGGAGGGAGAGAGTGGGCAAAGAGAGACAGGAGAGGGAGAGAGGGGGGCAAAGAGAGGCAGGGGAGGGAGAGTGGGTAAAGAGAGATTGGAGGGAGAGAGGGGGCAAATTAAGGCAGGGGAGGGAGAGAGGGGGCAAAGAGAGACAGGAGAGGGAGAGAGGGGACAAAGAGAGACAAGGGAGAGAGAGAGGGGCAAAGAGAGACAGAGGAGGGAGTGAAGGGGCAAAGAGAGACAGGGGAGGGAGAGAAGGGGCAAAGAGAGACATGGGAGGGAGAGAGGGGGCAAAGAGAGACTGGGGAGGGAGATGGGGGCAAAGAGAGTTTGGGGAGGGAGAGAGGAGGCAAAGAGATACTGGGGAGGGAGGGGGCAGAGAGAGACATGGGAGGGAGGGGGCATAGAGAGACAGGGGGTGGAGAATGGGGGCAGAGAGAGACAGGGGAGGGAGAGAGTGACAGAGAGTTACAGGGGAGGGATAGAGGGGGCAAAGAGAGACTGGGGAGGGAGAGAGGGGGCAAAGAGAGACTGGGGAGGGAGAGAGGGGGAAGAGAGAGAGACGGTTGAGGGAGAGAGTGGGCAGAGAGAGAGACAGGGGAGTGAGAAAGGGGGCAGGGGGAGGGAGGGTCCAGGGGGAGCCAGTACCACAATTATTTGGCAATCAGCCTTCTTTGTGATCCAGCTCTCACATCCGTATGTTACTACTGACAATACTATAGATCTAACAATGCAAAACTTTTCAATAGCTTGCCCAGACTTGCCGTGGCTTTTCTCCCAGGAAGCAAAGAGCTTTTAATTTCATGGGTGCATTCACCATCTAAAGAGATCTTGCATCCCAAGAAATTACAATCTGTCACTGCCTCCACTTCTTCCCCATCTATTTAAAAGGTACTGAGATTTCTGTTTGCCATGATCTTTTTCACATTGAGCAGCAGGCTAGGTTTTTTACTCTCTTTTTTTCACCCTCCTTTAGTTCTCCTCACTTTCAGGCATCAGAGTAGTATAATCTGTGTATCTGAGGTTTTTTATATATTTCCCAGGTATATCGATTCCAGCTTTGAATTTTTCCAGCCCACACTTCTCTGCGTGTAAGTGGAATGACATTAGACAACCTTGTTATACTCCTTTCCCGATCTTGAACCATTCGGTTGTTCCATGTTCGATTCTTGGTCCACAAACAGTTTCCTCAGGAGGAGGATGAGCTGATCTGGAACTCCCATCTCTTTAAAACGTTAGAATAGTCAATAAAGCAGTGAGAGATTAGGTGGAAAGGAGACACGAGGGAGGGAGAGGAGGGGGAAATGAGACATGAGGGAGAGGAGGGGGAAATGAAACACGAGGGAGAGGAGGGGGAAATTAGACACAAGGGAGGGAGAGGAGGAGTGAAATGAGACACAAGAGAAAGAGAGAGGAGGAGGGAAATGACGCACAAGGGAAATAGAGAGGACGGGGAAATGAGACACAAGGGAAAGAGACAGGAGGGGGAAATAAGACATGAAGGAGAGAGGAGGGGGAAATGAGACACAAGGGAGAGGAGGGGGAAATGAGACACAAGGGAGGGAGAGGAGGGGGAAAATGAGACACAAGGGAGGGAGGGGAAGGGGAAAATGAGACACAAGGGAGGGAGATGAGGGGGGAAAGGAGACGCAATGGAGGGAGGGTAAGGGGGGAATTGAGACACAAGGGAGGGAGTGGAGGGGTGACATGAGACACAAGGGGAGGGACTAAAGGCGCTAAGTGAGGGGCTCGTGATGAGTGCAGAAGGTGCTCACATTGGGTGGCAAACAACATTGCCAGGCTTAAAATTGTATTCCCGTCATTTTTGATGGGCAAGTAGCTAGTATATATATATATATATATATATATATATATATATTTATTTACATGTGTGTGTGTGTGTATATATGTATGTGTATGTGTATATATGTATGTGTATATATATATATATGTATGTGTGTATATACATGTATACATGTATATACATATATATTGATCGATAGTTGTCACTGCCTCTCATCAAGCTAAGGAACCGGCCCCACACTGATGAGAGGCAGTAACCTTGAAACAGTTGTAAGTGGGTTGTATTTCTGAATTGTGTATAATCCAACATTACCTTTGCTCAAAGCTGTGTGATACAGCAAGCATATGCTTAAAGGAAGTTTGAAATGGTAATGGATTGCAAGAGAGAAGCCTTAGTGGGCACATTTACATGTCCCTGCTCAGCTTCCCAGAATGCAGTGTAATAACTGTATTTCTCAGAATTCTAGGCATGAAACAAGGTTTTTTTATGTTGTCTTAGACGTTCAAATGTAAACACAAATGTAATATTTATTTATTTATTTACTGTACTTTGTCTACTTAACGGTGGAGGGCTTCTATCGCTCTCTTGCCCACCATAAATTGAATTTTATATATATATATTTTAGTTTTTTTTTTTAAGTTTACAAAGATTTTTTTTTTTTATGGAACTGACAGATTCAAATAATAATTACACAGTTAATAATAACAGATAAACTAGTGACGGACCTAGTCCTCTTTCTCAGCCTCTTTAAAGTCAAATCCTTTTATACTTCACACAAATCCAACAGAAGTGATGTTAATTAGAATAAAAACACAGTGCGCATTACAGATGTAGATCTGCAGCTATCTACGCCACCGTCACTTTAATATCATCCGTGCTGTTAGAATGTGAACTGTCGTCAAGGGTTGCTAGGCAACTGATAACCTGGGACATGGCTCAGACTCTCAATGAGTTCTTAGAAGAATATAACCATATATTTAAAGGGTTACAATATTATTCTTGTTATGGAGCAATTTTGCAATCCTCTACTTAATGTGTCATTTACATTTATAATAACCCATTGAATTGTTGTTGTTTTTTTTCAAATATTAACTAATAATTTGCTTTTTCTTATTATCTTATTAATATATAAAATATTCAAAATATTCATTAATAAGGTGTCATGATTAATTATGCCTCTGTCAGCGACTTTATTGTTTCAATTACCCCAATCTATCCATCTCCACCTCTGCCATCTTATTTGTGTGCCTTCAAACTCTCTAGGGAATCCTGTCTTCTTGTGATATGGACAAAATATTTGAGCTTCAGCCTCATGATCAAACCTTCCAGTGAACAGTTTGGCTTTATATCCAGTAGTGTTGATTGACTGGATATTCTTGCAGTCCAGAGGACTCTACGCAGTTTTCTCCAGTACCACAATTATTTGGCAATCAGCCTTCTTTGTGATCCAGCTCTCACATCCGTATGTTACTACTGACAATACTATAAATCTAACAACGCAAAAATTTTCAATAGCTTGCCCAGACTTGCCGTGGATTTTCTCCCAGGAAGCAAAGAGCTTTTCATTTCATGGGTGCATTCACCATCTAAAGAGATCTTGGATCCCAAGAAATTACAATCTGTCACTGCCTCCACTTCTTCCCCATCTATTTAAAAGGTACTGAGATTTCTGTTTGCCATGATCTTTTTCACATTGAGCAGCAGGCTAGGTTTTTTTCTCTCTTTTTTTCACCCTCCTTTAGTTCTCCTCACTTTCAGGCATCAGAGTAATATCATCTGTGTATCTGAGGTTGTTTATATATTTCCCAGGTATATCCAGCCCACACTTCTCTGCGTATAAGTGGAATGACATTAGACAACCTTGTTACACTCCTTTCCCGATCTTGAACCATTCGGTTGTTCCATGTTCGATTCTTGGTCCACATACAGATTCCTCAGGAGGAGGATGAGCTGATCTGGAACTCCCATCTCTTTAAAATGTTAAAATAGTCAATAAAGCAGAAGTAAATGCTTTTCTGGAACTCTCTTGCTTTATTATCCATGGGACATTGGGAATTTGATCTCTTGTGCCTCATCCTCTGCGAAACCCGGCTTGCACCTGTCGTAGTTCCCAGCCGATATATTGTTGGAGCCGACTTTGTAGGACCTTAAGCATTACCTTGCTGACGTGAAATGAGTGCAATTGTTTGATAATTGGAGCACTCTTTGGCACTGCCTTTTTTTTCGGATTGAAATGTAGACTGACCTTTTCCAGTCTATTGGCCCCTGTTGAGTTTTCCAAATGTGTTCTTATAAGGAAAGCAGCACTTTAATAGCATTATCTTTTATGATTTTGAACAGTTCAGTTGGGATTCCATCAACTCCTGCAGCCTTGTTATCAGCAAGACATCCTAGGGCCCATCTCACTTCACTCTTTAAGATGTCTGGCTCCAAACTATTGAGGTTATCAATGCTGTTAGGATTCTTCCAGTATAGATCTTTTGCATACTTCTGCCACGTCTATTTTATCTGATCTGCTCCATTTTTGCCTTTTATCATACCCACTTGAAAGGTTCCCCTGAGATCCCCAATTTTCTTAAGCTGATCTATTGACTTCAATTCTGTTATCTTCTCCTTGCATCACTCATTATAGAACATCTCTGCCACTTCTTTCTTCCATCCTTAACTCTGCATTCAGTTGTACCAAAATTTTCATATCTCTAGTGCACATAGGCAATTAGTAATATAAAGTACCAGTAGTACCTCTGAAATGTGATGGATTGAAACAGGTTTTCAGGAGTAATGTGGCAGGGACACTTTATAAACTGTTTACCTCGGGATTAATATTAACTTCCTTATTCAACCATTACATACTTTCTAAACAGTAAAACATCATTAATCATTTTGTCATGTATACAAATTGCTTTATTGTGATAAATGACCCAAGTACTATATTTCAGTTATTGTTACACCCTGACACAATATTTTGCTTTGTACTTTTTCTAATATAATGGTCGATCATATTCGATTCCCCAAAAATCTTAATAGCAATAAAAGTGCCACTAAAGTATTTATTCAGTGAATGCATAGAAGGTTTCTGCATAGGAAAATTATTACATTTAGTGAGTTTCAGCTTCACATTATATCCAAGGAATTTATTGTATCCGACGCTCAGGTCACCAGTTAACCTATCCAATAGATTATTGAACTCAGAGAACTTTGGTTATGTGATTGATTTTGCTATGTTGTGAGGATACTTAATAAATGCAATACACTTACTAATTGCCTTTAACTTTAAATTCACTTGATAAACAATAAGGAATGAATGAAGAGAGGGTGTGATTGTCTGCATAATATGCCAAGCAAGCCCTGAGACTTTAGTTCTTAATTGACCATTGCTATTTGGTAAAACTTTCACATAATTTTATAGATATGTAACGGTCATGTTCAGGAGGCCGCACTGAACTCTTGGGAACTGTTGGACAATTGGGGAGGACCTGGATTAACATGGGCTGGTATTGCCCTGTTGGCATGAGGTGTTTAATATTGGCTACACAATAATGGGAGTTGTTTTGCTGTCAATCATGCTGTGTGTGAGACAGGTTAAACTTGTCTATATGTGATGTATCGATGGGACCCTGCTATGTGTAGTACCAAAATGACAGGTTTTCCCAGAGGAATATAATAAAGCATATTTCCTGAATCCTCTGGGGACAGGGTCAGAGTTATGGGGTGGCCAGAGTTTGCAAACAGAAGGAAATATGAGGCCTGGTGGAGTGGGGGAAGCTTATAGGAAGAGGGTTTTAGGTTGACGCTAAGTCTATAGAATGACAATAGATTTACACTATTCTGCATGTCACCATTTGGCTCTAACCAAGGGAGCAGAGATGAAATTAGGTGCTAAATCACCTCCTGGGAAAGTATAAACAGGAAAGGACATTTTAATTATCTCTTCCTAATTAACCAGAGATCAAAGGGCAGAAGGGAAGACAAATTGTGAAATCTTAGACGTTTAGGCTTCAAGCTCAGTGGGAGGTAGGCATATCATTTGAAGATATGGGTAGATTAATTAATCTTGTGTGATTGGATACTGTATGATATAAATGTGTAATTGTTGCCAAAATAAAGTCTCTAACTAAAAGTGTTGTTGGTCCTGTTTCTCCATGAATGATGATCTGATCTGAAAGGCTGGGTGCCGGGATGCATATAAAAGTCACAACCTGCAGATTGTTCCTATAAGCTACAGTAGGAGAATCAGGGGTGTATGGAGCCCCAAAATCTGGGTCGTGACAGAAACAAAATAACATTAGCTGGTATACAAGGCAAGAATGTATATTTTTAGAGAAATATTATTTTTAAATGATTCTGATTGTGACATTTTATATTGCTAGTCTGTAGCTTGAGGGGGGAGTTATCCTATGGGGCCTTACCCTGCCATTGAGTTTTATTGTCAAGTGTGCTATTTGAAGAGAACATTTTCAACAGAACTGATGTATGATTACTCCCAGTCCTCCCAGGCTTCTAATCCTTTTAGGAGCAAAGGCAAAATGTCCGTCGTCATTAAATAAAAATTTAGTACAATAGTTAAAAAAATTAAAGGCTGCAAATATTTAATTTCAATTGTGTAAAACATGATGAACATTATTAAGTCTGTTTCTTCAAACGAGCATACCATAAATATGACTCTTAATTTAAAGATCCATTGAAGTCCCATTTTAATAACATACTTAATAGAAGAACAAGATTCACTAATGGATAAAATGTGTTTGAACAGTAAGCAAAATACATCCTTTAATTAGAATATTACAGTACTTGTAGCTGGGCGACCATTGATTCTGTTTCTTACCTGATTTGCCAATTTTACATGCAAATATGTTTCCAGTTGCTACTATTGTTAATTGCAATTCCTTAGTGATAGTTCTTTGAGTGTCATTTAATTAAAATGTTTCTTTTTTTTGTACATGGTAAGAATATTTTATTGATTATTAAAGAACAAACGTAGTGCCCTTACAACATGAGGCAGGTGGTATAATTGGGCATTGATCATAAATATAACATAACTAAAGATGTAAAAAAGCGACATTAAACTTACTTCGAAAATTGAGACTCAGCTGGTGCTGATATCCACCCACTGTAATTTCCATGGAAGGAGGTGGCTTTGTCTAGCAGATAGCTGTAATCTCTTGAGGGCATTTTAATGATGTACAGCGCTCTTCAGGTCTAATCAGAAGACCTTAATGTGGTTGACGTTTAGCATTTGACTGGTCATTCCAGAATCTTGATTGGTTTGCTCTTCAGCCTTTTAGTCTTAGATTTACAAGTGTGTTGTGCATTATTTTCAAGTTGCATGATCTATTTTCAAGCTATTGGACATCTGATCACCCCTCCACCACTACGAATTACAGTTGGCATGAGATTTTTCTGGTGATAATATTTATGTATTACACCCAAACAACATTGCTTTGGCCTTATGCATGCAGAGTTTTTGCTTACTAACCTTCCACAAAATCTTTTTCAATCTTTTGCTAATAGTAGGACCATGAACTCTAATGTTTTCGCTATTGATAGAGACCTGTAGATCCCTGTATATAGCCTTGGGATTTGATGCAATATCTAGAAGCATAAATTGATCTGACCTCGGGATGAATGTGCTGGGAAGCTCTCTCCTGGGTAGACTGGCAACCAGGAACTTACGCCATTTGTAAACTGTCTTTTCATCACTGTGGATTTATGGATTTCATATTGTTTGGGAAAGTCTTAATAACCCTTTCCAGTGAGGTAAGCAAGAGTAATTCTTCCTTTGAGACATTTATGAGGTCTTTTACTCTAGGCATGATGTGTTGCCACAAACCTGAACGTACCAGACCGATCATTATTTTATTCCCTTGGATTTTAGTCCTAGGGATTTTTGACGTCCATAGATTATTGTATTTCTTTTTTATTTAAATTCTGTTCATTATTTATATTTATTCTTTGTTTGATGTTTTCTTTATTCTGATCACAGCTTTTTTTGTATCTGTTTGTAGTTTATTTGCTCCTATAAATAAAGATTTTATTTATCAAGTCAATAGTTTTTGTGTTAGTTTTTTACATTTTTCATTATATCTTGTTCTTATCAGTTGCCCTGATATTTTTGTTATTTGATAGGAGTTTTCCACTATCATTCAATTTACTATCTGATGGTTTGTTTTATATATACTGTATATATCATTATTACTTGGATAAATGCTTTAAGTTCTTCAGTGTTATTTTCTATTAATCTACTTTTCATACTCTTGTGAATTCCGTAATTTCATTCCTTAAAGGGCTTTCTGGTAAAATATTGCAAAAACGTGACTTAACTTAAAGTTTTTGTGCTTCTTTTGACTTGTGTGCTGATTTATATTATGCTTTTATTGAAAAAATAATCATTATACCTTGTGACTGTTTACTTTGTGCAGTCACTACTTTACCCTTAGTTTAAAGTGCTATATTTCATAAACTCAAGTTTATCTACCTGTTTCATGTGCTCATATTGCTTTTAATGCTATGTTCTTTCTGTAAAGCAGTGATGTAATCTCTTTTTCCCTCACTTTTGATGGCTTTGTGTTGCTTCCTTTGAATTATTTTTATTTGCTATGCAGTTTCCTTCTTTATCCTTGTTGTTTCTCTGTAGTATCACTATTGTAGTATGCAATTTCGGGATATTTGCCTATCAGCTGTATATGCATATAATACTATAGAGCTTTCTCCTGTCTGGTCCATGCTATGTTAGCATGGTCTGTGATTGCGCTTGCTAATGGCGTCACTATCACCCGACGCGCATTTCATGAGACTCTATCAGCCTCTCACTTATTAACAAAAACTAACATTGAAGCACTTATAGCATTTATCAAAGTTATAATGATACATATAAAATAAACTATCAGATAGTAAATTGAATGATAGTGAAAAACTCCTACCAAATGCAAAGGGAACAATAATAACAAAAATAGGTCAACTGATAAGAACAAGATATAAGAGAAAGAAAAAAACAAACACAAAAGCTTTTGAATTGATAAATAAAATCTTCATTAATAGGAGCAAATAAAGTGCAAACAGATAAAAAAAGCTGTGATCTGAATAAAGAAAACATTAAACAAAAAATAAATATAAATAATGAACAGAATTTAAATATAAAATAAATAAAATAATCTATGGACGTCAATAATCCATAGGTCTAAAATCCAAGGGAATAACCTAATGATTTTTAAATAAAACAAGTTTAATGAATGATAATAAATATTTGAAATTTTAAAGACTAGTATGTGTCAATTACTACAATAATTAAGGCTGCATAAAAGGTGTATCTGTACAGAACTTAGGTTGGTTGTCTAAAGATTCCAAACTTGGATCTATTAGATAATTATTATTTTTTGCAAGGTAATAGCATTTCCTGATGATCAAGTAATGACAAGCGTTTAGCAGCACTCTACCTATAACTTTTTTAATTTATATGGAAGAAGTAGGGGTTCACTTTCTATTTTAAAGAATGCTTCTGAATGTTGGATATTTATATTGGAATAATAAGATCATGTATATTTTTCAAATAAACAAGCAAATCATTGTAGAAAAAAAATCTTTATTTTTTTTTTGTAACTAGTATGAACAGTTTACCTCAAGATTAACAATAAATTCTTTATTCAACCATTACATAGCTTTTGAATTGAATCTACCGACAGTAAAATAGCACATCATTGATAATTTCGTCATGTATACAAATTGCAGTATTGAGATAAATGTTCTAAATACTGCAAGTCAACATTACATTAAACGTACTACAATTTGATATGCACAGTACAATCTACTTTTTTGGCCAAACCTAGAGATACATGCACCTGACAATATTAAATGATGGTATTAAAAATTCCCTTTTTTCATGTAAAAAGTAGGCTAATCTTTCTAAATTTACTTTCATGCTTGTCTTATATTTTTTTTCTGTCAGTTAAAGGGCTACATGTATATTGTACCTACCTACTTTTTTTACATTTTTTTGTATAAATATTCATTCTCAAAAACATACCAAAAATAAAACTTAACATGGTTTATATATTAAGGCTACTTAATTCATTTCAAACACTTAACATTTGGTAACTTAAAACTGGGTACCTCAATCACAAAGAGGAATATGTTGTATTCTTAAAATATTTATTGACAATAGTCTTAAGAATATCCAAAAGCAATTAATCATCTTTGGATCAAAATTATTTAGAAAACAAAAATTGGTCTCATTTAGAAATATTTCCAAATATTTGAAGCGTATTTAACCCCTGAGAGGCTCTAAATATTTTTACGTATTATTATTTTTCTAAAAAGTTATTAGATGTTGTTGTATGACTTACAATAAATTTTAGTGTGGATCGATGCATTTCTGCACAGTTGCCATTTTATCAAATGGTTATACGATTGTGATTTTATTTAAGTTCAAACAAATCGAAATAAATTATTTCAAGGCAACATTTAGGCTTAAAAACTGTTGATTCCAACAAACATAGAAAAAATAACTGAATAATAAAATAAATAATATTATTAGCCATAAAACGTTGATTGCCACGACTTGAAACTGATGAAAATACCAAATAATATTATATTCATGATATAGCGCTACTTGGTTAGTTACATACATGAGAAACAGTAAGTGCATATATCTAATTTCTTGTTTTTTCTTATCAATATTATTTATTGACACTAGGACACAATATTTTGATGATTATCTGTGGGATGTAAAAAAAGCACCATTCTAATTTTAGGGATTTTAAGACGCAATCAGAAAAAACAAAAAAGTTAGAGTATGATATGCATAAATTGATTACAACACATGTGTATCTTAAAGTAAGCTAACTAAATGCAGCTTGCTCTATATCCACATGAACACATGGCAGTGCTTAGCATAAGGGGTGATGTTAAGGTATTTGTGATTCCAAATTTTTACATAAATATTCATTAGATTACGTCTAGATAGAATATGTTTAATATAAATCTTTTAATGAGGTATCTTAATTCATTTTATGCTCCTCAATGTAATTGTCATATACAATTTACATTTTACTTAATTCTAAGAAGCCCCCAGAATAACAGTTTCTTATTTTCTGGAACCTCCCCCTGCCTTCCAGTTCGCTCTCATGCACGGTACCATGTTTCAGAAGTCCATTCCAATAGGGAGGAGCCTCAAACTGCCAGTGCTCATAATACTGCAAGCAGACAGTGACATGCTGTGTGTCTAGGCATCATCATACACTTATAGTATGGGTGAGACTTTAGATCACAATTGTGGAACATGGCATCCTACATGAGAGAGAGCACGAGGAGAGTGGGAGTTTGCAGAAGGTGAGAAACTGATACTCTGGGGGGCTTCTAAGAATTAACTAAAGTGCAAGTTTTTATGACTATTTTATTATGAGGATAAAATTAACTGATTTTTGTTTTGTATAAATATTTAATTCATTATATTACAACCTTTTGATAAATCACAATATGCTATCCCAGCTGAACAATAATATACAATTTCGATATATATATAGAGATTATCAAATTTGGTGAGAATAACATTTCCATAACATAAATTCTTTGTTTGGAAACCCAATACAAAAATACACAAATATGTTATTGTGGGTAGAAAAGAAATGTCAAACCACATGGTGTACAAGACTAATAATATACACTTGTCAGTACTATTTTACAAGTAGCCAATAGTATATTCACAATACTGAAATGTGGTTTCTAAATATCTCAGATTTTGATAGAAGATGATTCTG
Organism: Discoglossus pictus; assembly: GCA_027410445.1. Classification (NCBI taxonomy): domain Eukaryota; kingdom Metazoa; phylum Chordata; class Amphibia; order Anura; family Alytidae; genus Discoglossus; species Discoglossus pictus. The sequence continues at coordinate 25,415,771 of CM050174.1, read as the reverse complement.
TCAACTTTATAGGGGAAGTTTTACACAATGTGTTTATACGAAAGCAGACTTAAAAAAAATGTTTACAATCTAATGTAATTTTTTTTTATTAGCATCTCTTACTGCTCCATATTTGAAAATGTAGGCGCTACCATTAAATTTAAATATGTTCTGAGTTTATAAATCCCAAGAGGTCCAATGAGATGCTACCCTTTGAGCACTGATTCGCTATAGTGCTCTTTTTCCCTGTATTTCCCGCTAAGCTATAAACCTTGCAATATCGCGATAGCGAGGTTTTTGAGCTTTAACCTCCGTTTAGCCCTTTAAATCCCCACTCAGCACTCTACAATTTGCCATAGCGCTTTCTGACCACTATGGCAATAAAATGCCCTGTTTATCGCCGTTTCACATAGCGCTCCTGCATGCAGAAACACGTGGTGCGCTAAACGGGGTATTTCTGAATAATGTGGAAACTAAATCAAAGAGCGCAGGTAAACATATTGTTAAGGAGAAGCTCCTTATCTCCTCAAATATGGGGCAATAAAAGGCAAGCAAGACACATCACATACCTTGGCCATACACAAACATCTTCTCTCATTTAAATAACATTTCTGTAAAATTTCCTATTACAATGGATACTTCATGATGGATAGCAAACCTAATTAAGGATTGAATATATGTTGCCCAGAATCCATTGCTTTAGTGGAATCACAATGGTGCCCATTACTTTGTCATGTGAGTTTGTTAATTGTGACCTAAAACCATTCCCCTAGGGAGAAGCTTCAAACTACCAGTGCTTATACTGCAAGCAGACAGTGACATGCTGTGTGTCTGAGCATCATAAAAAAACCTATAGTGTGAAGCCCATCCCTGTGGGTGAGACTTTAGATCACAGCTGTGCAACATGGCATCCTACACGAGAGTGAACAGGAACAAAGTGGAAGGTTGCAGAAGGTGAAAAACGAATACTCTAGGGGGCTTCTGGGAATTAACTAAAGTGTTTTTTGTTGATTTGTACAAATTAGTAATGTTTTAGTGGTTACTTAATGATATACAGCTTCCTCATTTTCTGACAATTAATGATAATCTAACAAATGATTTTTTTTTAATACTTAAAAAAAACAAAACCATAACAACTGATTTCCCTATTCGTTCCACTCAAGATCTGCCTGGCAGGCTGTCTTAAAACTTTTACTAGTCTTATTTGTTTGCCTACAGTACCGACTACAGGGGAGGAGGCAGGTAAATAGTCCTATCATGACATCCACATGGCAATTTGTCTACTACCAACTGGGCATCTGCTAAGGTTGGGAAGAAGCATATTTGCCAGATTCTGCTATGCTAATTAATAATGTTTCCACATTATAACAAAACCAAGGAATATATCCAATACGTAAGCAGCCATCCCTTTAAGAAAAACTGTTAGAGTTTTTTATCATCTAATTAGCAGTCATTTGTGTTAGCCATCTGTTTTGTCTCTCAAAATTTTTTTATAGAAATGTGAGACGAACATGAATTAGCACTTCTCAAGTATTGGTCCCTTATTAACAATATTTAGATTTTTTTCCTGCTTATCCCAAAAAATCTTAGAATATAAAGTAAGATCTTCTTTAAGTTATTATCATCAGTAATAACTGTAAATCCGTAATGCAAAACATTAAATTAACCTTCCAATTATTTTCATTCCACATCGTATGAAAACAATTTTATGTCCTAATGACAACAAATTTGATATTTTTATGGTAGTGTCTCCATTTTTTGTTCCAATACTGTTTTGTTAATTAAGTTCAACACTGATTTGGTAATTAAATATATTTGCGCTGTCTTCCAAGCGAAGCAAAGTAAAGTACAAGGACAGTATTCTTTACATTACTTATATACAAGGTAATTTTTGTCCCTACTGTACATCTAGAAAACTGTAATTATCAGTACAATTAATGAAAACTGGAATGAAAATTGAACCATTCAATTTTTTTATTAAACCTCAAATTCCTTTCCACTAACAATTTATTTTCTTGAACCATATTTTTTCCTGATATGAGATAACAGAGGTTTTTCTATGGGATTAGAGGACTTTTTCCAAAATGGCTGCTCAAACTTTACGCAAGTGAGCTCATTGCCTTGTGATGGCTGAACTATCATAATTCACAGAATTAGGATCAGTCTCACAGTCTTTAGTGGAGTGTCACTGATATAAAGTGTGAATGGCTGTAGTTGTGTTTTCTGTTTTACTATGAGAAATATGTATCAATAGTAACACATAATGACTGACTAAAATGGGCGACAGACTAGAACTACATAACGTTAATGGCAATTACTCATAAAATCTACAGTACTGTCAAATGCTGTCAAAGCAGGGACTAAAGTTGTTTGTTATAAATACAGATTCTGATAAAAAAATTTGAACTCATAAATCTATCAAAAATTTAGTCATGAAATGACATCTATGATAGTGTTGGGGTAAATTGTCTCTTTAGGCAAAAATGGTTTATGTACATTTTGTAAATTAACTAGATTAATTAATTGTGTCCTTGTCTATGTAATTATGTTACAAAATTGATAGAAGCCCACAGAATAACATGAATCTTTCCCTGTTTTCCTGTTCTCTCTCTCTCTCATCAAGGGTGCCATCTTGCACAGCTGGGACCTAAAGCCACACCCACAGGGGGAAAACCGTCACACAGTCAGGTTTATATGCTGCTAACAGACAGTGTTATGCTGTGTGTCTGAGCAGCCTGAGACACTGGTAATGTGAAGGCTCTCCCCCTGTGGGCATGGCTGTAGGTCCCAGCTGTGCAAGATGGCATCTCTTATGAGGGAAACCAGGGAGAAAGGTGGAGGTTACTATGGGTGAGAATCTTTTGAAGTGCAAATTTTATACCATAAATAAATTAAATAATCTAGTTAAAACATTTTTATAAAATACAATTTTTGCTTAAAGAGTCACTTTAAAAATATTTAAATAAACCTGTAAATACCTTAAGACTTTAATTGCTGTATTGTAGGTTTCACAAAGTTATGGTTTGTTTTGTTTAGAAAGTAGAGTTTGATTAACTTTTACATGGGTTAGAATACTTGATGAACAGTATATATGTTAATATATATGTTAATGATATTTGTCAGTTTTTATTTTTATTTATGAAAAATATTGAAATAGATAGTTTTCAGATTCCAGTTTAAAAGCTCTTAAGACATAAGGAAAATACAGAACATAAAGAAGCACTTAAGTACAAAAATGTATAAGTATATAAAATATATACTTAACATTGAATACTTACAGGCTGAAAATAAACTGCATAAATATATTTTTTAAATAAAATAAATTTCTCAAAGAATCACATCAAAGATAGATTAAACGTCTCTCATTGCAAAAAAGGGTGAAAGAACATAATGCTGAATTGAACGCAACCAAATATATTTACGGTATATATTTAGCTGCAATTTGATTCATGATGATAACTATTTGCTTGTTCAGATATTTTAACTCCAATCTATTTAAAATATTTTCATTTTTTTTATTAATTAAGTTGGACATGAATTTTATGTTAAATCATTTGAAATATAGAATGAAGAGAGTGATCAGAAACACATAATGCATAATTTTACATCTATTACAATTTTCCAATTTTACCGAGTAGGCAACAGGAAATCATTTGGGGGGTAGTTTTAAGAAACTACACTAATTTTCTCCTTTTGTCTGGTTTTAGTTATCTCTTTTTGAAACAGGAAAATTAAAGGTTCATGCAATAATTGGTGAAAATCTTTAAAAATAATTTGTTTTTAGTAAATAGCAAAGACATGTTTTTTAAATGTGCAGAATTTAAACTCAAGATTTCATGTGGAGTTTTATTAACAAAAGGGCATAAAATATTTCTTATTTTATTTTGACTTTTCTGAAAAGCAGTAATTCAGTACCTGCATTAAAATATGTTTAATTTTTGCTAACACTTATAAACACTGTGAGCTGAATATTTAAATAAATGTGTTTAGATCTCTAAATTGTAGCCACTTGTAATAATCCTTCTGACTACTGTTCCCATCATACAACAGGGCTGTGTTAGAGGGAGAAAAAGACATTTGAAAAAGTCATAGGTGCAGAAAACATTATCTCCATCTCTCCTTCTAAATCATAAGATAGCTAAACAGAATGATAATTAATGCTGGGAGAGAGCAACATAGATATTTACAAAGATATTTAATTTGAGGGGAATTAAATCAAGATTGTAAAACAAAATGTATTTAAAAAGTAAACTTTTAGCAAAGCATTATGGGATTCCTGACACAGCATATTATGGCTTGCACTATAGTAAGGCTCTGCATAGTACAGAGTTATGCAGCATGTTAGACTGAAGTGAAATAAAAAAACTCTATGAAAATTGGAATACACAGTGATTATTAAAGTATATCTTTATCTCAAATTAAACATCAAAAATTGCATTACTGCTTGCAGAAACAAGTCCGATTTTGATAAATAATATTCTTGATAAATAAGATTTCCTTTTAATGCAAATATAAATGGGCAACTTCAAGAATATTCAAGAATAACAACAAGCATGCTCTGTAATTCCATTTTTACATCAATATAATTCAGAATTATTCTGAACTTTTTCATATGCAAGCTTCAGACAATCAGCATAGTTGCTGTAAACAAGCAAGTCTACTCTTTACAAATTCTATATGGAAAAATACATTAACATGAATGTATTTAAATATTTTGCAATACAATGACCATCAATAATCTATATTGGGTTACACATACCAAATATAGCATAGATGTGTCCTCTTTTTTCTACTAGTTATTGAAAAGATATTTTCTTTACAATAAAATCACTTTCTAAAAGCCATCAAAGTGCATGCAATAAATCCTTTAGTAAAGTAATTTAATCTTGCAATTTAAAAATATGTTAAGGCTGCAGACTTAAAATAATTAGTATTATATAACTTGACTACACTTCTGGATAGGTAATCAGTGAGAACTTACATCACTGAATTTTCTTTTTCATAAAATTATCATTATTGCTCAAAAATATAAAAAAAATATAAAAAAAAAATAAAACAGGAGTTAATGAATATTGTTGGACGACATATAGTGATCTACCATTTCTTTCACAAGGCAAGTGTTTCCACAAGAACACGGCATGTTGTGACTTCTGAAGATACACGATTAAGAGGAAATATGAATGAGTACATTTGTCATAATATAGAATCAGAATTATACTAGAAATAATTCAACTGAAACTATGCTGAAGATCATCGATTCATAACTCCTGTCACCAAAAGGTACTGACCATAGGTTCAATGGAATACCGTTGGGTCACTCAAAACCATTATTTGAGTCAATTGGGCTTGTGTACATTTATCCATAAAACCATGCATGTACGATCAATAATCATTAAAACTTACATTAAATTAGAACCATCATCCGAAGAAAGACAGTTCAATTTTCCAATAGCTAATTTATTGGTGAAATTATTGACTCATCCCCTTAATGTTAAAATAAAGGTCAACTTTTCTAAGCTTAGCTGCTACTCAAACGTGGTACCAAACTTAAGAATTTTTGGAAACTGGGCAGCATTTTTTAAGACCTATGATTCTTTTAGATAATACCATAAATATGAGAACTAAGAGTATCCATATGGAGATAACAATCCAAAACACAACACCTTTCAGAACTTCTGGGTTAAAATCTAAATATCAGGTTTACTTGACTTCAGCAAAAAGCTGAGACCTTTGCTAAAATTATTCTAAAGTACCTGGTTCCAGTAGATTAAACTACACATTATTCAATATATTTCAAGTAAATACAATATGTTTTCTCAGCTACTAACAACGTAACACCCATTTTATAAAGCCCAGTGACATTACAATATTTCTTTGGGCTCCAACATAAAACATTTGCATTTTCAGCATTTTGGAAGATCTGTATGTTAGCAAAACTGCTCTTTAATCTGATAACTAGTAATTTTATTATATTATAAAACTAATCACAGTTCCTCTTAACCTAAAAACAAATATAGTCTGTTGTGCAAGATAATGTAGAATAAATTATTTTTTTAAATCATGACATA
>CM050174.1:25294724-25404724 GCA_027410445.1 Discoglossus pictus | reverse complement strand
TCATTATATCTTTTGATATTAAAAAGATGTGACAATTGTATTTATAGCTTCAATATATAAAAATGTGTTTATTTTGTGTTTATATATTATTATATACTAGTAACTTGCTAGTCTCTCTTTCTGCCTCCCTCCCTCTCTCTCCCTCCCTCTCTGCCTCTCTCCCTCCCTCTCTCGCTATCTTCCTCCATCCCTCTCTGCCTCCCTCCCTTTCTGCTTCCATCCCACTTTCTCCCTCCTTCTCCCTCTGCCTCGCTCCATCACCCTCCCACTCTCTCCTTTCCTCCCTCTCCATCCCTCCTCTTTCTCTCCCTCCCCCCCCCCTTCCCTCTCTCTCCTTCCCCCCCTCCCCCCCCCCCCCCCCCCCTCCTCTACGGAGTAAATTGAATGCTACTGTGCAAATTAGCAGTTGCATCTGCGTGAATTGGATGCAACTTGCACGGTTTTGCCGCTATTTAGTGGGAGTACCTTGTGAGTAACGACTGCGCAGAATGCACCTCACAGGCGTTACTCACAGGCTCATAACTATTATGATGGATAGACAATGCATTACAGTATTTGTTCCTAGGCAACGTGGTTTCCTGATATGTATTCTTGGTTGTGTGTAACCCTTGATGTTGCATAATGAAACAGACAAAATAATAAAAATAATATTATATTTTTGGATTACACATATGTTGATATTGGACTGTTAAGTATCAAATAATGATGAAATTTAATAATTTATTTTATTGTGGTGCTATACTGTCACTTTAACTGCTGCTACGTCACTCCATAGTGGTTTTAAAACCATTTGCAAGGGGTCTTTGGTAAAATTTTCTTCCGTTTCTTTATGTTACTGCACTGCCCTGGTTTGCGAGTGATCCGTAAAGTCTTATTCGCATAGAGTTTTGGTGTAAAAGCCTAACAGAATAACAGATACCTATTAGATTATACAGAACAGAATCAACAAACCCACTTGGGACAGAATACAATGGTGAGACATAGCAGGTAAGTGAGGAACTATGCACAAGATCAGAGTCAAGAGAAAAGGGAAAAAATGTTGACTCCATTGTGTCATTGCCTTGTACATCACTTAACGATATAAATACCCACACATATTAATGAGTGACGAACAATAAAACCTGCAAAAGAATGCGGCAGGATCATGGGAATATGTCAGAAAACCCAAGTCCATGTTAAGTCCTGTATCTTTTGTGTTAGAGACATAATGGCTTTTTTCCCTTTTATCTAATCTCTGACCTTGTGCATAGATCCAAATAACTCTGACCATGTCTTTTATTTATGATGCCTGTCTTCTGTCCCATGTGGGTTTGTTATTTCACACACACAACAGTATCTACAGTATTATTCCATATAATATCCTGATCAAGCAGCATTTGCTAGTATCTTATAGTGACACCAGATCCTTGGCAATAATTACTGAACCGCACTGTAGTGTCTCTATTTTATGAGTTTTGGCAGGAACATTTGTTACTATTGATTTTTATTGAGAAATGAAATAACTCCTTTTTCGGCAGCCAGACAGGGATGGAATTGACTCTTCCAAGGTCATATTGAAGCACAGAAAAATGCATAAAGCAGCATAGAAATATATTATGGTGTCTATTGAAAATATTTATTTCCCTTTTTCTGCCTGTTTCTCATCATCCAATAAAACTCCAAGGGACTTGGATTCCACTTGGAAAATAATGATTTGTATAAAATCTCATAGTGTGGTTCAAATATTTTTTTTAATAATAAAATTAAAATTCTGCTACACATATATATATATATATATACATATATATATATATATATTTATATTTATATATATATATATATATTTATATATATACACATATATGTGTGATTGCATTTAAGACATGCATGTATGTATATATATATATATATATATATATATATATATATATATATATATGTTGTTGTTTAGTTGTTCAGTCTGGTTCCGACTCTCTCTGACCCTATGGACTGCAGTACACCAGACACATCATGTGTCCAGTTGTGCCCATCCATAAGGTTTTCATGGCAAAGATACTAGAGTGGGTTGCCAGTTCCTTCTCTAGTGGACAGCAACTTGTCTGACCTCAATGTAGCAATACAGAAGGGGATATGTATGTATGTATGTGTACATATATATATATATATATATATATATATATATATATATATATATTGCGGGTCTTGCTTACTTGATCATGATCAGGCCCTGAAATGCTACATATAGAAACATGATTTACGATTTTGACTTTCTGCCATGAACTTGCGGGCTTGGTACAATTAAATGTTTCTGAAACTGTTGCAATTTTCAAGGTTGCAATTTTGCGAGCGTTACACACAAACTTGCAGTACCACAACTATATTAGTGATATATATAATTAACAAATAGTACATTTGTTCACATTTGAACATCTAAAACAAGTTAAAAAAAACTTGTTTCCTGCTCAGAATGCTGAGAAATACAGTTATTACAAATATTTTATATATATATATATATATATATATATATATATATATATATATATATATATATATATATAATCATTTATAAACATTTAGGCAGTGTTGCTTTTGGCAAAAAAAAAGAATCACATCTCTTGAAAACTAGTAACCCTGTACAGAATTCAACAAGAAAATAAATAGTGCATTTATGTTTAAATGTGCATGCCTAAAAATGCAGCGTTTGAACTGCCCACCATGAATTTGTGGTTGATAGCCTTCTCATAAAATCTAGGAACCATCCCCACACTGATAAGATCTAAAGGAACAAAACATTACTGACTGCGAGTAGATTTTCTGGCTCCTGTAAATCCATCCTGATCTGGCAGGCATATGTTGTAAAGGAGCCATGATTAAAATGATATTGGTTTAAAGTGTTCAAATGCAATGTGGACTAATTTGCATGTATCGTACAGTTACCCAGAATGCAGTGCAAACACTGCAGTTCTTGAGATTTTGAGCAGGAAAAAGTATACCCTTATTTTTAGGCATGCAAACATACACACAAGCAAACTCATTTTTGCTATAATTACCTTATTTCATAAACTTATATATATATATATATATATATATATATATATATATATATATATGTTATATATCCTTCAGTGGATCGGCCTACTTCTACCACAGTACCGAGAGCATAATTTTCTATATGATGCTTATTACATTTAGCACAGGGACTGCCTGTAGATGCCTGCTCTGTATAGTAAGATTTTATTTTAATTTACCATCTTGTCTTTGTTTAATCATTTTCTAATATCAAGAGCAAAGAGTGTATATGTTATCAGAGTATGGACAGGTGGGGGAGGAAGAAAAAGGGAGGGGAATTGTTAGATACCTCGAGAGTCCAGCAGGGGCATCAATATATTGTCTTGTTAAACATTAAACTTAAGACATGTTCCCTGCATAATTATTATTATAGTCAATCTCAAAACTTCAAAATATTAAACATTTTCATTGTCTAATGGTCCTTTAATTTCACTTTTAAAGCAATTTGCTGTAAGACAATGCGTTTTATGCTCATTAAAGGTATATGTAAGTGAGCTGGATTATGAATGCATCTGCTAGAGGAGAAATAGTAGTGTATGAAAACATTTTTTCGCATGAAAAAATACCCAAATAAGCAATTTAACACTTACCTTGAAGTTAGCAAAATATATTTTCATTTCTGTCAGTTGAAACTTAGAGTTAACGCCCTCCAAGCCCAGGTTAATCTGGTATACAATTTGAAAAATTGTTTTGGCCAATCAGGAGGAAGTAAAGACTGAAGCATTTGTATCACTGTCTGTTTTTTTTTCTCTCTGTCTCCTTATGGACAATTTTAGCTTTGACCCCACCAACCATTATTTCCTTTCGAGGTCACACACTGTGCCCTGCAGGGTACACTTTATGTAAGCTTCCTAGGGGTGTGCACGTTCAGATATCCGTATCTAGCATATAAATATGTAAGTACATTCAACTTTTCAATAAAATACATATTTTTCTACTAATCAGTAGCTGTTTATTAGGGAACATTTGAAGCCAAGCTCACTTACATATCCCTTTAATGTAATTATTGCATAACATTACACTCACTTCCTACTTCTTAAGTCCCCAAAATAATAGAACCTAATTTTCTTTCTTCCTGTTCTTTCTCATATATGGTGCCATGTTTCACAGCTGTGAACGACGGCCCCATCCACAGGGATGGGGCTTTATACTACCAGTGTCATGCTGACGTGACATGCTGTGTGTAAAACAAAAATCCACCCTTATAGCTGTCAAATATGGCACTCTACATGAGTGAAAACAGGAAGAAATAAATATCTGTTACTCTGGAGGCTTATAATAAGAAGTAAAGTGTACATTTTATATTACAATTACATTGAATGGGGTAACAATACAAATTCAGTTTATATAAAACAAAAAATGCCTAAAAATTTAATTTTTTGTTTGGTAAGCATAACGGACACTAATGAGCACCTATTAACCTATATAATTTACATCTTATAATTAATTTCTTTACTTACCTGTAATACTTTTCCTTGCGGACTTTCAGAAAATACAAGCACCTGATTGTACAATGGATCTAACGATTTCCGGGCAACTTTCGTCTTTTTCTTTGCAATACACAGTCCATTTTCTAACAGATAAACCTTTATATAAGCAGCTGAAAAACAGGAAAGGACTATATAAAAAGTCTTTAATGCAGCATCCAACAGGCAGATGTCACAATAGGCAACATTCAGTATGTTCAACATGTATTAACATAGGAAATCTGGAATAAAATAGGAAAATGTAACTTTATTTAGAAACATTTACTTGTGAAATGTGTTTCCAATTATGCATATTAATGTGTAACTTTTTTTTTTTTTTTCATAAAAAAAAAACATATTCTGCAAAATGCCGCTGGAGACATAAATAACTATCTGGGTCAACAGTTTGTACAAAATGCCTATTTTTTGAGTAGTTTAATATCACTCCTATATACACCAATGAGTTGTATGTATTTATGGCGCATCAATACCACATTACTGTGCTAGGTGATTAATATGGCACAGCAGAGGTATAATTTAAAACTATTGATAATAACAAGTAAAATATCAACTGCATGTTGTTAAAATAGCATTTTACTATACTAAACCACCCATAAATTATGATTTATATGCATTGTTAATGAGAGATAAGTGCCTTTGCTGACTGATAAGACGGTAGGTCTATTGTTTTCAGTATGCACTAAAAAAGACTAGTTATACTCAATATTCAGGCAACTACACCAAAGACAGTGGACCCTAAACTGGTGCCCAAAATTGTTCTCCATATCCCAAATGAGGGAGTACCAGACATGTATACAGAGGCAGAATTATAATACACCACTTTTAATACATGCTAATATACTACTCGTCTGTGCAGCTGCAGCCTGACATTGACCAACGTTACGTAGGTAGTTGCCCACAAGCCTAAATCCATTTACCTCCGACCCCAGATTTGTTCCATTTAAGTAATAAATCCTGTCCAAATTTTTCCTTCCCAAATGCTCTTGGTTTTTATCTGATATTTCAAAAGCAAAAAATAAACATTATTGTATTTATTTGGAGTTTCTGCAGGCATCCCCCCTCGCTCAGTCCCTTTCCTCGGAACAAAACATTTTAAAGCTGTGTTTTTCTTTCAAAGTAATTAAACTATGAAACCCAGTTATATAGGTGAAAAAAATATTGTTTTGTTCAGGTGCCTTGTAAAACAGCTGTCCTACACTGAAGCTGTACTCAGAATAAAATCCAGTTATTTGAAAAAGCTTCGGAAAACAGCTGCAAGTTTGGTTCATTTTCCAATAATAACATGAAGCCATGAGCCGCGGCACACACTTGGCACACATCTGCTTCTTCATGAATAATTTATTTTTCAGTTTAAATTTCTGCTGAAGCAACCTAGGGAGCCTTAATATAAAACTGCACAAGTTGAACTTTTCCGCGCATTAAATCGTACCGTTTAAATGAGGTGAAAAGTTCTGAAACCCCCAAAAGGTTTTCTTCTAGTAAAGAGATTTCAAGAAGAATTTTATGCCGATCCTCTAAAACCGTGCTTCTTAAACTGGTTGGTGTATCTATTGTCCTTAAAGTAAATGGATTACTTCTCAACAACGGGGGTTTAATTTTCAATTTTCTTGGTTTATCTATACGCAATCTTTATCATTAATATTTTCTACTGCTTGTCCCTATTTCTGTCTCTCCATTTTTGTCAGTCTTCCTCTTGCGTGAATACTTGAGCCTCGTTCTCTCCCCATACTCGTCCCTCTTTCTACCACTACTCTTCCCTATTTGTATCCTTACCCTTCTTCTTCTTGCTCTTCCCACTCCTCGTCTGATTTTCTCAGGCACTCATCACCATCCTTTTTTTCCACTTGTCGTTCCTCTTTGTCATTTCACTTCTCAACTACTCAGACACCACTCCTCATTCCCTCTCAAGCCGCTTCTTGTTCCTCTACTCCTTGTACCTCTCTCACACTACTCCTTATCCCTCACTCTCAAGCCACTCGTCGTTCCTCTTTCTCATGGCAATCCTCAACCGTCTTCCTCACGCCTCTCCTTGTTCTTCTTTTTCACTCCACTCTTTCTTACTCCACTTCTCTTCCCCTCTTCGCTCTCCGTGTTTGTCTTTTTTCTTTTCTTTCTCCCACTCCTCATTAACCTCTTCCATATCACTACTTGCACTCTCTTTCTCTCTCTCTGACATCACTTTTACTTTTTTATTTTTCTCTTTTCACTCTTCATCCCTTTTCTTACACCACCCCTTGTCTCTTTTTTCTCTCTCCCCATTCATAACTCCTCTTTCTCTGACCCACTCTTCGTCCCCTCTTTCTCTCATCGCCTTTCTTACACCACTCCATATATTTTTTCTCTCCCCCATTCATCACTCGCCTTTCTCCGCCCTTTTTGCAGACAACAGTTCCTGCTTGCTTATTGTCTCTCATTCATCTTATTCAGGTCAATCCCTCTATCCCTCACCATTCCTTTCATTAGACTGTAAGTGTGAGTTTTCATTTTTGTAAGGATCTTTAGTGCACACTAGATTCTAAACTCAAAGAAAGGGCTCTCCACTCTTGCAATGTGTCAGTTTTGTTTTACCTTGTACGCAATCCATGTTCGGCGCACAAATAAAGATAATAATAATAATAATTCCTCATCTATATAATCTCTCCATTACTCATCCCTTGTTATCATCCCATGCATCTTCCACTCCATAGGCACATTTAGGCCCAAGCCTTTGAGGCCCTAGGCTAGGTAGCACATTTCTAGGTGCTTTAAATTGGCCATCTCCCTTTATATCCTCCACACACACATATATATTTTTTTAATCTAATATATATATATTTTAATTCTGCCCTAATGGTCATGGGTGGTGCGGGGGGTCCACTTTATTAAGACCCAAGCCAGCAACAAAACATAAATAGACCACTGTTCCTCTCCCCTCTGTATCTGGCACACACCAGCCGTTTAAAGCCTTCACCTACTGCAAATAACACGCTTTTCTCCAAAATCAATACCCAATCTGCACATTTATACTGCAGCACATACAATTCAAACCATAGGAGAATTTTCCGTCTAGTAAACTTCATGAACAGATGCTATTAGGTTGGATACCTGAAATGTGGGTGATAAATAAATAGGTAAATAAATTCCACGCTGAGAGTTAACAATACGCCTCCATGGTCCTTAAAAGAACATTTTCTAACACACAGCTTAGAGAACAGCTTTTACATTGTATAAAGAAATGATGTAGTTGCGACGTTTTAGTTGACCCTTTTGCATCTACTGAGAGGTCTCTAAATATAACTTTTTTACGTAGGTGATATTTACGAATGGATTCCATAAACTTAAAAGTTTGTTTTTTTCCAAAAAGCCCTACTGATGGATTTCATTTATACAAAAAAACATAAAGAATATTCTAAATATGGTGGCTGCATTGTCCATTTAACCCTTTTGCATGGCACACTGGCTTTTGGGCGAAGGAGCCCTGCGCAACGTCATGTGCGCGCCCACAAGTGCGGGCACATTCACCCTTTATCCATCTCTGTGACCCTCTAACTTCCCCCTGTACCAGGTCTTTCTACTCCTGTGCCCACCCTCTAACCCTGGGTCTCTCTCCCCTTGTGCCCACTATCTAACCCCAGGTCTCTCTCCCCCTGTGCCCACCCTCTAACCCCAGGTCTCTCTCCCCCTGTGTCCACACTCTAACCCCAGGTCTCTCTCCCCCTGTGCCCACCCTCTAACCAATGTCTCTCTCCCCCTGTGCCCACCCTCTAACCAATGTCTCTCTCCCCCTGTGCCCACCCTCTAACCCCAGGTCTCTCTCCCCCTGTGCCCACCCTCTAACCCATGTCTCTCTCCCCTGTGCCCACCCTCTAACCCCAGGTCTCTCTCCCCCTGTGCCCACCCTCTAACCCCAGGTCTCTCTCCCACTGTGCCCACCCTCTAACCCCATGTCTCTCTCTTTAAGGTCTCTCTCCTCCAAGTACTCACCGGCTGCCTCCAAGTACATACCATGCGCCGGCCGGTGAGTACTTGGAGGAGAGAGACCTTAAAGAGAGAGACCTGGGGTTAGAGGGTGGGCATAGTGGACAAGAGACCTGTGGTTAGAGGGTGGGCACAAGACAAGAGAGACCTGGGGTTAGAGGGTGGGCACAGTGGGAGAGAGACCTGGGGTTACAGGGTGGGCACAGTGGGAGAGAGACCTGGGGTTACAGGGTGGGCACAGTGGGAGAGAGACCTGGGGTTAGAGGGTGGGCACAGTGGGAGAGAGACCTGGGGTTACAGGGTGGGCACAGTGGGAGAGAGACCTGGGGTTAGAGAGTGGGCACAAGGCAAGAGAGACCTGGGGTTAGAGGGTGGGCACAGCGGGAGAAAGACCTGGTACAGGGGGAAAGTTAGAGGGTGACAGAGCTAGATAGAGGGTAAATGCGCGTGTGTGGGTGCGCTCGTTTGTCAGGCAATTTCGGTGCACGCCTGACATTGCTCAGGGCTCCTTTGCCAAAAGTTGTGCTACTCTTTAAGATCATTAGTCATCTACTCTCAACAACAACTGAAGACCGGTTTGGAGAATGAGGGACCTTCATAACTGGTGGTGCCATCAGTTAGTGATAAACTTTGGTCATATACAACCATTTTTCACAAAATCGTGTAGTTTTCAGGTGACTCCCACAGAAATGCAAATTTACTACTAGTCCCACTAGCAAACAGAGCTTCTTAAAGCACGATTAACCTCACTGTAACTCCTCTCCATGGTGTGAAGAGTGCAAACTCTTTCATTTGGAGTTATCTGTATCCAAGGTGTGCTCCTAGCTGATATATATACATATTACGTTAACAAAAGAAAATAAATGAAAGTGAAGATGGTTTCATTTTCATACAGCATTGTTTTTGTGGCTAATTTGCGGCTCAGATTATGTGTTTTATAATAAACCTGCATATCAACCATTTCTACTTAACCATTTTCTTGCAGGAACAGGTACAATTGAAGAGTTGATGATTAATGAGATAGCCATCCATGCATGTACTGCTTGGCCAGATAAACAAAATGAAAAATGAGCTAATTAGGTAACTGCAACACACCATTAAAAACATATACTATGGAGGCCACACACACAATTACCAATGACCCATAAAGGGGTGCTGACATTTATTCTATGCATGAACTTAATAATTTATTTTTCTTGTGTTTTTTTTACAATTAGAAAAGGGCCAATTTGAGTGCTAAAAACACATTTAAGGGATTTTAAATAAATAACTCAAAATCTTATTTTACAGCAAAGTGAAATCATGTGATGTTCATAGATAAATAAGATATTATATGTCCATATTCTTTCTCTGAATATTCAGGTTTTATGGCCTATATCAGCGCTGCCCAACTGGCGTCCCTAGAGCCGGATGCGTCCCACCAGCTGCTTTCTGCGAGAAAGTACTCACAAACCTAACATTAAAATAAATAATTTAAGACATGTTAAGAGACATTATATATATATATATTAGTAACTGGCCGGCATAAATGATGGTATCATACAATGTTATCTTGATTTGTCTGTGCTCTCTCTCTCTCTATGCGTGTGTCTCTCTCTCTCTATGTTGTGTCTCTCTCGCTCTCCTTTCTTTCTCTCTGACCTATCTCTCTCGCTCCTGGTGTGCCCTCTCTCTGTGCTCTCTCTCTCTCTGTACGCTCTCTCTGTGAGCTCTTTCTGCGCTCTCTCTCTCTTTGTGCTTTCTGTCTGTGCACTCTCTATGTGCAGTCTCTCTCTCTGCCTGTGCACTCTCTCTCTCTGCCTGTGCACTCTCTCTCTCTCTTTGTCTGCACGCTCTCTGTCTGTGCACTTTCTCTGTGCACTCGGTCTGTGAGCTTTCTCTCGCTTTCTGTGTGTTCTCTCTCTGTCTGTGTGCACGCTCCTTCTCTGTAGCCCTCCCTCTCTTTGTCAATCTCTGTGTGTTCTCCTTGTCTGCACTCTTTCTGTTTGTGCACTCTGTGCACTCTCTCTCTGCACTCTCTCTTTGTGTGCTTTCTCTGTGCACTCTCTCTC
The DNA here is from genome assembly GCA_027410445.1 of Discoglossus pictus. Taxonomy (NCBI): domain Eukaryota; kingdom Metazoa; phylum Chordata; class Amphibia; order Anura; family Alytidae; genus Discoglossus; species Discoglossus pictus. The sequence goes on along the minus strand of CM050174.1, from coordinate 25,394,181 downwards.
TCTGCACTCTCTCTTTGTGTGCTTTCTCTGTGCACTCTCTCTCGCTATCTGTGTGCGCTGTCTGTGTGTGTTCTCTCTATCTCTGTGCACTCTCTCTCTCTCTCTGTGTGCTCTCTGTCTCTGTTCTCTCTGTGCGCTCTCTCTCTCTGTGCTCTGTGTGTACTCTCTTTCACTCTCTGTATGTGCACTCTCTCGTTGTGCGATCTCTGTCTGTGCACTCTCTCTCTGCGCCCCCTGTTTGCACTCTTTGTTTGCGTGCTCTGTCTGTGCACTCTTTCTGTGCACTCTCTGCGCTTTCTGCACACTCTCTCTGTGCGCCCTGTCAGTGCTTTCTCTGCGCTCTCAGTCTGTGCACTCTCTGTACTCTCTTTCTGTGCATTCTCTCTCGCTTTCTGTTTCTGCACTCTATCTTTGTGAGATCTCTACGCACACTCTCTCGCTCTGTGTGCTCTCTCTTTCTCTTGCGCGCTCTCTCTCTCTTGCGTGCTCTCTCTCTCTTGCGCGCTATGTGTGCTCTCTCTCGATCTGCGTACGCTCTCTCTCTCTCTCATGCTCTGTGTGCGCTCTCTCTCTCTCTGTGTGCACTCTCTCTCCGTGTGCACTCTCTATCTCCAGCTCGGTGTGCTCTCTCTCACTCTGTGTACACTCTCTCTATCTTGCTTTGTGTGAGCACTCTCTCTCACTCTGTGTGCACTCCCTATCTCGCTCTGTGTGCTCTCCCTCTCTCGCTCTGTGTACACTCTCTCTATCTTGCTCTGTGTGCTCTCTCTGTCTCACTCTGTGTGGTCTCTCGCTCTGTGTATACTCTCTCTATTTCGTTCTGTGTGCGGTCTCTCTCTCTATCTGTGTGCGCTCTCTCTCTCTCCATGTGCACTCTCTCTCTTGCTAGGTGTGCTCTCGCTCTGTGTACACTGTCTCCCTCGCTCTGTGTGTGCTCTCTCTCTCACTCTGTGTGCTCTCTCTCGCTCTGTGTACACTCTCTCTATCTTGCTCCGTGTGCGCTCTCTCTCTCTCAATCTGTGTACGCTCTCTCTCTCTCGCTCTGTGTACGATCTCTCTTTCTCGCTCTGTGTGCTCTCTCTCTCCATGTGCACTCTCTCTTACTTGGTGTGCTCTCTCTCTCACTCTGTGTACACTCTCTCTATCTCACTCTGTGTGCGCGCTATCTCTCTCTTGCTCTGTGTGCGCGCTCTCTCTCGCTTTGTGTGCTCTCCCTCTCTCGCTCTGTGTACACTCTCTCTATCTTGTTTTGTGTGCTCTATCTCGCCCTGTGAGCCCCTTCTCTGTCTGTGTGCTCTCTCTCTCTTGCTCTGTGTACACTCTTGCTATCTCTCTCTGTGTGCGCTCTCTCTCGCGCTGTGTGCGCTCTCGCTCTGTGTGCGCTCTCTCTCTCGCTCTGTGTGCGCTCTCTCTATCTCGCTCCGTGTGCACTCTTTCTCGCTCTGTGTGCTCTCTCTCGCTCTGTGTACACTCTATTTAGGCCTATTACCAAGTGACTCTTAAAAGTGGCAGTATTTCAAAACTTTAGATCTTATCCGTGAACAGATCTCCTATGAGCTCAGAGTCTGAACTTTCCCAGTTTCACCCCCCCCCCCTCCCCCCAGCAGTGGTGTGCAGTGGCCACTAGTTGCCACATTGCAAAGACTTTGTTCAATTTGCTGTTAGAGGGCTAGACTTAGTGGTTAGGGTTCAAGGATAGGGTAGTGGTACATGATAAACTTTACATAGTAAAATAGTGTCGCGCAAAGCTTATCATCTGCCAACTACTCTAACCCTAAACCTTAAGCCTAAACCTAACCCTAACCCAAATCACTAACTCTAAGCCTTAGGTCTAACCCTAAACCTAACTCTAATGGCAAATTGAAAATAGTCTCAGCACTGCACCACCTAAATAGGTAAGGTCCTATAACTCATATAAGTTCTGTTGTCAGATAAGATCTTAAATAGGTTGAAATACTGCCACTTTGAAGAGCCACTTGGTGATGATAGACCAACATAGAAATGTAGGGCAGCAGGAGGAAGTGGAGAAAGTGAGACATGGTCAGGGCTGAAAAGCAGTTTTTTTTTCATGAACTATGGGATTTTGTTACAACAATGTAACAATTTCTATCAAACTAAAAGGCACAAAATAAACAAGTTAAAGGGGCACAACAAACTTTTGTAATATGATATAGCTCCTAGCAAGTACTGTAGCAACTTATTACAATTAGAATGCATTTTTACCTGTCATTTTTGCTGTACCAGTTTAAATACTGGTATGGCGGAATATAAGAAATAAAAAACGACACAAAAAATGGTAGGTTGTGTATAGCTTTAAAAGTTCATCAGCAATAATACTCCTGTGTGAAAGTTAAACATTGTTCAAAACTTTTCAAATGTCAGATTTATAAATTGATTTATTCCCACAATGTTTTGTTATAAATTAAAAAGGAGCCTTGACCTTATGATTTATGCCCAACATTAATTATTTAATCGTTATCTCTAGTGGATGTGCAAATGGACTAATTGAGGCGCGTTGTTCTTATCCGCAGCTGCATATACTCACTATCCCACATAATATCTGTGCAAATCATTGTAGTTCAACTAAAATCTTGTAACAAAATAACAATATTAACGCTTGTATAAAATAAACAATGGTCATAAATTTATATTTTCAGAAAATCTTAATATTTGAGTATAGAGATTTACATTAAACTTGGATTAAACATTTTCCTATTATTTGGAGTCTGAAAGGCTGTGTTAATGATATCGGTCAGGGATGGGCGAAACCGGTGAGTGAAGTGTGATTTGTAAAAAATGTTTTGTGTTTTTAATATTTGACACCCACTCCTGTTCTCCCATACATGCTCAGATGCAGACATTCACAATGATAACTGCAAGCCCTGCTCCTGCAAAAATATAAACACCCCTATCCAACATTAAATCTTTACTAATGTACAATATTTTGGTATTTTTTCCCTGTATAGTAAAAGTATGCAATAAGCGGATAAAAAAAATACGAGATCGCATAAATACGAATTTAATGGCCGAACCACAAAAACACAAAAACAATAAAAACACAAAAAATTCACAAAAAAATAATACAAAAACATCACTCATAGCACGGGGGAACAGCCAGGACATCTGGGAGTGAGGTGGAACGCGAATTTAAGGTGATGACGACAAGTTTCGCCACTCAAAAAAGCAAGAAAAAAAATGGACGCCCCCAAAAAATGAAAACAAGGCTACAAGACCCCGGACCGCACAAAACACTGCCAAACGCACTTTTACAAAGAAACGTACAAACTATAAAATACACTATTACAAAAGACGGAAAATGCTCACGAGCTGCGTAACGCATTAATAACATTACGAATCTACAGTAGCGCTTTACACAATAATCCAACGGCTTTCCCTCGCGCACGCAGTCTATTTCTAATGCACAGTTGGGAAATTCATTACACTTTATCATCAGGGCACCAACACTGAAACTGTACACTGTATGGTGCCGGAAAATACAAACAGATTGTTAGCTCTTCAGGCTATTGATTGCGGGATATATTAATTACAAATAGGTAAAGTATATTAATTTATTCAAGAAATAATTAATTCATTATTAGTTAACTAAATATAGATAAATATATATCTCTCTTTCTGATGACTGACGAAGGTTCTCAGAGGAGCAAAATTAGACGAGAGGAGAGGCTCGCAATGAGCGCCGAAGGTCCTCACAGTACAAAAAGCTTTACATTGTATGTCAAACAGCATTCCCATGGCTTCAAATTGTATTGCCCCGTCATTTTTGATGGGCAAGTCACTAGTTTATAAATAATACTATTGCTCTAACTCTGTCTCCTTTTTGCACAGCATCTGCAGTTGCTTTGCATTACTGGAGACGGGGTCTACATAGAAGGCGATCCATCAAGGTCTGACCTTGACCAAATTTTCTTTCTCACCGACACCATCCCGGTTACCAAACGCATGCGATCCAGGAATTTGTCACCCAAATGAAAAAAATGAAACACTGGGCCTATTAAAGGCAGTGGATATTAGGCAACAGTGCTCAGTTGTTCTGCTCTAAGCTCCGACTAAGAATTCTAGTTATGAAGTTTGATCTCCAGGAATTTTGGCTTTGTCTGACTCTCTCTTATCTCTGGAACTCATTGGCCTGATTAGGGATATTGCTTTGGTCTGCCGCCTGCCCTGATTCCTGGCCTATTTATGGACATTGGCTTGATCTGCTGCCTGCCCAGATTATTATTATTATTATTATTAATCTTTAAACTTGGGGAGGAATAGATAGAGGATAGCAAGGGTGAGGAAGAAAGGGAAAGTTCCTGGCCTGTTTATGGACATTGCTTTGGTCAGCCGTGACTCTTGCCCTGTTTAGTTACATTGCCCTGATTCCTGGCCTGTTTATGGACATTTCTTTGGTCTGCCGCCATCCTGACTCCTGGCGTGTTTATGGACATTGCTTTCTTCTGCCGCCTGTCCTGACCCATGGCCTATTTATGGACATTGGTTTGATCTGCTGCCTGCCCAGATTCCTGGCCTGTTTATGGACATTGCTTTGGTCTGCCGTGACTCTTGCCCTGTTTAGTTACATTGTTTTGCTCTGCCACCTGCCCTGATTCCTGGCGTGTTTATGGACATTGCTTTCTTCTGCCGCCTGTCCTGACCCATGGCCTATATATAGACATTGGTTTGATCTGCTGCCTGCCCAGATTCCTGGCCTGTTTATAGACATTGCATTGGTCTGCCGTGACTCTTGCCCTGTTTAGTTATATTGTTTTGCTCTGCCACCTGCCCTGATTCCTGGCCTGTTTATGGACATTGCTTTCTTTTGACGCCTGTCCTGACCCCTGGCCTATATATAGACCTTGATTTGATCTGCTGCCTGGCCTGTTTATGGACATTGCTTTGGTCAGCCGTGACTCTTGCCCTGTTTAGTTACATTATTTTGCTCTGCCACCTGCCCTGATTCCTGGCCTGTTTATGGACATTGCTTTCTTCTGACGCCTGTCCTGACCCCTGGCCTGTTTATGGACATTGTTTTCTTCTGACGCCTGTCCTGACCCCTGGCCTGTTTATGGACATTGTTTTCTTCTGACGCCTGTCCTGACCCCTGGCCTGTTTATGGACATTGCTTGGTCTGACTTTCCCTGACCTGACTCCATCTTTGGTTTATTGACCTCCCCACTGTCTGACCGTAATCTTGCTTCTGGCCCTTTCTGGTACATTTCTCCTTGTTGCACCTGCTACTATGGACCAGCTTCAGGGTCAGGATGACAGATGAGCTGTCTTGAAAATACAATAAACTGAGCAAAAGGTAACAGCCAGCCATTCAAAAACTCTGAAGACAGAAATGATCAGCTTTTTAAGTCCATATAAAGTCCATGTAGACCATTCCTACATACAACTGGTCATTACATTATTATGTTGGATCTGTAGGAGAGATAATTATTATAATATTACTTACCTGGTGGTGTTTTGGAACCTGCCTTCGCTGTTAAACCCCGAGCTTGGATAATCTCCACTTCCAGTTGTCCATTTCTATCCAATAAACCAACTTCAACGTCTCCTACAAAAGCAGTAAATAGTTGATGTTTTTAATTATATTTGATTGCACCAGCTAAAACATAGGGAATAGTTATGTTCTGATATACTGAATAACATACAGATCTTGGGCTGTTATCTATATCTACAGAGTAATGATGACTAATTAGGTAGGTAGATAGATAGATTTGGATAGATAGATTTGGAGATACACAGATTGGTTTGGCGATAGATAGATAGATAGATAGATAGATAGATAGATAGATAGATAGAAGATGCAGTTTATTGCTATGGACATGGTGTTATTTTGGAGGGTGTTGAGCTCAGTTGATCATTCCTATGTACACACAGCCTCCAATCTATCTTACAGGATCAGGAAAGGTACAGAACATCCAACTGTTTATATCTGCAAAACATAACATTCTGGCTAAGATTTTAATCCACTAGTATTATACAAATTGAGCTTTTTAAAGTTACAGTTAAAGAGGTGTATAAGTATTAGCCAACATGAGTGTGTATTGCTCAGAATGAACCACTTTTGGTTTAAATTTCATTTTTAAAAGGGACACAGTCAATCCAACTGGAAGCTCGTTTAGTTTTAAGAGTATTACAAACAGTCTATGCATTGTACTAGTACTTGTCATTTATTTAACACACCCACACTACCTCATAGCTTTTAATCACACTGAGCATTTTGGGGTATTTACCATAATTTTGAAATCTTAAGGGTTGTGTTCTGGCAATTACAATTTGATCCATTGTAAGAATAACATTGAAGTGAAATAACAATTATCCTGTAATAATCATAAAAAAATGTATTTTTGCCCTGTAGTGAAATATTTCACAATTTACAGACTCTACTGATAGAAAGATCTGTAATTACTTTACTGGGTGGCACTTGCCAAATCTCACCTCAACTCCTTACAACATTGCCCTGAGAGACATGCAGGGAGAATTGTGGAGGTTGTTGTTGTTTTGTGCGTAATTGAGACTACACCTCCAAGAATGCTTTGTAAGGAATACAGGAAGCACAACTCAGCCAACCAGAAATAAGCTTTGTTATCCCTACACCCAAGTCATGGCACCTCCTTCAAGGAACTGTGTACAATGTACAATATCTGTTCTAAGTCTGTTTTAATATATTTTTAAAAAACATAGTACCCCCTGCAGTCAGAGGTCCTAGGCACTCACCTATTCTGCCTAATGGTAAACCTGGCCTGGGTGGAGGGGATCTAACTGTGTGATGTCTTAGGGGGGCTTTGTTTGGCCATCACAGAGACAGACAAGCAGACTATAATTCTACTTAGCATATCCAAGAAGCTAATCAGGAGAAGCTGATTTGCATAACAATACAGCAGAAATTATGTTGATTAACTCAATATATATGATAAATGCATAAATAAAAGAACTAGGTGTTCTTGCTAGGGCATTAACGTGGTCCTTTAAATGAGCACTACATTTAAATTAAAATAAAAAAATGTGTTGGAAAATCGAGGGCAAGTTGCAGTAACATTATTAAATTCATTCTTAAACCAGTATTTTTTAATTAAAACATAAACAACAATTAATTCAGCCTGAACGATTTATTCACATATTGACCTTATGATTGGTTTCTTTTAATTCTGTTACAAAACAGTGGCATATTGCTTTTACACAGCACAGGAAAAAATATAAGAAAAATATAAATGAATTGTGTAGTGAGATAGATGATCTGTTGCCCACTTACCTCTGGGCGGGCTAAGTGGTCAGATTTGTCTTTGTTTGAGTCTTGTTAGTGGAGATAAGAGGGTTTAGTGGAGACGATATATCAGAGAGCTGCTCTGTGCGATAAATGGAGCTCAGGGCCCAGAATGACTTACCTAGTGATGTAGTCGCTAGCGTCTGACGACCAACAAATTGGGCTGGACCCATTCCAGAAAGAAAGCCGCTGAACTGTCCACTGGACGCCAGGCACATCCCACTGTAGTTTAAGCTGGAAATTAAATTACAGTTTTAGATTTGGTGGTAATAAAAGACAAAATAGTCCATTTAACCTGCCCATTCTGTCTTGGCTTAAATAAGTTATGGATGGAGTGGTGCTTATCCCATGCTTAAATGCCTTAAAGGATCACTGCAATGTCCTAACAACAGGAGCTAGATTTGTTAATTAGGTATTGATCATATATAAAACTCATATTCAGTTAAAAAAACAACACTTATCTAAAGGATCTAAGGTCTAATTTATATGGGAACTGAATACAAAATGACCTTTTTTGCATTTAATTGTTGGAAACATAGGGCCACATTCAATTTGAAGCCCGTAACTTGATCACAAGCCGCTAAATGTCTGCGAGTGAGTTGCGGGCTCCTATTGGTCTCTGATTGCGATTCTATTCAATTGCTGAAGGGCGTGAGTTACTGGCCCCAAGCCAAAACCGTAAACCATGCACTGGTTCAGAGCAGTTCTGGGCAGGAACCTGATCAATTCAGCAGGCCCGTAACCTCCTATTTCGAATCGGCCAATAGAAAATGAGACATTATTGTGGCAGTAAAACATGGAGGTTACTTGTCAATCAATTAGGTTTGGGGATCCCATAAGTGATCAGACTCGCAAACCCACAAAATAAAGAAATATGAAAATGAATGCCAATACTGTTCTAGTCCATGTGGGTGACCTGACACGTATTAACTCATTGATACCCGAGATCGATTTAACCCCAAAATAACACGTAAAAATACTTTTATTTCCTGCTGATTTTCGATTTTTAGATTGTTGTACAATTAATTCTAATGTCTATCATCGCTTTCCCCGTTATTTACAGTGCAGTATTGATCCTTTATTTGCATTTACAGTGCTACGAATAGGTGTTTAACCTTGCGGATCCTCTCTAGTACTCTTAGGATTTTCTCCTTCATTTGCAGTTTACGGGTGTGAAAACATTTGCGGGCTTGGGGAAATTGAGCAATTGAATAGCGATTTGCGATTTTAGCCTTGCGAAAGTGACAGATCAAAGGCTTCTGGAGGCCGTAAGTTTCGAGTTTAACCATCGCCATTTTTTCAAGCTTGTAAATCTGAAGCCGACCGGAGCCCGCAAAAAGACGCCAATTGAATAGCAAATTAGCTTGCAAGCTCACTTACGGGTTTCCAGATCTCAAATTCGCTCAATTGAATATGGCCCATATTTTGCAAAAAAAGTTATTATTTTTAGTAGTTGCAAATGCCTTTAAAGCAGGTGACTGCGTTAGAGGCTATATAATTATCTGAAAAGTCTCTCTTTTGCACCTCCAGACTGCCATGGTGCTTTGCACCTGCTGCGCCAACTTACCAAATGTCACATCTTACCAAATGTCTAATCAATCTCAAATAACAAAACTATACTGACATGTTCATGCAATGTCTCTTTAAATAAAAATGTCATTAATTTCTGCTTTGCTTCATTTCAGCTACTTTGAGTAAAACTAAGCTTTTTATTGCATTATTCTGTTAAAAACATGACTAATGAGAACGCTTTTAATCACGTTTCAGCTTAATGCCTGTGACACATAATGGTCAAAAGATCACAACTTGTGGAGTTCTCAGCGACAAAATAAGGTGCACTTAATTCTTTTAATTAAGAAGGAATCTCAGCTCATTAAAACAAGGCTTATGGTTAGCTTAATACAGTGGATTGCAATGTAATTGTTTCTGTATGAAATGCACTAAAATATAAATTATATGAATATCATTTTATTAAACCCAACGCAGGTCTAGATCATGTTGCTCTGGGGTATGTTTTACAGATTCAGACATAATAAATGTCTGTTGGAGTGTATGGTCATTTAGTTTGAGATAATCTGTTGATAAATGTATACAGAGCAACATAATTTACAGTAGATTCAATCAATATTTGAAGACAACAAAATCAATGCTGTTTTTAGAACATGTGTGAATTTTAGTGTTGCAGGCTCTACCAGTGCTGCTTGTTTCCACCCTCTATTAGGACTGCAGGAGGTGGGAGCAGACCTCCCAGGAATCTGTCCTATAATAACTCTCCTGGCAGGACAGACTCCTGGACAGATTCTCGCCCACCCTCCTTGACATCTGATACAGACAAGCAGATATGTCAGAACTTGCAATGCTAACGTTTAAATGTAAGTTTTACTAACTAATATTATACTTTGCTTCAAATATAGTACTGTTAAGCAATCACATATATAGTTATCAGTGTCCGGGAACGTATGCGATGCCTGCACACATGCGAGCCTCACAAAGAGAGGCGAAGCAGCCGCGCAGCACTTAGGCGGCACAGGTGCTCCAAAAGTAGCCGCACAGTACTTATGAGGGTTGCAATGAGTGCCAAAGGTGCTCAATGCAGCTGGCGGCGCTGTCACACACAAAAAATTATAAAGGAAGGAAGCACCTCTTAAAGCATTTCTATTACAATACTGGGATCTTTCCCTTTATGACTGTGCCGACAGTGGCAGCAGTTGCAGCAAGGAGCTGCTAGATGGCGATGCCGAAATTTTGCAGCTTTGCTGATTTTTTAAAGAAGTTGTAACCTTAGAATATTGCCACTGAAATATCGGCAGCGCCATCTAGCGGTTGATCCACTGCTGGTGGTGTGGTGGCGAATTTATAAAAAGAAAGGACCCAATACTGTAATATAATGTAAAATAATTTTAAGATTAGTTACGCATGAAACATTTGATCAACATTGTTGAGAACCATTTCTCCATGGAAAAGCAATTGGACAACTTAGGACAGCTGTCCATTGGATTATGCTGCCCTAGGCCTGGCCCTTAATTGCATCTGCAGAAAGATGTTCCAGATATGAATTAGAAAATGGAGAAATAGAAAATGTGACGTCTATGACACGGAAGAGAAAATAAGCTAATTCCAAATACAATTTTCCATCTGTATCCGTCTCCAAAAACGCAGAAAGTTATTCATTTTTATAATGTGCATCTGTCTGCTGCTGAAACATATGGACTGTTCTTCTGGCTCAGATCAGCACCTGCAGTACAGCAGGCCCATTAGCGTTTTTCCTTAATCATCACATATCTCTTCCAGCTACACGTGCATTCAAATTGACAAATTGTTTCCGAAAATGTGCGCCAGCTGACAAACCGCAAGAGGAGGCTCATATGTATTTATCTTGTGACATACTTAAGTCCCAGTCCTGGAGTTACAGGTGGCAATGATGCATGATGGAGTAAAGATAGAGGACAGGAAACCATCAGCAGCTGTACATAATAATATCCACTATCGGCAGGTGGAAAGGATTGGCGGATGGCTATGGATGGGTGGATGATGCCAACACTGCATCAAGTAATATAGGAGACACACAGGGAAAGGTAACTGCACCCATAAACAAATGTTTAGAGTCTCATGCAAGGTTCAGCCTTGTCAGCAAACCTGGGAACTCTTAGGGCCTCATTCAATTGCTGCTTTTCCAAGATCCAGGCTCGCCGTCTCCGATCGGGTTACTTGCTGCATGCTACTATCCAACGAGAGTCTCAAAATCGCAAGATACGTCCCTCCAAGCTTTTGATCTTTCACAGCCGCAAGAGTTGCGGCCGCAAAAATCACAAATCGCCATTCAATTGCTCCGATCTCCCTTCCGTCAAGCCTGTAAATGGCTAAACTCGATCCACAGGTTACTGGGTGTGGTAAAGGGCTTACTTACAAAGCAGAGCACTTGAAATGCAAATGTAAATTAAATCCAGCACTGTAAATGATGGGGAACACAATGGGTGACATTAGAATTAAAAAGCACAACATTCACAAGCTCGCACATCGCCAAAATATAATACTTTATTTCATGTTTATTTTCCCTCCAAAGTCCTATGGGCTTCAACCTCCAAGCCCGTAGGACTTTGGAATCCAACCTCCATTTTTGTTCGTGCTTGAATAATGAGTTGAATGACCTTCAAGCCCGTAGGACTTTGAACGGAAATTAAACATAAATTAAATGTATTCGATTTTGGCGATGTGCAAGCTTGTAAATGTTGTGCTTTTAATTCTAATGTCACCCATTGTGTTCCCCATTTACAGGGCTGTATTTATATTTGCATTTCAAGTGCTCCGATCTTATGGGCTTGAACCACGTCCGCAATCATGTTCAAGTCCGCAAATGCTACTGCCGAGAGCATGGTTCACGATTCTCGCAAAGGGGGACTTACTTGAGGGCTTGGCCAATTGAATAGCAAAGTCAAAGAAGAGCTACTCGAGCACGCATCTCAATAGTAGCAAATCGGATTTTTGCCCCAAATTTAATGAGGGTCTTAGTGTTAAACCGCGGCACTCTGGTATCCAAGTGCAATTTCATGGTATGTAGCTAAATTCTGAGCTTTGTGCATCCACCTCAGTCACTGCTTGCCTTGATCATAGGTTCCTATTCATGTTCTCCTTTGCTTTTTGACTTGTTTTTTTGCCTCTTTCCTGTTTTGACCCTGGCTTGTGACCACTTTTCATGACTGCAAAGCTATAATTTGCAGAGCCACCGCTACACTTCTATTTCTCTGCGAACAGATTGTAAATTTGTGAGTTTTCAATCTTGCTAAGTTCTTTAGGGAAAGCACTGTGTACGTGCTAAGCTCAAAGGCAGGCAACTCCATTCCTTTGCATTGTGTTAATATTGGGTTGTATTGCGCTACGGAATATGTTAGCGCGTTACAAATAAAGTAAATAATAATAATAATAATAATAACATGGTGTGTTACTATTGAGCAAATCTGCTTCATATCTGTACTAAACAGTAACCTATTTTATATATGCTCAACCACTATGCCATAAAACAGGCGTTGACAAATATATCTAAAATGCAGGAGCCAACCTAATAGTGAGGAGCAAAACATTTTTAGGAGCCATATTATAAATCATTTATATATGTATTTCTTTGTTGTTCAGTCCTTCATCCATGTCTGACTCTCGGGGACCATATGGTCCGCGGCACCCAGGCACATTTGTCTGTGTTTCTGGTTGGGATTATCCATATGGTTTTCTTGGCAAAGATACTGGAGTGGGTTGCCCGTTCCTTCTCAAGTGAACCACGATTTGTATGATCTGCCCATCTTGGGTGACCCTACATGGTATAGCTCGCAGCTTCATTGAGGTACACAAGCCCCTTCACAATAACAAGGCGAAGGAACTGGCAACCTACTTCAATATCTTTGCCAAGATAATCTTATGGATAAGCAGAACCAGAGACATAATGATTGATGTGCCTGGCATGCTGCGGTCAATAGGGTCACTGAGAGTCAGACACGACTGAGCAACTAAACAACAACAATAGTAGAGTACATTGCAATGTATTATTACTTGTCAATGTTCTAAGCAGGGGTGGACAAAAAATAAAATACAGATTTTAAAGGCTGTTTTTAGAAGTCCGTCACATTATGCTTTGGATAAAATATTTAGGAACCAAAATTACAGATTTTAGGAGGAATTCTGGGAAGTTTCCAACCCTGGTTATTTGCAATTCTATTACGTTGCAACCAAGTTCCGATGCACTCATAGACTTTCTTGCAAGGAACATCTTGTATATACAGAAAACATTCCAGACTAGGATTGCATTGTACCGCTCCACTACTCTGCTTTTAGTACATCTGGCCCACTATTTAGTAGCTCTATTTTCACTTATCGCCTGTAAGCAAAGGGGCCTTCTCCTCTGGAATTATGTGTGCTAGTTTTCTGCTTCTACTGATAATAAAACAGAGGTATACCCTGTAATAGTGTAACATTTCCTTTGCACCAGGCGATAGAAGTAAAACCCCAAGGGAAGGTCACTAATGCCCCCATTTAATTCCAATCCCGTAATTACCATCATACAGCCGTATGTAAGACATTTGCAACACTTACAGTAGTATTTAATTGAGCATGCCCTCAATCACAGGGCCGAAGTCTAAAACCATAAACCATAATCCCATATGTAGCATTTCAGGGTATGACGTCATGATCAATTAACCAAGCACATAGGTTACAATTTAGACAGAACCAATGAGACCGTCATCATGACGTCAGTAAAGCATGGAGTTTAGACTACCACCAATTAATATTTAGAAGTCCGATATGCAATCATACTCGCAATCCGGCAATGTAGAAATCAACCGAAAATCAATAAAAACACTGGTCTAGTCCATGTGGGTGGCCTGATATGTATTAACTCCTTGCTTCCTGGGATCAATATAACACAAAATAAATGTGAAATGAATTCTAATGCCTTTCATTGCTTTCCCAGTATTTTTAAATACATTAGTGTGTTTTTATTTGCTTTTGCAGTGTTACGAACAGTTGTTTAACCCACAATTGCGGGCTTGAAACATCAAAGGAATAGAAGAATCCACCCAGAGGGACTGTCCTGCAAGGAGCCTTTGTCTGTTCTGATAACATTTATCTGCCTCCTTCCCTACAGTGTTTATCGAAAATAAACCTACATTACTCCGAAAACAGATAGGACAGTGCTCTTGGAAGTTCGTCTTCCAACTCGTACGCTTAAATTCAGATAATAGAGAAAAGCACATCGGCTGGAAGCAGCAATGCTAGTTTCAAATGTACATTTTTGATACCTACATCAAATTTATTTTTAAAATATAGATTTTTCAACCCCCCTCCTCAATTTCCCACCTCAACCTCCCTCCTCAACCCCCCATCCTCATCCTCAACCCCCTCCTCAACCTCCCTCCTCAACCTCCCTCCTCATCCTCAACCTCCCTCCTCATCCTCAACCCCCTCCTCATCCTCAACCCCCCTCCTCAACCCCCCTCCTCATCCTCAACCCCCCTCCTCATCATCAACCTCCCTACTCAACCTCCCTCCTCATCCTCAACCTCCCTCCTCAACATCCCTCCTCAACCCCGCTCTTCAATCCCCCTCCTCATCCTCAACCTCCCTCCTCAACCCCCCTCCTTATCCTCAACCCCCCTCTTCTGCATCATTGCTCCTGTAGTTGCGTCATATAGCATTAAGTACTCATTGGAACTTGGACAGATGCAATTTTTTGCAAATGGCAGGCATGATTGATCCAACACAGCAAAACTGTTATTACACTACAGGATTGCAAGTAAGATTTCAAGACTTTGACTCACTTTCCATCAAAAAAAAACTTTTACTGTCCATAAGACATGGTCTTTTAAAATACGTTTTGGTAACCCACATCTCTTTAATTCAGATGGCAACTTGAAACAGAGTGGGCACACACTGCCATCTACACAACTAAGAAAAGCTCTTGTATGGAAAACACTCACCCTGAAATTGTTGGCAGTGGCGCAGTTCAGGACATTTCTCCTTAATCTTTTGATCAAATATAGAAAAAGCTCCCCACTGTCATTCAAGATGGATAACTGGCTCTACTTAATGCTCCATCTGGTGAGGCACTATAAAACCCATAACTACACGTGCTTATAAATCCATTAATTTAGCAGCTATATGAAAAAAGGAAAACACTTTTCCCCACCAGCTTTTCAACCCTCATCCTGGTCCACAGAACATCCGTCAACCTCAAGTATTTTTTACCGGGGCAAAGATGGTCTAGGTTTAAATTCCAACCTAGGGGAGTCAGGTGTCGATTTCTTTAGGATAATAGATCTTCACACAAAGATCGTCCATCATTGTAATGTTTTGAGATATGGGAGTGCTTTCCATTGATGTCATTAAGTTTTCTGCTCAATTTGCCCTGACAGTCTCTCCGTCAAAATTTAACTTCCACTTACTCTCTTTTCCTGAGACCTCTCTCATCAATCAAAGCCATTTAACGGAGTGGATTTAGCAAGCAAGCAGAAACAAAAATGTACATCCTGCACTCAAGTGGCCACGATTAATAAGCTCAACTGGCTACATCATGTTTCGCGAAACACTTAGAGATCCTCATTGTGAGGGCCGTTCAAGTGTCGGAGAGATCTCTTAATTAGGCCAGAATGTTTGTCTACTAACCGGCCTTTATTCAGACTATTGTATAGCCGTGGTTGGATTTAAAGGAACCACAGTTCTCAATAAAATGAAAGACCTACATTTATAACTCATGGTGCTCTTGGACCATTTGGTTGCCTCCCCCTAACACAGCTTTTCTTCCAGTCTGTGGAAACTCAACCTGATAGAAAGGAGAGTGAATAATAACACCTGGACGAGACAGAGGAGGTAGGGAGAATGGAGACACACAAAGGGGAGAGAGATAGGTGAGTAAGTGAAAAAGATGAGATAGGGAGAGACACAAAGAATATAGTAAGATATATGAAATTGAGTAAAAACACCTTGGAGAGAGTGGAGATGGGAGAGGCACAAAGAGATAAGAGAGTGAGTAAAAACACCTTGGAGAGAGTGGAGAGGGGGGAGGCACAAAGAGTAGAGAGAGATAGGAAAGTGAGTAAAATAATTAGGTGAGAGAGAGGAGGTAGGTAGTGGGGAGAGACAAAAAAGAGATGTAAATAGGAAATTGAGTGAAAGACCTACGAGCATAATTAGGCTGTAAATTATAAAGCAATAATTATAAATATTTTAAATAAAATTATGAATAATATTCATATAATAATATTCTGATGAAGGTTATATATACGAAAAGGCTTCCGTTATTGCTTTAAGCTACCTTCTTCTGAGCATGTGCAAAACAAGGGGTAGATATTAATATATGAAACATGCAGTTATTTACAACAACAAAAAACATGTCGTCTTCCTATTTTTTCCCCCACCACACTCCGCCTGTGTGGTGTATAGCTCCCTTGTATTGTGGAGTTGATTGTCATTGTGGCTTCAAATTGAAGCAATCCAATATATCCATGTCTACTTTCCTTTAATTACTGCCCAAAATGTTATGTACAAATCTATTTATCTGTCGGCCATCAATGACTCCTGTTATCTACCCAAAATTCAACTCAGAAACAAGCATCTTCTCTGTAGGATATTGTGTTTCCTAGGCCAGTTGTGAGAAAACATTGTTTTTAGGGTTAGTAGGACATAACAGGAAAGATACCCCAACCCCTAACCCTAAGAGCAAAGTGGTGAGCAGATAACAGACAAATCACACACTGCCAATATGAGCAACCACTGCCAATTGCTTCCAATGCCTGCTTTTTGACCTTGTTACCTAATTCTCACCACGTCCTAATAAAATTAAAAAAACTGGAACTTGCCTAAAAATAGTCTATTTATTCAGAACAAAGGCACAATCTGAATAACGACACAGCTATTTTTCTCTATTTGTGTTTCAAGTATACACAATGGCGGTGAGGCCTACTGGGCCTGCACGGCACAGATTGGAGTTATACTAATTATTTCATATTGTTCATGGAAAGAGTCTCCTGCGAGCTATATATGACACACGCAGAACATGCAAGGACACCGCGTGCTGATTCTGAAATTACCAAGACCTACAAAGCAAAGCAGCCTCCCACCAAACTGCAGAAAGGCACTGAACGCATGGTTGCCATGGAGATAAAATGTCCACTTGAGGAGACGGTTGGAAGCTCAGCAGCAATACCTGAAATGTGTGCCGTGTACAAAAGGCTCACAAGATGGGGTGGAACTGCAGGAAATGTTTTCTCACAACTGGGTTTCAATAGGAAAGTTTATGTACAAAGGAATATATATATAAAATATGTTAAAATTGGCCTAGGAAACACGATATCCTACCGAGAAAATGCTTGGCTCTGAGGTGAATTGTGTGGACATTTTCCCGTGTCTTGGTCAAGAGAATTTGATATATAAAATCAGTAATACTGTAGCAGCAATTTATTGTATGTTGTAAAATCACTATCACGATTTACTGGATACAGTGAAAATGGCGGGATTCAGTTAAAGTCCCTACACCATACTCTATCACTGTATTCACTAAGCTCTGGTTCACGTGAAATAATTTACCAATTGCTAGCCCTTATTGGAATGTTAATGGTGCTTGGGTGGTCTTCAGAAACTGGCATCTCCATTCGCTGTTGCATCCTCTGGTTTGGTAGGCTGGGAATATTATATACATGGGTCTAAGAGACACCCTCATAAAATGGAAGGGGCTTAGTGCCTGGATGGGACAATATTAAATGAAATAATCAATTAAAGTAACATCTCTACCTAACAAGCCCATACTAGGCTACTTTGTCTAGAGTAAGCAGCCCCATCCCCATTGGTGTTTTCTGCCTAGGCCCACAAGGCCTTGGGGGGGGGGGGCTTGTTTTCCGATGCAATATGCACATATTGCACATAATATGCACAATATTCTGTGGGGCACTTTCTGACTTACTGTATGCTTACATAGACACATTATGATTGGTGGTAAATAATGACTGGGATATAGCAAGAGGAAAGGAGGAGTAGTAGGTGGATCATTGGGGGCAGCATATATCTGAATGGGCCTAGGGCAGCATTAAACCTAAATACACCCATGCACCGTATTAACTAAGCTCTACTTACACCTCTGTCTCCTAATAGTCTATCTGGGCTAGGTTCAGCAAGTCTTCCCCCCCCACTCCCACACTAACTAAGCCCAACTTACATCCTCTAGACTCTACAAGTAGAGATAGCGAGAGTGGGAGCACAAAATAACTCCACACCGCTTCCTCCCTAACCAACGGAGTCCCATTACAGCCTCCAGACCGCCCCCCGAACCCCTGCCTAGTCTACCCCTTTGCCACGGGGTGTGCATTTATTGTATGAAACGGATCCCCCCACATAGCCTGGTGTTGTGGGATTGGGGGGTAATCAATATAATACATAAATCTAGCTGAAGGGGTGCAGAATCAGGGATGATTTTGTTTGATTGCCATGTTAGGTGAAAATGAAATGACAAATCTAATCCTTGAAAATAAAGATCATATGAATTCTGGAAAAATTTTAACTAAATGACCTTAATAAAAAAGTTTAAAAAGGGACACTTTAACATTCTAACAATAGCTAGATGTTAAGATTAGACATTGATCATTAGTAAATTCACAATCAATGGTTTAAAACAGCAATGTATAATCAAGATCAGACTTAGCCATTGTTGTGTGGCTTTGTGCTACATTTTCAGGCAAAAGGTTATCTCCACACAATTATTTTCACTGGCTATAGACTTGTAGTGTCCAAATTATTTTAATTAGCAACAAGCTTTTTCTTTGTTGGGCAGCCTATGAATGATATTCGGCCTCTTATTTATTCAGATTGTTATTAAAACCATTTTTTTGACCTGTATCTCCATTCCACCTGAATTTCGTTATCAGAGTGGAGACAACCAGCTCAAATGGAGGCTGATAATCCAATTGTTAAAAGCAAATTTCATATTGTATGTTGCTAACAATCTGTAATTAAAATAAATAGCTTCTCTGGGTAGGACACTACAGATTTCCTTTAATTTAATTAGAGAAAATCACTTAAAATGAATGCCAATTAACATGTGTGTGTGTGTTTCGATTGCCAAGCTTTGAGCCAGCTGTATGCCTTAGTCACAGATACATCTTGGTAATAGAACTGGAATATATTCATTAGTTATTACTAAAGGTCCACACGTGTTGTACAGTCAGCCCGTAACAGTAGGGTTTAATTTGATCTCTCCTGGAGATCTCAGCTCAGATTAATCCATATAATGCCAACTTCATTAATTCCGCTGTTCATTAGTTCCTTGTAATTTGGCTAACAGATGAAAGGCACTGAAAAACACACAGTGAAATTAGTATATCCATGCTATAAATTAAAGGAAGCTTAAGAAATAAACCCAATATATCCATGTCACTTGTAAAGGATATAATTAACATAATGATTAAAAACACCTATAATGCACTGATTATTATACTAAATAAATATATAGATCATAAAAAACTACATCAGTGATTAAACAGCAATATTGTTCTTTAATGAGAAAATTTACATTCAAAATTTAAATTTAAGCATACAATATTGTTATTTATCACATGCACTTTTTGTACAAATTATTACCTTTTTATCGACTTTATATTGTCTATCAAAACATCTAAAAATATTTAATTTTATGACACTATGTTGATAATGATACACTGAAGAAATCTAAACTAAGAAACATAGCAGAAAAAAATACAAGTGAGATTACTAAGAAAATTGCATTTTTATAAATAAATGATATCTGAGGCTACATTGCTCTATCTATCTATCTATCTATCTATCTATCGCTCTATCTATCCATCTATCGCTCTATCTATCTATCTATCCATCTATCTATCTATCTATCTATCTACACATATATTCCAGCTCTATCTATATTAACTTACATTAATATATTAGCTGGTGAAATCAAACTTATATAATATTATTATAAAAAAAAATGTCTATGTAACAGAGGTAATAGATTTACACAACTTACTTTGTCTAAATGAATATCATGATAAAATACCAGTAAAAAAACGTATGCATTTTTATAAAATAAAATGTAATAAACATGGTAATACATTCTACAAGTAACAAGTGTGTTTCAATTTGCTAAAACAACAAATTTGCTCATATGTGCTAACAGGGGTGTAGGAGACAGAATAATTCTGGGGGGGATACAGCTCATTGTATACACATTGTATACACATAAAATAGCTTATTTATAAATACATACAAACTGGGGAGGATTTGTCCCCCCCTAGTTCCTACACACATGTGTACTAATATATGACCTTTGGATATGTTAAATGTTAGAACATATGCCTAAAAGGATAACAAAGGATTGGAGAGGTTTATCAAGTTTCCCTAAACACTCACTATATATTCCTCTCTTCATATGATTTACATATCTGAGGAAGTCTATGAAACGCATAGATGCCCCCACTTTAGTGTATTGTTCTTTTATCTTGTAAGTAGCATTTTACCTTGCTCCATCTATCATAACCAGAGGTGGCCATAGGTATCTTTCCATTCTCCAAATCTCTTTCTACTTTGAAGTGGAGAAAAAAAGGCTTAAAAAATAAAATAATTAATTAATAAAGGAAATTAAAGTAAAAGGTCCATACCTAACTAATCCACCCTAGCCCCAATACAAAATATCCTTATCACTATCTAGTGATTCAATATTGGATATCATTCTCTAGAGATCAACAAATCATGATACTCAAGCAGATTTCTTTTGTAAGTAATGAATCCTTGGTTAATTGGCCTCCCAGCATTTTTTGCAGCTTGGGAAAGTATTGAATTCCTTTTGGAATAAAAGAAGTCATGACAGCTAAATGCTTAGGAAGATAGTAAAATATTGCTATTACTGATGTTGCATTACAGAGTCCGACATTTTCCTTTTCGTCATTACCCATCTCAACTTTACAGGTGGCTAATATTTGAAGCATTTCCAAGTACGTGATAGTTGGACAATTGGTAAGTGACAGATATTTATGTGTCCCCCCCAGTAACTGTAAAGCTTCTTCTATGTAATTGCATCTGTTCTGCATGATTATATCCCCTCCTTCCTCTGATTTCTTAATTACTATTGATCTAACTATTGGGTGCTGTTTTTTATTAAAAAAAAATCTCATTAGGTTCCATTGAAAGATGATTGAATCTACAAATGAGCAGAATGAGTTTGGCTCACTTTTAGGGGCAAACAATAAACCTTTAGGATTTTTGTTACTTGTTACGTCATTTCAGAGATTAAATATATTATTTTCATCCAGTTGATTCTTAAGTTCATGGCCTTGAAGCTGAATTTGTGTTTTACATTCTCACGTCCTCTTTTTTTTTTTATTATCCTGTCTTTAACAATTGGCATGTTATTTTGGTGTGGGAGCAAGGGTGAGCAAATGTATAGTTTTGGAAATATTTTGTGATCAAACCTATCTATCTCCTTTCTGTGAAAATCCTATTTTTATTATTAGAAATTTCAAGAGTAAAAAATCATCTATGCAAGTTAGAATTCATATAAGGTATATTGTATATGGCAAAGCTAGTATATTTTATAGGATTATTGGTTCAATGATGTTTATAGTTTAATTTCTTATAGGACGTTATTATTGATATTTCCTAGATTAATATCAGTCATTCAGTTCTTGATATAGTCCTTTTTTTTGGGGGGGGGAGGAATTTCATTGGATTTTTAGAATCTTCTCCAATTCCAAAACATCTCCTACGTAATGTCCGTAGAGAAAATTTACCCCCAAATATTCCAAATTACTTTAACTTGCTTTTTTTTTTAATAACTAGCGGAGATACAGTTTTTGGCATGATTGTTAGTGGGACAACAAAGGGTTAAGTTTCTACAAGAATTTATATGGATATACGACAACTGAGAGCTGCCATGCATACACTCTCTCTGGGCTCAGATAGTCGTAAAAGTTGATAAGCTTGACCAGATAAATAACCGCCACCATTCCTGACAGCAAAGCAAAACCAGGAGGGGGGTTTGCCTACAGAACAGGGGGATGGTTTATTTCGGGATTGTTAAAATATCTGTTTTAAGCAAGAATAAAGGTCAGTTTGTTTGGCACTAAGCAACGGTGCATGTGTTCTTCTGGGCTCTGAGATATTGAACGCAAAATGCATGACCAAGAGGGGGGAAATTGGGGTGCACATGGCCCCTCAACTACAGGATCATAACACAAGTTAAAAAAATTCTATTTCATCAATGAACAGGTAATTTAATGATGTTTGGCACCTGGCTGCCACTTAAAATGAAGCAAGTGAATAAAGGGGCAGCCAACATCATTGCTCATAGTTCATCCTATTAAGTTACATGTGTATTGTTGTAGTAGACACATGTTCAGCTCTGCTATATTTTTTCTAACTAACAAGATTTTATTAGCACAATATTAGATCATTTCATAAATCCATAAATACGATCCATCTTAAATCTCCCTTGAACCAAAAGACGTCCGACTAAAAAAAGAAAGAACATACAACTTGACTGATTTCCTCTTCTACACAAAATGTACCTGAATTCCTGGCTTTGTTTAAAGCTGTGTGTATACTAGAAATATATTTTATAAAACAATTACTGGGAACCAGTAACATCTGAGGGCTAGATTTTTACTTTCAAGATTTCAGAGCTGATGATGCAGATTTGATTCCAATAAACAAATACATTAAAAGTTGTTTTTTTCAGGGTAAAATATGGCTGGTATATATCGCCAACATTTTTTACAGTTAAGTTAAAGGTACATAGAATATGTGTTATTCTATTATGCCTTAATAAGAGCATGTTTGTAAGTCATAGTTTTAACCCACTTAGGGCCTCATTCTATTAATGGCCATAGGAGATGAGTGAAATAGAAAAGCCATCCTGTACTTTTATTAAAAGTGAAAATGATGTTTGGTCGGAAAATTCATAGCACAACAATCCCCTATTCTCAAATCTGCAAATAAAGACATGTAATTTCTGGTCAATCTTCATGTTCTATCTATCATGCAAGACCTTGGAGGTCAATCACCCTCCAAGCCCGTACAGGCTTGAATAATGAGCTACGGGCTTGGAGGTCATTGAAGCCTGTGGGACTTAAACCTAAACTCAAAGATTATAATTTGGCGATGTTCAAGCTTGAGAATGTTTTGTTATTTATCCTCATGTCTCCCATTGTGTTCCCCATCATTTACAGTGCTTTACAGTGCTGGATTGAATACATATTTGCATTTACAATGCTTTGAGTTTGCGGTCTTTAACCTCCGAACCCGTACTGGTTTTAACAACGATTTACTGGCTTCGAGGTCATTGAAGCCCGCAGGACTTGGGACGGAAAATAAACCTGAAATGAAATATTGGATTTGGGCGATGTGCAAGTTTGAGATGGTGTTGCTATTACTCCTCATGTCACCCATTTTGTTGCCTATTATTTACAGTGCTTTACAGTGCTGTTTTGAATTTATATTTGCATTTACAGTTTTGCGAATTCGCGGCCTTGAAACACGATTTATGCTTGCGGCCGCTTGCATAGTTTGCGACCAGCGGTAAGGGAGACCTCCTTGTGGCGCCATCCATTTGAATAGCAGCGTAGCCATAACGAGCCATAGCTGGCTGTAAGGAATCGCAGTTTTGCGGCCATTTTACGGCACTTTTTCTTGGCAAATATACTGGAATGGGTGCCAGTTCCTTCTCTGCTATGACCTGCCCATCTTGGGTGATCCTACATAGTATAGCTCACAGCTTCACTGAGGTACACAAGCCCCTTTACCACGACAAGGTAGCGATCCAGAAGGGGAACATAGTAATAGAACAGGTCTATTTACCTTAAACTCCTGCCAGGAGAACAATTCCAAACAAGCTATTAAATTGCAACAATTTAACTTGCGTTCAACCCCGTAACACACAAATGGAGCCCAAAGGCCAATGAGTGATAGAGAGGACGCGCAAGGGTGGTAAAGTCCAATCCGTAGCACTTTAAATGCAAATAATGGTGTTAAGTCTTAGAATTAATAGCACAATATTCTCAAGCCCGCCAATCGGCCCCGAAAAATACTTTATTTCATGTTTAATTTTTGTGTTATATCGATCCCGGCAATCAATGTGTTAATACATATACTGTAACTTGCATGTGATAGAATATCATATTTATGGCTTTATTAATATTGCTTTATAACTGGAATGTGGGTCTGATAGTAACTCGTAACTGAACCCCCATAAGACTTTGAAATCCAACCTCAATTTTCCTGTGGCACAAGGATGACAATGACGTTTCCATTGGCTCAATCTAAACCTGTAACTACGGGTTTGACTAATTGATAAGTCACCTCCAACGTTCAACAAATGGTTTACAGGTTTGCGTCTCAAGCTTGTAACTCACAGCCCGTTCGAATTTAATAGCACAGTAACTTGGTCAAATTTCAAGCCCGCAGCCGTTACGAGCTTCACGTTGCACTTACGGTCGTCTAATTTAATAGGGCTGCAGGAGTTGTATGCTGTGGCCCACTGGAGAGGAAACCCATTTCAGAATCTCTGCCATGAATACCAAGTGGATCAGCATGGTGTGTTATGGTCCATGAGGTCACTGAGAGTCGGACACAACTGAACGACGCAAACAAACACGCGTACCTCTGTAGCCTGTTATTAGTTTATTATCCTCATCGTGATATTTAGCTCAGTGATGTCATTGACGTCTCTATTTCACAGTGTAATTATGTGTAAATATAATTATAAGTGTCTAATAATATGGCCAGTGACTTACCTAACAAGGCTTAGTGGGCTGAGATTGTTTACAACATCATTTCCAAGCCATTTAAATGATTGCTCATTGTGATTACACAGCTCTCGCGTCTTGAGTCACATCGAGCAGTGATTTGCCCACACACGTCCTCTACTTCATCTTCAGCCAGTGGCCATTTCCATTTTATTGTCAATTTATAGACATTCCTTAAAAATGACATTTTTGTTAAAAAGAGGAAAAAATAAATCAGAGACTGATACACGCTGTAAATCTTTGGAGAAGATTTCTGTTTAAGACCAAAAATACCTTTGTATATAAACATCCTAAAGACCTCCAAGCTCATGGAAACTGCTTTGCAACATCATGTAGAGCAGCCAAAATAAAGTTGAGAAACTGTAAAAACGTTTTATATTTGAATTTATTTTTTAAATGGTGCAGTTTTACCTATAACATACTCAAAATATTTTATTAGCTTGAAGCTATTCAACTGCACTGGGATTTAAGGAAATATATTGACAGTATGGCCACAATCCCTCGGGTCCTGAAAGTACCACAAATTAAAATCTCCTATTATATTCTCTTCACTGCGATAATAAATACTATTTTTTTCCCCTTTGGGATTATAATTTATAAAGTAACTAAAGGAAAACAATTTTTTTTTTTTTGGTTGCACCAGTTACTGGGAGCTTGTGGTTTTTGGCACTTTCAGATCCTGCAAAATCAAGGAGGCGAGTAAAGTTTGAGGATAAAAAAACTATTTTACAACAGTTAAAATAAGTCAACTGTAAAAAAAAAAAAAAAAAAAAAAATATATATATATATATGTTGGTTTCCAGTGCTTTTTTTGATGATGTAGAGCAGCATTGATACATTTCATGCCCCTTTAAATTAGTGTTAACCCTTCAAAGTCCTTTTTCTGAAGATAGATATTTAGAAATACATCTCTACTCTGATTTCGGTTATAGATGTTAATAGTTTTATTATTTATTGGGCATATTTTTTATAAACATTTTGGAGGCCTCAAACTATTTCTTCCTGAGATTGTGAGTAGACCCAGGACTCATTTATTAGCTTTGAGTTCTGACAAGAAGAACATTAAGGTCTTATGTTGCCCTAGCATGGGCAAATTTCTCATTAGGTCAGCTAGGCAGTGGCCTAGGGGCGCTTCATTTCACATTTCAAAATATTCCTCGTCAAAAAAGGAAAAACTGCCGTTTACAGACACACCGCTGGAAAGTTACAAGAGGGAGGAAGCTGACATGTTGTAAATCCAGCCCTATGTCTTAGGCCTCTCATGGCGCTACTTTTCCCTTTCCTATAACACAATTATATGATTACCACACATAGGTATCAGGTTCTCTTACAGACATAAATGTCACTGGATATATAGATTTCTGTGATATGCCATGGTAATGCATCAACATATCAAGCAGGCTGCTGCCCTATGAAAATGTGCAGCCCTAGGCCTGGTCCTGACACACCTTGTTTTGCCACTGCGGATGGAAAAAGCACAGACCTTACTTCCGACCTGCTGTAGATGTAAGATGAGGTGAAGTGAACGGAGCAAACGTCTTTTATCGTTAAGTAATATTTTCATGACATGGGGCTATGAATCTAAGCGCCATAATCATGTTTACATTGTGTTCTGTAGCGCTCAGCGAGCTCTGCAATTACAGCCGTCCCCGGACACTTCCGATGCTGTAGCACTATAATCAAAGAGAGTACTTCTTGTAACGCCAGGGCCTGATTTACATTCCTGGCACCCCACACACACATAAATGCACGGGAAGGTGCTATGAATCCGACAGTGCAGTCTATGATTGTGAATTGGAAAGTTGAATGATGGTGCTGCCCAGGTGCCAGTGTAAGTGAAGCAACAGTAGCAGTTACATCTCTGAACTCATGGCTACTGCTCTTCACTATCATATAGAGCAGTCTCAAGTAGAAAAGCTGTAAAAACTTTTTTTAATTTAATGCTTTTTATTGGTTTTTAAATCATATAGAATTATCTTTAAAGCCTTCAAAGTTTTGGAATAACTTGGTGTTATTTTCTGTATAGCTGAACCAGCTCATATATTGAATTTATGGGGAGGGAAAGTGGTAATCTCTTGGGTAATGAAGGGACCATACATTGCAAGTTCTGTTTAAATGATTATATACTCTCATCTATAATCTATAATAATACAATATCGCTGAGAAAAGCTGCATTTTTGTTGATGCAGCAAATAGAATGCAAGTGTATCTGCAAAGTGCTTGGGATTTTTGCAGCTGTAATTATTTATTTTACTTTTAATTATCCTTCTCTCCTATTTTCTTCTCTGCTGAAGAGGTGACAAAACTATATATATATATATATATATATATACAGTAAACTCTTGATTATGCGGCACTCAACCTTCTGGGAATCTCAAGCAACCAGCACCTGTCTTTATTCCCCACTCTCAATTATCCAGAATTATCCGACACATGAAAAAAAAATATATATTTTTTTTTCTGTTTGGTTTTTTTTGTTGCTCAAAATAGCTTAGTTTAGCTGTTAGTAGCTATTTAGTGGGTTTTTTAGGAGTTTCGAGGGGTTTAATGTTGTTTAGGCTATTGTTTTTGTGACTATCGATTATCCGAAAACTACATTAATCCGGCAATATGCAATCCTCATAGGTGCCGGATAACTGGGAGTTTACTGTATATATATCTATACATACATATATATATATATATATATATATATATATATATATATACACATATTTATATATATATATATATATATATATATATATATATATATATATTTATATATATATATACATATTTATATATATATATACATATTTATATATATATATATACATATTTATATATATATATATATATATATATATATATATATATATATATATATATATATATATATATATATATAAATATGTAGATATAATATTGATTAATTCCACAACTGTTTAAGTTGGATGGCAGTTTTTAAAGGACCACTGTGCTCAATTTTTTTACAATATTATCTTCTAAATAACTAAACATGATAATGCAGAAAATATATAAAAAATATAAATAATAAAACTTGAATATGAAATTATTCTTTTCTACAGGCTTCTATTTTGCCTGCTGCTGACTGTCACCATCTCAGATGGGATTGTCCTTGTAAACTAATGAATCCTGCTGAGAGCACTGGCAGATGTAGCTACCAGCTTCCCATTGTGCACACTTCCTGTGCATTTAGGAAGCTGATCTGACAATATATTGCAGAATAATTACATATAAAATATAATAAATGATATGCTTTATAATAATGTTTTTACATTCAAAACCATGTTGTATATTTTCAAGTGTAGTAAATCTTAAAACATATAACCACAGTGTTTCTTTAAACTGTAATAGAAGCCAGTTTTAAATAGCTAAATAATTTAAATAATTGCTGCTAAATTACTGTCCTCTGAGAGTTTCCTTAAAACCTCTATTTGGCAATTTCTGCAAAATTTGCCGGCTAAACGGATAATAAACTTAAGTCAGCAAGATCCACTCCGCTTGTGCTAAAGGTTAAAATAGCACACAAAGAGTTTCTATAAAAATGGCGTTTAAATGTCAAGCTGTCAGATTGTTAGATACATTTCAGAAATGGTAATTTTTGCAGAAGTCCGTAATTTAAGTTAATGTAGAAATCTTTAACTCTGGATAGATATATGTGCGTGAATACCTGTGATAAAATCTATTTTAATTGTTTCTTTCCTTCGGGATATATACACGCGCAGTTGAGATGCACACTCTGCAAAAGTGACAAGAATGATATATGAGCTCCTATCTTTAACGCTGCCTACATAAATACAAAATAAATTAGCAACTATTCAGAGACTCAAGTGGCATTAGGTGATTTATCTGAATTTTCCTGGGAGTATAAAAATAGCATTAAAATTAGGCCATGGATATATACCTACTGTAGGTAGAATGGTTCTATATTTATCAAGTTAGCAGTGACTGCAAAGGCAGCAAATGTATAAAATATATTGAAATCATACTGCTTAGTAAATAGTAATTTGAGTTTTTTTTATTTTATCAAGAAATTGTAGTGGTTTGAAATTATATACGGACATCTTAAAGAGATAGTATTTTCTTCCAGTGGCAGGAGGAAGTTGCATTAGAGCGTGGTCGAGGCAGGTGGCAAACAAAGGAGATTGAGATGGGTATCAGAAAGGTGACTAGTCAGACAATGAAAGGAATCGGAAAATAAAGGGGGGCTGGAGTCAGACAATGAAAAGGGTCCTGAATCAGACAAATAAAAAGGGGCGAGAATCAGACAATGCAAAAGGGGAGGAGTCAGACACTAAATAGGATCCAGAGTCAGACAATGAAAAGGTGGAGAAGTTAGACAATGAATAGTATCCAGAGTCCGACAATAAAAAGGGGCTGGAGTCAGACAATTCAAAGGGTAGGGGTCAGATAATGAAAAGGGGGAGGAGTCAGACAATGAATAGGATCCAGAGTCAGACAATAAAAAGGGGCTAGAATCAGACAATAAAAAGGGCGGGAGTCAGACAATGCAAAGGGGGAGGAGTCAGACAATAAAAATGGTCTGGAGTCAGACAATAAAAATGGTCTGGAGTCAGACAATAAAAAGGGACTGGAGTCAGACAATAAAAAGAGGCTGGAGTCAGACAATGTCAAACAATGAAAAGGGGTCATGTCCGACAATGAAAATGATCCAGAGTCAGATAATGAAAAGGTTCCGGAGTCAGTCAATGAGAAGGGGCCTAGGTCAGACAACGAAAAGGGGCAGGAGTCAGAAAATGAAAAGGGTTCAGAGTTGGACAAATAAGAGAGGCCAGAGTCAGGCAATGTAAAAAAGTGAAAAGGGTCGGTGTCAGACAAAGATAAAGGATCAAGAATCAGACAATGAAAAGGGTCTGCAGTCGGACAATAAAGAGAGGTTAGAGTCAGACAATGAAAAGGGTCCAGAGTCAGATAATGAAAAGGGACTGGAGTCGGACAATGAAGAGAGGCCAGAGTCAGACAATGTAAAACAATAAAAAGGGGTCGGTGTCAGACAAAAAAAAAAGGATCAAGAGTGAGACAATGAAAAGGGTCCAGAGTCGGACAATGAAAAGGGTCCAGAGTCGGACAATGAAGAGGGGCCAGAGTCAGACAATGTAAAACAATGAAAAGGATCCAGAGTCACACAATGAAGAGGGTTCGGAGTCGGACAATAAAGAGGGGCCAGAGTCAGACAATGTAAAACAATGAAGAGGGTTCGGAGTCGGACAATAAAGAGGGTCCAGAGTCAGACAATGTAAAACAACGAAAAGGGTCCGGAGTCAGACAATGAAAAGGGACAATCCCATAATGTAAACTTACCACTCGGGCTACAGGCAGACTGGCAATGCAAGACGGAACATGTCATGATGCATTCGCAGCTAAAGGAAAATTTCCTTCAGTATGATTTTATATGTTCTAAAGATCCAAATGAATGAAGTTTTTCCAAAACTACAGTGGTTCTCTATCTTTTTCATCATATTATTAAAAATATAAAAACAAAACTAACAAAATTAATGTGAAATAGAAACAAATATATTTAGCATAGTCAACAGCTTTACGCATATAGCAATTACCACTATACCCCAGCCTTAGAGATTGGGAAGCTTTGTTCTTGTTATATTTGAACAAGTAGTCTTTTCATAGAGGGAGCCCCTTAGGCCGCTTCTTCAAGTGTATATAGTGTTATTTGATCAGAAACCACAGGGTCATTTCACAGTAACAGCAGGATACTTGCAAAGCTTGCAGTTGTATCAAGGGACCTCTGAAATAGATCTCTACATCGACATTCAGGTGACTTTAAGCAACAAATGGAGAGGGCAAAAAGCAAAAAGAAGGGACCTACTAGTGTAGTATAAATAAGAAGATGTATTATAAGCATGATTAAATGATTTGGTAAAGGGGTCTTACATCCCTTAAATGACAGAAGACATCAACATTTATTTTTGTAATACTCTGTCCTTATTTAAAGAGATTGATGGGTTTCATAGAGGAAACAACTGATTCCACTATATATTTTTTTATGTATACTTTTTTGTTGTTGTTTTTTTTGTGTTTTTTTTTGTTTGTTTGGGTTAAAAAAAAGAAGTGAGTAATGGGAATCTAACCCTCACTAAATTTTATAATCCATTATAGGTGTTTTTAATGATGTAGTGTTAGCTAAGAGATTTAGTATTAAAATTGGGCAATTAGATGCTAAATTATTGAAAATCGTTGTTTAGGGAAGAAAACGAAATGGGAACATTTAAATTCAATTTACAAGATTATGACCGCTTGTTTGCTTTAGGCCCCTCCCACAAACTTCCTGTTTCAATGCATGAACAAAGGAAGTGTCTAGCGCTGCTTGTACTTAGAAACAGGAAGTTAATGGGTGGGGCTTTACAACAACTTCCCAATACGTCAGAATGTTCTAAGTACATTTTTTTATGTTTTCTTATTTTTTAAACTAAATGTTAAATTGTAAAATATTTTTACAATATGAGATGTTTTTGCTGCCCTAGGTCCACTTGTGCATGATCCCCATGTGTATGATCCCCACCATCTCCTCTTCCTCTACTTCTTTCTTTCCAACTCTCTTCTATCTCACTTGCTTCTTTTTACCCATGCTTCTTTTAGCTGACTCCCAACTGCCGCTTAACCTTTGTCTCCCTAGACCTGCATTAAGCTGACCTATGCATAAATAAATTGTTTGGGATTATCAAAAATGTTACTTATTCATTCATATTTCCTTATACAGTCTTTTCTGAAAGAAACCGGCATGAAAATTAGGATTATTTTAATAATATGAAAGGATATGAGAAATAAATTAAGTCACAAATGTACTAATAAAATGTACTTTAAAATTCAAGTTGATGAATATCTGTTAATAAATAATGTATGTGTCCAATTTATTCAGAGGAAAAGTGCCGGCCGAAGATATTAACTTGGCTCTGAATTGGTCATTTGGTTCTTATGAGTAGTTATTTTTAGAACTAGGATAATATGTAAGGTCTTTGGAGAACTGCAAGCCATTTACTGCTTCCAAATTGAAAAAGTGCTGCAAAAAGCCAGTAGAGAGATGGCTCCTCCTATATAATTTAGGTCATTATCGACATGTAGTGTTTGTGATAACTTGTGCTTTATAAATTTAGATGTATTTCTGTTTATATATGAACGAAAGCATATTCTCCTACTCTTGTATGTCTTTCTATATCGGTTTAATTGGAATGTAAAATATGCAAGGATATAGCAAGAAGAGAGCCAACCAAGAAGGGCCAAAGATAAGTAAAGTCCAGAAACCAGTCCAAGTGTGGGGAAGGAAGCAGACAAAAGTAGATCTGTAAATATAACAAATGCCCAGGAGCAAGCCAATGTCAAACACAGGTACAGAGGTACAATAATACAGAGTAGCTACACAGGGGCAGTACAACTGAGCACTGTAGCTCAGTTGCTGGTGACTAGGATTGGGCCTATTTGGTAGGTCTGATGCATCACCGCAAGTGACAGTGTCTATGGGCCAATACACTTATGACACAAGGTAGAAGTAACGTTCATCGATCACAGCACGCCCCTCGGAGCACCATCAAGTTCATGTTCATTGATTCAATGACCTCATCTATCCATCTATTCAAACATACACATGGGAAAATATGCATGTGTATCTTAAAAACTATGGTGCAGATCAGGTGCATCCAAAGATGCTGTGAAGAGACAGGAGAGTGCCCTAGAGCGACCAGTGGCACAAACTCATGCATGTCCAATGTCTGCTAAGCTGTGTTATAATGACAAGCATGCACTATAACGGGATCATGTTAAAACAGTGAGAACATATTGTCTTGGGGCCTCATTCAATTATAGGCTGTAAAACATCCGCAAAGCCGCGATTCCTTGCGGCCGTCTTACGGCCCCGTGTAGAGCTACCTTTACCTTGCAATACAAATAGACGGCGCCGCAAGGATATCCCCCTTACGGCCGGTCTCATATCATGCAACCGGCCGCAAGGTCTAAAAACTTTAAATGCAAAAATAAATTCAAGATGGCACTGTAAAGCTCTGTAAATGCTAGGGATCATAATGGGGGACATGAGGATTAATAGCAACCCCCTCTCAAGCTTGCACATCAGCCCAAATCCGATATTTCATTAACGGTTTATTTTCCGTCCCGCAGCGTGGCCGGGTCTGAGGTGCTCCAAGCCCTCGGGACTTTGTCCACGGATATTTGACATGAATTAAAATAAAAATTATTTTCGGATTTGAGTGTAGGGGAATGTTGTGCTATGAATGTTAACACCCCCAATCACTTTATAGTCTCATAAGAGTGCAGGATGGCTTTATTATGTGCTTAATTGTGTGCTTGCGGGACCTTTTTGGTGCAAGTAAGCTGCGGCTCGGTTTTAGCCTTGCCGAGAGGGTTCCCGGAGCAATAGAATAGCAACCGGGATTTTCTTGCGGCCGAAACTCTTGCGGCCGTTTAAGATCAAAGGCTTTCCTGCGGCGCGTGCAGCCGCAAGGGATAACAAGGCACCGGCTGCAAGCCTGCTGGAGCCCCCGTCCGGAAGGGAATAGAATAGGCAAATAGCCTGCGGCCAGTCCTTGCGGCCCTGCATCTCCTACGGCCGATAATAGAATGAGGCCCTTGGAATGTAGTACATACATTGTTTTTCTTAAGATTTGGAGCTAGAAACAAGTCTGACCTACTTTATATACAATTATATACAATTGTTTGATATATTTGTTTCCATCAAACCCCTCTCGTCCTTCTGCCCTCTAAGCTACACCAATGAAAGGTCAAAAAGTCTTTAATTAGAAGTTGTGTCGTTTAGACCATGCACCATTTCAGTTGCCCTGCTTTGAATTGTTTTTTCATTTGTTAATATCCTTTTAAAACTGGACATGGTATTATGGATGAGGTCCGCATTTATGATACATGCCACATTTCTCATTTGCCTGCCATTACCCAGAATCCTCAGGTGCTGTTTATTCCATAATAACTCCTTTCTTTTGTTCCATTTAGGACATGAATGTGTACTCAAAATTAGATTTTATGCTTTTTCTTTTAAAAAAAGAAGGGTTTTTGTTGACCTGCTCACCCACCATATTTATTTTAAGTAGCTGTTTTAAACCTGTAGCCTTGATTATTTAAAGGACTACTGAATGACGTAATATATGTATATATGTTTTAAATCTTTGATTCTGACTAAGAATATAACTAGACTGGGGGGAAAAATGTCATAAAGCTTGTTTTGTATTAGAAAAAAACCCAAAGCAGTTGATTGCTCTGCTGGACCCTGGAGGAATCCATTATTCTTCGATAAATATTGAGTCTGGTTTTATTTTAGGAGAGAGTAGGCCTTGCTACCAGCTTCCGGGCATAAATGGGAAAGGGACAAACCCACATCCCATTCCATCTTCCTTTCTCCTAACCCCTTTCTTAAATGACAGATAAAATAAGCCCATCCATCTGACTCCAAGCAACCAGGAAGTGTTGAATCCCGGCAAGATGGAACTTTCTTTAAAAAATGTTTCTAAAAATGATGTCATGCCCAGTTCTTTACATACACACAAACATGTGAAGGGTTTTCCTAAACTACAACAGTAGAAGCATATAAATAAAACGTACATAATATAATGTGCTACTGTGTGTACGGCTCTCAGGCAAATTCTGTCACCAAGTAGAGAAGACTTATCGGGCACCAGTTACCGTCAGACAGGGGTGTTGTGGTACTGTACACATTTCAAACAAGTGCATTGATACCGAATTCTTTTAGGTGTACTTGTTTTTCTTTTTTTTTTAAATACTGTTCACACTCTGACTCCTCTAATATCCTTTTTGTAATAAGTTTGCTTTTTTAACATAACCTTTTGACTCCTTGATTATGGCTATACGATCACACAGGCTTATAATACCATTTTTCTTTAGTGGAATGTAGCAATATATATTATTTAGATCCATTTGTCCAGTGAATTGTAGCTGGTCAATAACAGAATAAATTATTGGAAAATCAATGGGAAAAGTAATTTCATGCCATGAGATTTAGCCTTCAATCAATCTAATTTAATGTAGTTTAAC
Organism: Discoglossus pictus; assembly: GCA_027410445.1. Lineage (NCBI taxonomy): Eukaryota > Metazoa > Chordata > Amphibia > Anura > Alytidae > Discoglossus > Discoglossus pictus. Next base: position 25,359,570 of record CM050174.1, on the reverse strand, counting down.
GCAATCCCAGAGACCTAATAGAAATATATTGAATACAATGTTGTAGGAGACCATTTTCTACCATGAATGTAAAAGAGTGTCATTTAAATATTACAAAAGTTTATTTTTTTGCATGAAAAAAGTGCAATCTAAAATTTAGAAAAGTTACATAAAAATAACATAGAAAAGTAGTAGAGGTAAATGTTTGCTCCTCCCCTTGACTGTTATATGGGATAGATCACTGTTTACCTGCAGTTTCCATTAAAATGACGGTATCAATAAATGTTTGTAGTATAGTCATATATGCATTCCCATGACTCCAACAAATACAAAATGCTTCCAATCACTCTAATAGTTGTCAGTTCAAGAACGTTGGTCACGTTTGCGGGTTTGTCACGCTTTGCGAGCCTTGCTCGTGGGACTTAGCCTGCAATGAGCGCCGAAGGAGTTCACTGCATTGCAAGCCTTGGGAAGCGAGGCGAGCAGATGAGGCACGCGGGACTTACGACCCATACGACTTAGGACCTAGGACATGCACTGTGCGCCTCGCAAAATTATGACTTTAATTGCCGAGGCACTGAACTGAAAAGACATGAAAAAAAACAACAAATATGCCTCAAATTAACTTACACACACCACAGTGGGAGAGGCAGGGAGCCTGCGGGTCAGGTTTCAAGTTAATTTGAGCCATATTTGCTGTTTTTTCACAATCGAAAATCGCCTAAGCGAGAAAAAAAATGGCTGCCGAAAAAACGCAAAAGACAAAAACAAGGCCCAAGGACATAGCCCGAAGGACGTAAAAGTAGCACGAAGGACGTAAAAAATAGCACTAAGCAGTAACACTTACCGAAAGCCAGTAACACTTAATCCAAGCCACTAACATTTAACATAAGGCAGTAACACTTAACCCAAGCCATTAACACTTAACCCAAGGCACTAACACTTAACCCAAGGCAGTAAGACTCAAGCGCCAGGCCTATAAACTACACAGGTGGAGAGGCTTGCAAAGAGCGGCGAAGGCGCTCATTGCGAGCCACGCGATGAGCGGCGGAGGAGCTCATTGCGAGCCACGCGATGAGCGGCGGAGGCGCTCATTGCGAGCCACGCGATGAGCGGCAAAGGCGACCCTGTGCGGGTCTTGCGATGAGTGCCGAAGGTACAGCATTCCCAGCCTTAACATTTTATTCCCGTCATTTTTGACGGGCAAGTAGCTAGTTAATTATATTGAGCGTAGTTCAGTTGTTCAGTCATATCCGATTCTCTGTGACCGCATGAAGCCAGGAACATCTTGTGTCTGGTTGTGTTAATTCATAAGGTTTTCATGGCAAAGATAATGGAGTGGGCTGACACTTCCTTCTCCAGTGGATTTGAATGACCTCTCTGCTATGACCTGCCCATCTTGGGTGACCCTACATTGTATATCTCACATAGTCATTGAGGTAAACAAGCCCCTTCACCCCGACAAGGTAGCTATCCAGAAGGGGTCCTGTCTATTACCATGCCTTTTCTAGTTCCTAACTATTTTCTATAAATCTGTACATGGCCTTGCTCCTCCATTGTCTCCATTACTAATCTCACGCTATGTGCCTAAAAGAAACTCTCATTACATATAAGACAGTCTCCCAATTTACCGACATTTAGCACCTACCTGAAGACCCACTTCCTCTCTCTTCCATCTCTGATACAACCGAGATTATCTCACCCTACTTCTCTTGGTCTCCATAGTCTCCATTACTGATCTCACGCTATGTGCCACATTGTGGAGATCCAGTCCCATTCCGACCTTGTGCCCAATCCCACATCTGTTCATTGCTAGAATAAACTCTCATTCCATATAAGACAATCTCAAAACCTACACACATTTAGCACCTACCTGAAGACCCACTTCCTCTCTCTTCCATCTCTGATACAACCTAGATTATCTCACCCTACTTCTCTTGGTCTCCATAGTCTCCATTACTGATCTCACGCTATGTGCCACATTGTGGAGATCCAGTCCCATTCCGACCTTGTGCCCAATCCCACATCTGTTCATTGCTAGAATAAACTCTCATTCCATATAAGACAATCTCAAAACCTACACACATTTAGCACCTACCTGAAGACCCACTTCCTCTCTCTTCCATCTCTGATACAACCTAGATTCTCTCACCCTACTTCTCTTGGTCTCCATTGTCTCCATTACTGATCTCACGCTATGTGCCACATTGTGGAGATCCAGTCCCATTCCCACCTTGTGCCCAATCCCACATCTGTTCATTACTAGAATAAACTCTCATTCCATATAAGACAGTCTCACAACCTACACACATTTAGCACCTACCTGAAGACCCACTTCCTCTCTCTTTTCAACTCTGATACAACCTAGCTGCAGGTTGCTAATGCAGGAACGTATCCATATAAGTGCCGAAAATATCAGATTAAAATAACTGGCATATTATAACTAAAAAGAAATTAGTGTTTTTGCAAGCTGTTCCAATATGATTGTTTTTTTAAAAAGCATTTAGATAACTTACATTTTGTCAGCCACTTTCAAATCTACACACGCAATAGCTGTTTTTTTTGTAGTTATCATCAAAATATTGTTTCATTTAGCACCTTTTATATGCATGTATGCCCTGGTGGTACCTAGCATTTTGGATTTTGCTGATCATATTTCCTGTACAGGAACTTTCTGCGCAATGGGTATTTGAAAGTTCAGAAGAACTGGTGAAAAGCTCATTAGTTTACAAAGAAAAACTCTTGTAGCAGATTCAATCAGCAAAGGAAATGCAATAGAAAGCTACAACAAAAATAATTCCATATAAAAGCTTAGAATATGTATTGATTTTGCTTCTTAAATTTAGTTAGTCATAAGGCCGTACAGGCAAAATAGATAGTGCTACAATAAAATGTGTATTTATATTAATGGTGCACTATCCCAGTTTAAAATAGCTTCCTATACACTATGAATGTGACTATTTAGCATACAGAAGAAAACCTTTAAAGGGTTAAGAATCCTTTTTTCTTCAAATTGATTATGTCAGAAGGAATAACTGGCAGATCCATAAGTGAGATCAATATCTAACAGCAACATCATCTAGCAATGGAGCGTTATTGATTTAATGAATATTCTATGACGACACATGGATTCCTCCTAATGACTGCCCTGCATGTCGGCAGCAAAGGGCTTGTCTATCAACTCAGCACTAAATGCCAGCGTGAGGCTAACGAACCATCATAGGGGCAGCAGCATCAATTAGCACCGTTGGCTACAAGGATCCGCAGATCTGATGAAGAAGCAGGGACTGAAGACAACACATAATACACAAAAGCAATAGCCGCTGTATAATATAAAACAAACAAGAAGCATTAAGTACGCAGACTCTGATTGTGTCTAGGGGCATCAATATTAGACCTGGATTTTGAGAGTTCTTCACTGTATTTTTTCTTCAAGAGATGGGTTCAGCTTTAGCATCTGATGCCCACCAGTTCTCCTGTACATGCTCAAAATTGTTGAAATTCTGCTTTTCCCTAGTCATGCATTGGATAAAAAGCATGTGACCCCTAGACCATAGGTATAGGATCTAAAGGGTAAATGACTAGGGGACACAAAAAATAGCAAAATTAAAATTATCAAATCATGCATTACCAGATTTGGCCAGTATGGAGCAGTATTTTTTTCCAATGAAAGCTTTGACCCATAATTTATATTATAAATATATATATATATATATATATATATATATATATATATAATATACACACATAATAACATGGCACTGGTTGCACCCGCTCTAGATCCACCACTGCTTCCTGTCCTGGTGGTAGAGTTGAATTATCCCGCCCAGATTTTTTGGGGGCTCCTATGCCCATGCCCTAGACACAAACAGAGTCTGCTAAAAGTAAGATTGCTCTAAACTGTAGCATATGCTCATGGCTTATACAGCTTCTAATAAGCTTGTTACAACATGTGGACATTTTCCAAAATCGTATGACTCATATTACCCATATACCTTTTTCCAAAATATGAATTTGCCCTTGTTGCGGATAGAAGTTACAAATTAAAAGGCAAATTCCAAGATAGCAAACCACTTTAAAGTCAAATTTCTATATCAAAATGCCATCAATAAACACCAAAAGAGATGAGATACCAGCAGGAGAAGTGACATTCTCTTGTCAGCTTCCAAATTTAATCTTTTTTTTTTAAGAATATTTCTTTTTTTTCTTGTATATTAGTTGAGATTATGACCGTATACAGACACAGAACAATTTATAAATAAACTTTTAGGTAGCAGATGTTAGATTTAATTTTTTTAAATGTAAAAAAAATATTAGAAACTTTTATTTTATTGCCTTTTTCTGTATTGTCTTTAAAGTCTTCTCCGAAGTCGGATATCAGAATCCAAAATGGTACATTCCACTACAATATAATTGCATATAAATGGCAACAAAGCATATGAATGATTGTTCGACCTCCTATCTGATCAAGTTGTTCTTAAAATAATTTGAATCTGCCTCTCAACCAAATCTCCCTTTCCTCCTTGATGACTTTGGCAGGGTGGAGACAAACACTCAACTTGAACTCTTTGCAGTTGAGTTTAATATTGGATATTGTTATTATAAATAATTAAATTGAAGTTTTACCAATGACCAATTAAAACAAAGGAGGGGCACTTACTTTCCTTCAGATCCATAGCTGTTCATACTGTCCTCTATAGACTCATGGCTTGCTTGACGTACAGTCCGACTTGGCATTTCAACGGCAAGTCCCGTCTCTGTACTGCGCTGGATAGCACCTTTCAGCTTACGTCCATCTTCTGAAGAAAGATAATGTATTTTATAATTACATATTATATGCTATAATTACTATCCAAGTCAACAAAATTGAATTATTTTGATTTCCTAGGCAAAAAAATAAATACATTTATTTTTATATAAACTCTTCTTACTATTTAATTGTATAGAAGCCAAAAGCCTATCAGACTGTTGGCTTCAAACTCCACCCACTAACTTCCTGTTTCAAGTGATGCTAACCAGTTTGCATATGTGAAACCGATTGGCCAGCACCACTCATACATAGAAATAAAAAATGAGAGGGCAGCGCATGAATATAACAGACTACCAGTATGCATATAAGCAAAATTAACCAAATAATAGCTTTACTATGATATTCCAATAAATATAAAGTTCTCTACAATACACCAGTTAAAATAGCACCAGTGAATGTATCAGGGGATTTTATTATAAATGTCTGCTGTAAAATCCATCAGATAATAATAATGGGGTAGACGAGGGAAACAAATCACCTAGTAGTGTAGTAGAAAATATTTATTAAGCAAAATAAGGTACCAAATTACTTACAAACGAGTGGTGGAGCTAGTGAATTGATTGCCCCAGTCAAAAAAAAAAGATTTGGGTAACCCTTATCAACATCTCTGTACCCTATGGGGGTCAACAAAAATATACAAATATATATCTAGTTGGTCAGATCACCCCTAGGGTGTCCAAGTTACCTTTCTATAAAAGTAATTATCTGCTCCGCTTTCCCAATAAATTAAGAGTCCCCCATTGCCCCAAATGGCTCCTACCATGTTGTTCATCTTGTTGCTCTGCCAATGTTGCAAATACAAGTCAGGAATAAAAAATGGGGGTGAAAAACGACGTGTTTTGTCCAAAGGGGACTTCTTCATTTGTTAGATATCATGTTGTTAATAAAAAATTATTATGATTAAACTATTTATATAGCTTTTTTTCTCCCAGAAGGTTCTCAAAGCTTTATATAGTAGGTCTGTAGTCCCAAGTACCTTCTATCAATTCTCTCCCACCAGCCGAAAAAACTTGTATCAGAAATCTTGGAGCTAATAGACATTTATAAGCCAGTTCTTTACCCTCCCCAATATCACATGTACATTTTGGCCATTAGCCCTTGGCAACATACACTGATACAAACACATCTTGACATGGTCAGTAAACCTAATCATCCTTAACACGAATGTAACCAAAAACAACATGGAAATAACACAGTAGAATTGAGATTGACTAAACATAGGCAAAATCCACCTAGAGCCTTCAGGGACCTTGCACATTGCCCTCATACCGCTCCTTCCTTCCACCTGGATACAAATACAATCTCCAGACAGATATCTTAACCATGGGATTGCCTCCTTCAAACATGGATGTCTAGGCACCACAACTCACAATGCCAGTATTGTTTTAGATTAGAGCCATGTTTAGGTGATAAAATGAATATATTCCCTTAATATTTTTTTTAAATCATCTTATAAACATGGAGATATGATGGGGATCTTATTTCCTCCAAATGCACAATGAATTGTTGGATAAACAATTTCACGGAGGTAGCCTTCACAATCCATTTAATTTATGAGGTCTCTCTTAGGAACACAATGTGCCCAGAACAAAGAAAACACTTGACTCCTCCATGCAGGGACCTCTAACAAATGAGATTTGTAGTTAATTTACAAGATAACAAAACAAGCTAATTGCATAATCATGGCTAGATTAGTGAAGGGAAAAACAAATTACATTTAGAATATGAGATAGAAAATGTTGAAGGCTATGGTGGGGTTACAGTAGAGATAAAAGAGAGAACGCTCACTACGGTGAGTTAAAGGATCACTGTAGATCAAGAAAAAAGGCAATTATTTGTATTCACAAAACTAACAATGAGCCATATTCTATTAGAAGCCGCAAATGGCTCAAACTTGTAATTTTTTTCTTTAAATGTTTAGATGTATTCTATTGCCTCAAGCCCGCCAATTTACCTCCTTAAGCCTAAACTTGAAAACCCTGCCTTTTTAAGTCTAATTTCAGGGGGGCGTGTTCATATGATCTGAGAATATTTAAGCAAGCCCATAATTTACCTCTTAGACACAGCTAAAAGTAAGTGAGTCCGTCATCATGACGTCAGTAAAACATGGAAGTTAGACGGAATCTGCAATCGGAAGCTAAGAGTTAATTAGTGCCAATAAGTAATATTTGCAGATCAGGCTCACAATAAACAATTCTATAAAATGCATTAGAGCATCTGTTCTAGTCCATGTGAGTATCATGATATGTATTAACCCCTTGAGTCCAGAGATCGATATAACTAAAAAATAACAGTTAAAAAATATTTTTAATTACGACTGTTCTGCAATTAATTCTAATAACTTTCCATGCCTTCCCATGCTTTTAAAGTACAGTGTTGCATGTTTAATTGCAGTTACAGCTATAATAAGTGTTTGAAAAAGCCCCTTGCGAGTCCTATACATCACTCGTAATATTTTTGACAGAAACATGATACTTTTTTAAGTTGGGGGTTAGACTGTATTTGCGAGTTAGTGCTCCGGGTCTAATAGAATATTGATTTTGTGTAACTTTAATTATTTAGAACTCGTAACATTCAAGCTGTGCTAAAACCAATGGAGTTCCAAGACCATATATACCTCTTTGGCTGGCCCGTAGTGATTGTGAACAGGGAACTCATAATCGGATTGCGAGTAGCTAATAGAATAAGTGTCAATATTAAGAGGGATTTTACGTGTGTATAAATTTATGATTTGGGCAATAGAATACGGCCCAATATATATTTTTTATATATATATATATATATATATATATATATATGTATATATATATATATATATATATATATGTATATATATATATATATATATATATATATATATGTATATATATATATATATATATATATATATATATACACACACCATTTTTGTATAGTTATTTATATTAATAATAAACTCTTTAATTAATAACCCCATAAGCCCCCAGGCTTCTCTTGAAGCAAACAGCAGAGCAGAAATCAATGAGCAGCGTTCTAACCATTACATTGCTATAAAAATGTGCTCAGCAGGACTGAACACGAATATATAAAGGAAAGCAAGACTTCCAATGTGGCAGGGGAGGGCTGCTGAGCGCCCTAGTTATGTCGTTTTGCGCTATTTATATCCAGCTAAGAAAAATTGATTTGAGATGGGATTTAAAATATGTATGAACTTTGGTTGCAATAGAATAAAAAAAGTAGAAGGTAGAAATTAGATGAGCTGGTGTTTTGCATTTTCGTTTTTTTTTTTTTTAAATGACAGTGTTGTAAGTTATAGCATTTGTAATAGGTGCCAGGAATTTGCATGGTGGGCATTTAACTGTATCCACAGCTAAATATGGCATATACTAAAGTGCTGACAATGCAAGGGCTGGAAGTACAGGTCTCTTTATGCCACTAGGGGTTGGATTCTTTGTAAGATGAAACTTAATTGCAATCTTTAAAAGTACCACATCCTAAAACATTGCCACTGCATATAAAAACTACAAGTAAAAAACAAAACAGGGGGAGAAATCTCCTACGTGTTTCGTCCAGTTAGGACTTCCTCAGGAAACCATATGTATTTCAAGAATCTAAGTTTAATAAACAGCACAGTTAGGCAGAGAAAATGTCATTAAGTTAATTTTTAATAAAAAAAAAAACTATTTTAATTCACCAGATTTCTGTAGGCATCCATGATTCATTGATGAAGATTACATATGTGAGAGGGATGTTTACATCTCTGCAGAGGCTGGCTTAAAGTTACCTAGTTAATGTCTGCTGCTGAGAATGTACATTGAAATGTGCTAGTTATGAGATAACAAACCTCCTGCACTTCTCTCGTGCCCCACTGATAGATAACCACAAACCTTGATGACTTCATGATAGCCGACTGCATGGGTGTGGAACTGTGGGGGGGCTAATTCCCCCATATTTTACTATGTTTGCATGTATGTGTATATAAGCTATTTTACGGCCTGTGTATACAATGAGCTGTTCCCCCCGGAATTATTCTGGCTCCTAAACCCCAGACCAACTGTGCTGAAGCCAGACATGTTGGGAATGTCTATACACAGAATCTTGAAATTTGTGATTGCCTCTAAAATGCTTTTATGTTATTGTATTTGTTGTTGTTCAGTCGTTCAGTCGTATCCAACTCTCAGTGACCTTATGGACTGCATCACGCCAGGCACATCTTGTGTCTGGTTGTGCACGTCCATATGGTTTTCTTGGCAAAGATACTGGAGTGGATTGCCAATTCCATCTCCAGTGGACCGCAAATTATCTGACCTCTCTGCTATGACCTACCCATCTTGGGTGACCGTACATGATATAGCTCACAGCTTCATTGAAGAACACAAGCCCCTTCACCATGACAAGGTAGAGATCCAAAAGGGGGTTCTTGTCTTGCACAGATGCTAATATTGGTAGTTTGTAATGTATTTCACAAACAGGGTTTGTTCCCTAAACAATATCTGTCCTTTAAGTTTATATGTAAAAATACTTTAAATGAAATAAGATAAGATATTGTTTATTAGAGGCAGTTACTGACAGATGTGCCTAGTCTGCTGTGGTCCATAGGATCATGGAGAATCGTACATGACTGAAACACTACATAACAAAACATTTTTAAATTATTCTCTTAATATGTACATGGCCCTACAACATTTTAGATCATGGATTTAAATCAGCATGTTTTCATTTTTATTCATAGGAATGCTGTAAGAATTAAAAAATAATTTAATCCATGAGCAGGAGCAGCCAATCACAAGGTGCACCAGCTGAGTTATTGCGTTCATTATTGTTTTTCAGCACAATTAGAAAATTTTACACTTACACCTCAAAACAAATTGACTTTTTTTAAAGCTGAGCTGGCTTCGCACTTTGACTTGCAACCACCACCTTCTTGATCAATATCCAACCTCCATCGATGCGGACATCAATACTGAGAAAGATTAGGACTCATTGTACAAAGATGGTCAAACATTTGCGAAACGTGCGTCAAGAAGGGTCTTTTGAAGAACTGCATTTAGGTGAAATGACTCTAGAATCTAAAATCATAATTAAAATGAATGTATTACATTTAATATGCAGTTATGCTGCAGTGGAAACTTTAGTTTCTGATAATCTACTTCCTGAGATTTGAGTGTTTTTTTAACTTAGAGGAAGCTTGTATTTGTACAATAGGAATTTGGTAGCAAAAACTACTTTGCCTTATTTCAGAAGATATAAGCCAAAGCTTATTATTTCACAAGAACACACGAAAATAATAGGACAAATCTACTGAAAAAGAAATGGAACCACACAGAAAATAGTGCATATAAAATGTAATAGTTATGTTTTATTTATTTATTTATTGCTTTTAAAATGGTGCTTTCCATTTTCAAATGTATTTATTCAAAAGAATAAACAAAAAGAAATTAGCACAGTGTGATTGACGTGTGATGGAAGTCTAATAGAAGTAATTACAATAAATAGTATGAACTCAAATTTTAATAACATTCCTAATAATTGCACTTTATTTTGACACTTCTGAAAGGATTTCTATGTAAATAAATTGGTAGACCTATCAAGAGTATTTTAATTTAAGAAATTCAGAATGATCAGAAAATAAGAAAATATATGACCTTCTTAATAATTTATTTATTTTTCGTATTAAAAAAAGTGAATTAAAGTCTTAAAACTTACTTTAAATTATGAAGTATAAAAAAACTAAAGTAAGCACCAGTAAAAGGTACCTATATACACTAATCTACACTCATTCTAGGACAGTACAAGAAGAGAGAAAGCCACAGGTAGCTTAACTAAATTATAAGATTATATAAAACATAACTTTTAATTGATTAATTAAAATTCATGGTGAAAAATAAAATAATATAATAGTTGACAATATTAAGAAACAGTGGTTGGTAAATCCCAGAAAGCCCTTTATTATGGCACTTAATGATAGGTAACTTGAAAAAATATAAGTATATATAAAACAAATATAGGGAAGGGGAGAGAAGTGCACGCCAACCAATAGTGTAATAAAAGCGATTTAATAAATAAAACATAAACCAAAAATATACACCCACATTCACCAATCTCAAAAGGTTATTAAGGCACATATAAGGTATGTCCATGTCAGGAGATGAAAAAGTATTTGGAAGGATCCAATGGATATCCAATGTAATACTCCTAGAAGATGGTAACGTAGATAATGCTGGTGCAATACGTTAGAGCACCATATATAAATATAAATCATGGAAAAGCACTGTATCAATATATATGGCCAGTGATGATACGCTGCTGCAATTAATGCCTGATGAACCACTGTATAGTAGTGAGGGATAATAAAGTGGTAAAAAACAACCAGAGCAGATATATAGAGGGTGGATCTAGAAACTACTATAAATAAGTCTCTAACATCAAAACCAACTGCTGGTAAGCAAAAATAATATTAGCAGCAGCATCTTATATAAAAGCCAATGTACAAATAATATATAATATCTCATTCTTTGCATCCCGTAGTTATTTAAAAATGCAATTCTTTTTTATGTAACCGCACATAATTTGCATCAATATTACAGTGTGTTCTGATTTACTTTTTTTTCAGCATTTTATGAATACAGTGTGTACTTTATTCAGTGAATCTGTTTTTGAAGCAATTTATAATATATGTAAAAAACCATGAAAGTATTACAATGATGGGAGGGGGTTACGCATGAGTGTGTATTTTATTGAGAATTCAATATGTGGAGGGGGGGGGGGGGTAATGATTAATAACTCAACTGCTCAGACAGCTACATTTCCTGCACTAATGTATCTCATCAATATAGAATTGCGAAATATATATCATTTTTCACCAGGGAACATTAAATATTGCAGTGACAGCACCGAATTGTGTTAAATAACTTGTATATCAGACATATAATCTTGTTCTTTCATTATTAAATCATATGCAGTGATGGAATATGTTAATTTTAAGATAGGAACTTACAGTTTTTTCTTCAGTAAAAAGTAATTGTAGATCCTTAGGCTATATAGTCAATTATAATAAATGCTAATGCAGAGCAATTATGCCTTCTGGTTCTAGCATGGATAGAGCGACAATGCTAAAAAGATCCACTTGCCAGGATTTCAGTGCTAGAATTGATCTAGTTTATGCTAATTATATTGATTTGCCCCCAAAAAAAATATTTAGATTTTTTATAGGACTATGGTAATTCAAGAAAAGCTTTACATGTCTGTGAAGTATTTAAAATACTAACAACATTAGCAATATAAGATATATCATTTGTTTGAGAAAAATCTTAATGTTTATGTATAGAAAGTTCCATCTTGTCTTTCTTAACCAATCCCTTATCCCTTTTTGTCTTAATGCTGAGTTGAATTATTTTTAGTTTGCTGAAAACATTTTGTTAAAGCATTGTTTTAAAACGCAAATGTTAAAATATATGAAATAATTTATTTATGAATCATGGCAGTGGCAAAGCTAGTGGAAGGAATGGTTGGGTTGGCGTTGGACCACCCTTCGGAGCTAAATCATACAATATATATATATATATATATATATATATATATATACCGTAGTAATTATTAAAGAATATTATGATATCTTTTATATTGGACAAACATCTTATTTATACTGACGAGCTTTCAAGAGGTTCAACCTCTCTTTATCAAATCTAAAGAAAAATAATAAATAAGACATTTGTATGCATGAGGTATCATAATATGCTGCAATACTCATTATTAATCTATCTATCTATCTATCTATCTATCTATCAATCAATATATCCATCTATCTATCTATCTATCTATCTATCCCTATCCATCTATCTGTCTATCTATCTATCTATCTATCTATCTATCTATCTATCTATCTTTCTATCCCTATCCATCTATCTATCTATCTATCTATCTATCTATCTATCTATCTATCTATCTATCTATCTATCTATCTATCTATCTATCTATCTATCAATCAATATATCCATCTATCTATCTATCTATCTATCTATCTATCTATCTATCTATCTATCTATCTATCTATCCCTATCTATCTATCCCTATCTATCTATCTATCTATCTATCTATCTATCTATCCCTATCCATCTATCTATCTATCTATCTATCTATCTATCTATCTATCCCTATCTATCTATCCCTATCTATCTATCTATCTATCTATCTATCTATCTATCTATCTATCTATCTATCTATCCCTATCTATCTATCTATCTATCTATCTATCTATCTATCTATCTATCTATCCCTATCCATCTATCTATCTATCTATCTATCTATCTATCTATCTATCTATCTATCTATCTATCTATCTATCTATCCCTATCTATCTATCTATCTATCTATCTATCTATCTATCTATCTATCTATCTATCTATCTATCTATCTTTCTATCCCTATCCATCTATCTATCTATCTATCTATCTATCTATCTATCTATGTATCTATGTATATATCTATCTATATATCTATCCCTATCTATCTATCTATCTATCTATCTATCTATCTATCTATCTATCTATCTATCTATCTATCTATCTATATGGATTAATAATTACTACATTACTGGACATGCATGGCTGCTTCACTTTTCAGTTATATATATATATTATAGCTCATTGGTGGTACAGTAGTGTAGGACCCACCCACTATTCCTATGCCCCCTGAGTTCCCCATGGGTCCCCCTTTCCTCCCTCAGCTTCACCGCGTCCCCCTCTTGAGGGCTTCCCTGCCTACCTTGTACTGTGAATCATGCACTTATATCAAAAGAAAAAACACTTGAAATTTATGGGAAATGTACATTTGACACTCAAAGGGTTAAAACTCGGAACGAATTTGGTTATCTATCAGGGAGGAAGAGAGAAAGAAGAGGGTTCAGTAATATAGAATTTGGACCCTATCCTCTTCCATTGCACATGCTCAGATGCAGGCTGTCACACTGATCACTGCAAGTCCTGTAAATTCACATCTAATACATTCAACCCATACCAAAGTATCATGGATTCCACCAGGACTAGCAGAGGCATCCATGTTTATGATTCTTATTATGACATTTACATGCCTAATTATACTCTTAGGCTCAAATTAAAATAAAGACATCACATATAATAGTTTGCAAACTGCGATTTGTTGTCACACTTGCGCATCTCGCAAAGCGAGCCGCACAACTTGCTGCAATGAGCGCCGAAGGTAAATCTCACAAAGCAGCCGCATAGCACTTAGGCTGCAATGAGCGCCGAAGGAGCTCATTCAAGCCAGCAGCGCCGTCACACAGACGCCCAGCACTTAAGCAGCCACGCAGCACTTAGGCTGCAATGAGCGCAGAATGCCTCGCATAGCAAGGTAAGAAAAAACAAAAAAATAAATAAATAATGTACACAAAATTAGAAAACACTCACACACAGCACGGGGGAGTGAAGTTGCAAGCGAATTACCCCGATATTTGGCATTTTTCGCCACACGAAAATCGCCTAAGCAAGGAAAAAAATGGCTAAATTTCAGAAACAGCATGAAAACGAGGCTCAGCAACGCCAGGCTCGCAAAACGTAGAAAATAAATGATGGCGAAAACAGTAACACTTACATTAACAGCGCCAGGCACGTGGGACTTTGAAAAAAAAACAACAAGGAGCAAAAGCCTCACATTGTATGGCAACAAACATTGCCAGCCTTACAATTTTATTGTCCCGTCATTTTTGACGGGCGATTTGCTAGTATATATATATATTTCTCATCCTTTCACCTGTCCTTTGGTGAACTAAGCTGGATCGACAATATGGGAAGAACTTGCCTTGATAGCTGTCCTTAATATATTAATATAACATGCAATTATACTGCAATGGGGGTAGCCATTGCTTTGTTTAAGCTCCTTAATTGAGCCATATCCTGAGTCGGGAGAGTATTGTACATTAATAAGATTTCCTTTAGTTGTATGGAAAGCACTGGCATTATGGAATGCCATGTGTTAAATTAATTAACTAAATTATTCTCTGCACTCAAGGTTCCCCCTACTTTTAGTTGTTTCAAATTATTGTTATATATTGAAATATTTCTGTAATACCTTATGCTGATGATAGCCAGTAAGCTTGAAACAGCTGCGCATGGATTGGATACTCAGCCTTTGTTTAATCCAACCTTGGCTTTGCATTAAAGCCATGTAATACAGCATGCATAAGCTTAAAGGAAGCCATGTTTGATAATGGCTAAGGATTGAAGAGCGAGGCATTTGTGGGCACATTTGCTTAGCTTCCCAGAATGCAGTGTAATAACTGTACTTCTCGGAATTCTGAGCTGGAAGCAGGTTTTTAACCTTGTTTTAGACGTTCAAAGGTGAGCACAGATGTACTATTTATTTACTATATCTATACCTTTGCCCAGTCTGGATTATATTGAGAGGGGAGCACTAAACTTACATTGAAAAAAAAACAATGATAGGGATTGTGAATAATCCCAGCAGTCCCTGCCCTGACTCACAGAGCAGACACATCCTGCACAACATGTTCATGTGAGGCTCAGGCAGATGGGGCGCAGGGAGATACGCCTAATATATCTGCAATGCTTGGACTCCTTCCACTGCAGAGGTACACAATTAGATCTGCCCTGCTTAGGCTTTAATTATCGAGCTCGAAAACACACTAATGATTTGTAAAGGACATTTCACGTTTTATAGAACTGCCAGAAATGGGTCAAAACAAATGACAAATAGAATTAGTCTAAAAATAAGGGGCATACACAACAAGAAATGGCAGATTTCCGTTGGTTGGGTTATATATAAATACAATATATAAAAAGTATATATATATATAGTATTTATATATAACCAAATATATGGAAATTTCCCATTTAAATGCATATATATATATATATATATATATATATATATATATATATATATATACATACACATACAATTTGGAAAAGTTGAATCAGACAAAAAGCATGTTTTTTTAGGAAAAATGTCATAACGCTAGTTTTTATTTAATTTGATACTTTGTTGGACCCTGGAGGTATCCAAAATGCTTTGGTAAAGGTTGTATGTGTGAATGAGACATTTCCTCTTGTGCAGGAGCAGGACTTGCATTTATTGTTGGAAGCTTAAACATTCACTTTCCTAATACCAACATTATCTGGTTCCAGAAGTAACAGAAGACTCCGGCCAGTGCTGTAAGATCTGAGCTCTGCATTGGCAGGAATATCGGAAGATTATCTAATGTATCTCCTCCGCCAAGTCACACCTGCCCTACGCAACTTGTGATGCCTTATTACATCATGTTTGGCATTTTGATACATAGACTCCTTTTAAGGCTCAGATGATGCTGCAGTATGGGAGCAGATAGAGCCTGGCATGCTTATCTACTCATTACACCATCTACCCAACAAGCTTATAATGATATTAAAGGAACATCAAACAGAGCAAACATGTGAAAAGAAAGCATTTTAAATTTGATGCATATTAATTGTTTTATAAGATTTTCATATTAATCAATAAAGAAATAAGGATATTTATTTTTATATATATATATATATATATATATATATTTATTTATACATATATATATTTATATATATATATATATATATTTATATATATATATATATATATATAAATATATATATATATATACATATTTATATATATATATATATATATATATATATATATATATACATATATATATATATATACACCTATATATATATATATATATATATATATATATATACCTATATATATATATTTATATACCTATATATATATATATAAATATATACCTATATATATATATATATATATATATATATATATACCTATATATATATATATATATATATATATATATAAATATATATATATATATATATATAAATATATATATATATATATACCTATATATATATATATATATATATATATATACCTATATATATATAAATAAATATATATATATATATATATATATATATATATATACCTATATATATACAAATATATATATACAATATATCTACAGTATTTATATATATATATATAAAACAAATACCTATATCTAAAAAAAAATAAAAATTTCCTTCTTTTTATAAGACATTTAAACATAAGACCATGTCAGTAATCCAAAAAGAGAAATATATAGGATAAATCGGAGCTCTCTTAACTCAACAGGTTATGCATGGACCATAAATCAAAAGTACCCTGTAAGTGGCAATAACATCTCCTTGCTGCAGTCATTAAAATATCAGTTTATAGCTATGGGTTCTTTAGACTTTATACTCTCATAATTGCGTGAAAAACGTATAGATGTGTGTGTGTTTGTATCGTTCAGTCGTGTCCAACAGTCCGTGACCTCATGGACCGTAACCCACCATGCTGATCTGCTTTGTATTCATGGCAGAGATACTGGAGTGGGTTGCCAGTTCCTTCTCCAGTGGGCCACAGCATACACATGTACACAGAAATCAGAAGTCATCATGTTGTAGCTTGACATGGGGGACCGAGAGCTGCAGCTACCAATCGGATGGACTAAAGGATTAGCTAAGGACTGCGGTAACTACTTGTATTTAATGATTTATCCAGATCTGAAACCAATCAACATGTTTCTGTACCAAGAGGCTGAAAAGGCCGCATTTAAAGGGATATGGAAGGTTTCTGGATCTTACTAGGTAGTACACCAATTAAGGAAATTATCAAGAATACATTAAGCGAGCACGGCGCGAGCTGCTGTGACATGTTGCAGATGGAGCACCTCCTACAAGTGCTATCCGGGACATTAACCTAAATGGGAGCTCGTTTCCTAATAGATGCAGAAGATCCTACACAACAGATGTTACAATCATTGCCGGCTCGTGTTCCTTGAGATATACCACAGTCATTCCTTATGAATACCTCCAAGATGGAATCTAATTTGCTGAGTCAGTCACTAAAATTATTGGATTTAATTTCTCTAGCCACAGGAATTTAATGCTTAAGACGTACCGCAGTGAGCAGAAGAAAAGCATTACCACATAGGAAAAGAAAAGGGAAATTGTGACTGGTATTATATGATAATAATAGGGCAAAAGTTATGTCTTATAATAATTATTTGGTGATCTGACTCAATTGATTAAGTGTTACATTAACCAGGAGCTCTGCGGGTTTCAGGACTCCTTATTAATATTAATATGTCTATTACATTTAGTACAGAGTAAGAAAATAGGCCCATCTTGTTGGCTCATTTTATCTGTGTAAAAAGGGTGACTCAGGGACAGGCTTAGACAGTGCTGGTGTATAATGCCGAGTGATCACTTGATATACATTATCAGGACAGGCTCAGACAGTGCTGATGTATAATGCTGAGTGATCACTTGATGTACATTATCAGGGCAGGCTCAGACAGTGCTGGTGTATAATGCTGAGTGATCGCTTGATGTACATTATCAGGGCAGGCTCAGACAGTGCTGGTGTCTAATGCCGAGTGATCGCTTGATGTACATTATCAGGGCAGGCTCAGACAGTGCTGGGCGTCTAATGCAGGGTGATCGCTTGATGTACATTATCAGGGCAGGCTCAGACAGTGATGGTGTATAATGCCGAGTGATCACTTGATGTACATTATCAGGGCAGGCTCAGACAGTGCTGGGCGTCTAATGCAGGGTGATCACTTGATGTACATTATCAGGACAGGCTCAGACAGTGCTGGTGTCTAATGCCGAGTGATCGCTTGATGTACATTATCAGGGCAGGCTCAGACAGTGCTGGTGTCTAATGCCGAGTGATCGCTTGATGTACATTATCAGGACAGGCTCAGAAAGTGCTGGGAGTCTAATGCAGGGTGATCACTTGATGTACATTATCAGGGCAGGCTCAGACAGTGCTGGTGTCTAATGCCGAGTGATCGCTTGATGTACATTATCAGGGCAGGCTCAGACAGTGCTGGTGTATAATGCTGAGTGATCGCTTTATGTACATTATCAGGGCAGACTCAGACAGTGCTGGTGTCTAATGCCGAGTGATCGCTTGATGTACATTATCAGGGCAGGCTCAGACAGTGATGGTGTATAAAGAAGGGTGATCTCTCGCTGTTCATTATCAGGACAGGCTCAGACAGTGCTGGGCGTCTAATGCAGGGTGAACGCTCGCTGTTCATTATCAGGACAGGCTCAGACAGTGCTGGTATCTAAAGAAGGGTGATCGCTCGCTGTTCATTATCAGGACAGGCTCTGACAGTGGTGGTGTATAATGCTGAGTGATTGCTTGATGTACATTATCAGGACAGGCTCAGACAGTGCTGGTGTCTAATGCCGAGTGATTCCTTGATGTACATTATCAGGGCAAGCTCAGACAGTGCTGGATTATAATGCCGAGTGATCACTTGATGTACATTATCAGGGCAGGCTCAGACAGTGCTGGTGTATAATGCTGAGTGATCACTTGATGTACATTATCAGGACAGGCTCAGACAGTGCTGGTGTCTAATGCCGAGTGATCGCTTGATGTACATTATCAGGGCAGGCTCAGACAGTGCTGGTGTCTAATGCTGTGTGATCGCTTGATGTACATTATCAGGGCAGGCTCAGACAGTGCTGGTGTCTAATGCCGAGTGAACGCTTGATGTACATTATCAGGACAGGCTCATACTGTGCTGGGTGTCTAATGCAGGGTGATCTCTCACTGCGCATTATCAGGGCAGGCTCAGACAGTGCTGTTGTCTAATGCAGGGTGATCACTCACTGTACATTATCAGGGCAGGCTCACACTGTGCTGGGTGTCTAATGCAGGGTGATCACTTACTGCACATTTTCAGGACAGGATTCTATGTAATGTAGGGTGACCTCACATTTACAGCATTTACAATGTGAATGTGGCATATAAAGCGGCCAGTGCTCTAATTCTTTCTAATTGGATGCTCATTAGTTTACAAGGCCACACCCCGTTGAGACACAGGCTACAACAAGCAAATGAAAGTGTGCAGTAATGAACAATAGCATATCAAAGTGAACAATGCTCTGTTTATTTATTTAGTTTAGCTTCCAAGAAGTTTGCCCAATATCAAGGTTTGTTACTTAAAAGACCAGGTAGAAAAACATATATCCACAGTGATCCTTTTATATATATATATATTATTTTTTTTTAAACTGCACAATAATCATTGCCATGTTACGTACTAATGTATAAAAAGTGTCTGGAGATTATTTGGAACAAGACGTTATCTGCATCAACACGTACTGAAGCCAGGGAGTAATAAATGCTTATGTCCTGGGTACACTGCCAATTATACCCAAGTACTGTTTACTATATGTTTGTTTTTATCGCTTAGGAATGTACTGTCTGGTTGTTTGTTATATTAACTTCAACATAAATATTATACAATAAAGGGGTTAAAATAACACAAGTTTGGGGAAGTCCTTAAGAAAATGCATACATATTATGTTTAAGCCTTGAGAAATATATGATGGATGGTATTTTAATTATGCACTGACTATTAATATAATTCATATTCCATTATTTACAACAGTAATATTAAATATTACCGTACATTAATTAAAAAAAAAACAGCTGAGTGTTTGTCTCCACCCAAATAAAGTTATTAAGGGGAGGGTGGGGGTTGTTTCAAGGTTTTAAGAATTATCAGAATTGGTAGGCTGCCCCAACAGCAAAACCCTGTTGCCAAGGGTGACCACTTTAATACAAGTCTCTAGCCAATGAGGATCATTGTGTATTTACATTTTGTGTTTACTAGACAAAGCCGCCTCCCCCATTGACTTTATCGTGGGTGGATACCAGCAGAGTCTGACGTTTAATGTTCAATAATTTTTTTTTTAAATAATTGAATATGAATTGTATTAATGGTCAATGTCTAATTAAACCATCTAGCTCACTTTGTTAGGATGTTATGGAGGTCCTAAAACATTGTCCACTGAATAGCCAAATAATTTGGGAGGGGACTGGCTAGTGTCCATGGTCATATAACATCTCCCTTTTGGTTTCAAAGCTTCTAGGACTGTAAGTTTCATTATTAATTGCTATGTATAATATATCAGTAACACATTATTTCTAATTATCCATTAATAATATGTTGGTAATGATTATTGTCTCATTGTTGTAACAAATTCCTCATCACGGCTGCTACAGTTAAATGTAACTTTATATGAAACATTAAAAACTGCTATTCATTGTATTAGCCATTTTTCACTACATTAAATCCTTGTGAAAAACAGCATTATTTGTATGGCTCTGACATGCTCCTATAAACTGTTTGTTCTTTACAGATAAACCCTGAGACCCTACCAATAAGATTCAATTTATAGTATACCGTATTTCTTATGCTGGTTCTTACTTATAAAATCTCTTTCTAAGAAATTGTGAATCAGCTCTTGGCTCCACCCCTATTATATCACAACAGGGGTGGATAGCAGTACCTGATTACTTTGGCTTGAGACCAGAGGCATAGGAACTGTGGCGGATTGGGGGGACAAATCCCCCCTAGATTATATGAACAGGAGACACAAAAAATAGCACAATTAAACTTAATCAAACATCACCAGATTTATGTATATATATATATATATATATATATATATATATATATATATATATATATATATATTAATTATATTGGACTGCAGGTGGGTGGGGCCCAGGGGCATTGAGAATTAAAATAAAGACCTTAAAAGAACATTTTGAGGGGCACTGCAGCCCTGGGGCCTATGCTTGAGACTCATATAATAGTTTAAAACAATTGTTGACTTTAAGACAGTTCTTCCTGCTTCCTCTCATGTAGGGCGCCATGTTTCACAGCATCAAACACTGATAGGCCTTCCCGCTCTGCGTCTGGTCTTAGGTCACAGATGTGAAACATGGCAGCCTACATGAGAGAAAGCAGGAAGAAAGGATGATCTAGACAGTGAGTAAAGTGTAAATTCATTTTAACATTTATATAAAACTTAAAACTACTGGCTAAATAGTCCATTTAATAAAATAATGCTATATTTGTCTAAAACTCTTTGCTAATTTGTTCATGTAATTATAGTTCTATAACGGTAGGAAATATTGTGGTTTTATAAAATTTTATGCAATATTGTCTTTTTTCTTTTACTATCCCACAACTAAAAATGTATATAATTACACCCCATGCCCCCCACTACAATATAACATTCTGCAACTTTTAGTTCAAATATCATAAAATGATGATAAAGGGCTTTTTGTGTAATCTGAGTGGAAGCGCACGCTGTGTGTATTTCTGCATCTGTCTGCAATATTGCGCGGCTTACTTTACATAATTTAATATTATTAGAAACCAGCTTGGGAAATAGGCTAGAACAATAATCCACAATATGTTTGGTCCTGTGCCAGTATACTTATGCAAAAGACTCCATTAGTTGTTTAAGTGTTGCAATTAAAGGGATATGGCGCTACAATTATGACTTTATATTAATATGATTCAGTCATTACTACATGGAAAATATCAACATATATATATATATATATATATATGTATATATATATATATATATATATATATATACTAGGAAATTGCCCGTCAAAAATGACGGGAGTAAAACTGTAAGCCTGGCAATGCTATTTGCCACACTATGAGCCCTCTGAGCACATTTGCCCCCACCTCTCCCGCCCTTGTGTGTCCCTTTCCCTCACCTCTACCTCCCTTGTGTCTCCTTTTTCCCCACATCTCCCTCCCGTGTGTCTCCTTTTTCCCACCTCTCCCTTCCGTGTGTCTCATTTTCCCCCTCCTCTTCCTCTCTTGGTCTCCTTTCCCCCTCTTCTCCCGCCCTTGTGTATCCTTTTCCCCCACATCTTCCTCCCTTGTGTCTTCTTTTCCACCACCTCTCCCTCCCTTGTGTCTCCTTTTCCCCCACCTCTCCCTCCCTTGTGTCTCCTTTTCCCCCTCCTCTGCCTCCCTTGTGTCTCATTTTCCCCTACTCTACCTCTCTTGGTCTCTTTCCCCCCTCCTCTCCCTTGTGTCTCCTTTTTCCCCACATCTCCCTCCCTTGTGTCTCCTTTTTCCCCACATCTCCCTCCCTTGTGTCCCCTTTTCCCCACCTCTCCCTCCCTTGTGTCTCCTTTTCCCCCACCTCTCCCTCCCTTGTGTCTCATTTTTCTCCACCTCTCCCTCCCTTGTGTCTCCTTTTCCTGCTCCTCTGTCTCCCTTGTGTCTCATGTCCCCCCTCCTCTGTCTCTCTTAGTCTCCATTCCCCCTCCTCTCCCTCCTGTGTGTTTACTTTTCCCCTTTTCTCCCTCCCTTGTGTCTCCTTTTTCTCTCCCTCCCTTGTGTCTCCTTTTCCCCCTCCTCTCCCTCGTCTCATCCTCCTCCTCCCTTTCCCCCCTTATCCTCCTTCCCCCCTCTCCAATAAACTCCCTATCCCCTCTCTTCTTACTTACCGAGCTCCTGCTTTGTGTCTTCTGCGTGTATCCGGAACAGGCATATGCTAATGACATGACGTGCATGTGATGTCACGTCATTAGCATATGCCGGTACGGTCACAGCAAGAAGACGCGCTGAAGCAGGATTTGCTCTGCGGGTCAAGGTAGGAGAGGGGAAAGGGAGGTTATTAGAGAGGGGGAAGGAGGGAGGATAAGGGGGGGAAATTGCGGCCCTCACTGTGGCCCGTAACGTCTCGCCTCACGAGGCTCGCAGTTGTGGCCCTATGGATAAGGGGGAATGAGGTAGAATTGCGGCACTCACTTCGGCCCTGTTCGCGACAAAGGGTGACCAATGGGCCGTATATCCACAACTATTATAGGTGATATGTGTGTATGTTTGTGTCATTAAGTTGTGTCCGACTCTCTGTGACCTCATGGACTGTAATACACCAGACACATCTTTATGTGCATGGACATGCTGATGCACTTGGTTTTCATGACACAGATACTGGAGTGGGTGGCCAGTTCCTTCTCCAGGAGGACACAGCATACAGCTCCTGGTTACTAGGTGGTCTCCCATCCAAATACTGACCAGACCCAACCCTGCTTGGCTTCAGGGAGCTGCGACCTCTTGGTTCCCAGATTGGAATCAAACCCAGGTTGCAAGAGCGAAGCCTCTGTGGGCACATTTGCATGGTCTACACTGCTGATATATATATACAGCGGGCATATGCATGAAAATAGTTTTTTTAACGTGTTTTAGACATTCAAATGTGAACACAAACAACTATTTATTTACTGTACTACTGTACATTGGAGGCTTCTGTCGCTCTTTTGCCCAGCATATATTAAATGATTATTGGGGTAAACTACCTCCTCATAAAATCTACTACACAAGCTAGGAAACGGCCCGTACTGAGAGGCAGTAACCTTAAAACAGTTGTACGAGGGTGGGATTCCTGGCTTGTGTATAATCCATCCTGAGCTTTGCAAAAAAGCTATGTAATACAGCTTAAAGGCAGCCATGTTTGAAATGGTTATGGATTTCAAGAGCAAAGCCTTTGTGGGCACATTTGCATGTCCCTGCCCAGGTTCCCAGAATGCAGTGTAATAACTGTATTTCTCAAATGCACTATTTATTTACTGTACTACTGTACGGTGGAGGCTTCTATCATCTTTTGGCCACCATCAATTAGGAGGAATCCATGATTGGTGTGTGTGAGAGGGGCATTTACATTTCTGGAGAGCAGTGAACATATGCAACTTGTGTATACTTCTGCCCCGTTGTGTAGCTCTCAGGATGTGAGGTACAAACACAAAATGGATTCCTGTACTCATAAGCAAAGTTTAAAAATTCAGATTTTAACTCCAAAAATATGTTTATTTCCATGGTTTACACACAAGCTAATATTGCTATCTTGGTGCATCACAAATAAGTAACTATAGTGGACCTTTAAGTTCACCATGACACACAGCGATGCATTGGCATTAGATAGCTGTACCCTGAACATCTGCCAAGATTAAGTATAAACAGAGGTGTCCTATATTCTTCACAGCTGCACATCTGAACGTCTGGCACATTATAAATAGGGCTGTGATGTCTGATTTAAGTGTGCAGTCTAAAATTAAGGAGTCAAGTTCTTTGGACTTTTCACCGAAACTAGAAAATAAAGGATTATATGTCCTTATACCATGTGACGTGTCTAGGTCCAGGGTCAGATTTACATTTCTGGCGCCCACAGGCACAAACTCCTTAGCCGCTTCCTTAGCTGCATCTCTATTTCTATATCACCATCTTGCTCCACCAGCAGCTGTAGGTCTAACAAATTAATTCTACTGCACACTTTCTATTATCTGTTTGTTTTACTATAGTGCAGCACACTGCAAGCCTGCCACTTTACACCCACCTCCTCCCCTTGCTCACAAAATAAGATGCTCATGTCACTTGGCTAGAAGGCAGGGGCAATGTGTGCAACATAAACAACCTGACATTTAAATGTATTGTTATGCAAAAGAGGTGTCATCTCACTGAGGCACCCCTAGGCAACTCCCCTGTTCTCACTCACCTCCCAACCCCTTCCTCCACAAAAGAAGATGCTCATGTCACTTGGCTAGCAGGCAGGGCTATGCGTGCAACATAACCAACCTGAAATGTAAATGTATTGTTATGCAAATTAGGTGCCATCTCACTAAGGGACCCCTAGGCAATGCCCCTTTTCACACTCGCCTACTCCCCCCTTCTCCACAAAAGAAGAAGCTCATATCACTTTGCTTGAACGGAGGGTCTATATGTGCAACATAAACAACCTGAAATGTAAAAGTAGAATTATGCAAATGAGGTGCCATCTCAATGAGTTGCCCATCTGCAATGCCCCTCTTCACACTCCCCTCCTCCCCCCTTCTTCACAAAAGAAGATGCTTATGTTACTTGGTTAGAAGGCGGGGTCTATGTGTGCAACATAAACAACTTAAGAATGAAATGTATTGTTATGCAAATGAGGTGGCTCTCTAAGGGCGGCACCCCTAGTCAACTCTCATGTTCACACTCACCTCCACCCCCTTTATCCACAAAATAAGATGTTCATGTCCCTTGGCTAGAAGGCAGGGCTATGTGTGCAACATAAACAAACCGAAATTTAAATGTATTGTTATGCAAATGAGGTGGCCCTCTCAGGGCGGCACCCCTAGGCAACTCTCCTGTTCACACTCACCTCCACCCCCTTTATCCACAAAATAAGATGCTCATGTCCCTTGGCTAGAACGCAGGGCTATGTGTGCAACATAAACAAACTGAAATTTAAATGTTTTGTTATGCAAATGAGATGGCCCTCTCAGGGAGGCGCCCCTATGCAACTGCCTTGTTCTCCTATTTATAAATCTGGCTATGTCATTATGTGGGTGTACATGAGTTATTTTTAGAGATGCAGCATTGGAGACTGCTGATACATCCTAACTGACCAAAATGCTGCGTATTAGTTTCTCACTGAAGTAAAAAACTAATCAGATTGATTAATATTATTTTTTATATATTATTTTCTTATATTCAGTGACCTATTTGACCAAATGTTTCTCTTGTATAAACTAAACTTGATGATGTGCCAAATATTTGTAGAAATGAAGGAAACAGAGTATTTGCATTTTTTACTTTTTTACCTAATTATTTTTTAATGCAAGCATCCATTTTCATTTCTCAGCTGATTGTATCTGTTAATTTCTCAGGAGGGTGTGTCTTTGTAAATGAATGAACTGAAAGCTGTGACAGTTGTAGATGCCATATTCCTCATGTGTACATAGAAACCCTCTGGAAGTTGATAATCAAAACAAACATGGCAGACTCCAAAGCAGAGTGATTGCATATAATAGGTAATATATTAGAGGCTGTATTTTGTTTTCTATATATAGATAACACACAAAAAAATACAATATTGTCAATATAATTAAAATAGATGATCATAATGGTAGTGTAATTAGCATATGTTGAGGTATCTGCTGGTCCCTAGAGGTATCCATGATACTTTGGTGATGGTGAAATGGATATGTCCGTTTCTAGGTGGGCAAGATGTTGCTGTGGGTGAAGGAGTAGGTGTCAAATTCTCAAATATGCATTTATTTAACAAATCATTTTCCTCTTCCCTCCACCCCCACCGTTCTTTCCATTGATAAATTAGATGTAGGTAAGTACAGTAAAAAGCAGACTGTTCTGTTTTATTGCTCTATTTGTACGCACAAACCTGTAACCAAACACATACAGCGGGTTTTATTATTCAGATTATTGCGGGTCGGCATTTAATAAACTGTTTGTCTAATTAAAAAGATAAAGCAGTATGTCCAAAGCACAAATTATAATATGTGTCCTGGCTATAATTAATAGCTCGTTATAATGCCGTAGTTAATTAACTAATAAATAACTGACATTTTGTGTTTCAATATAAGACATAAATCAATGTAAGACATAAGCAAGATGATTCTGTTCAAGGGAAAAGGATCTCCCAAATGTTCTGTAACATGTTTTACAGGGTGTAATTGTAATTATTTATTTTATTTTAAAAAGTGTAAATGAATATGTCCCCTTCTGGCAGGAAATGTTTTTTTATAAACTAGTAACTTGCCTGTCATAAATGACGATATCATACAATATCTTGAATTGTCTGTTCTGTCTCTCTCAGTGCTGTCTCTCTCTCTCTCTCACTGTGCGCCCCTCTCCCTCCCCTCTGTCCCCTCTCTCCCATCCTCTCCCCCTCTCTTCCTCCCCTCCCTCCCTCCCCTCTCTCCCTCCCTCCCCTCCCTCCCCTCTCTCCCTCCCTCCCCTCCCTCCCCTCTCTCCCTCCCTCCCCTCTCTCCCTCCCTCCCCTCTCTCTCTCCCTCCCCTCTCTCTCTCCCTCCCCTCTCTCATACCATCTCCTCCCTCTCCTCTCTGTCCTCCTCCCCTCCCTCCCCTACATCCCTCCCATCCCCTCCCCTGCCTCCCTTCCCTCCCTCCCCTCCTCCCCCTCTATCTTCCCTCCTCTCCCTCTCTCTCCCCTTCCTGTCCCTCTCCCCTCTCTCCCCCCTCTCTGTCCCTCTCCCTCCCTCCCCCTCTCTCTTCCCCTCTCTCCCCTCCTCTCCCTCCCGTGTGTCTTTCTTTCCCCTATCTCCCTCCCTCTCTCACTCCCCTATCTCCCACCCTCTCTCACTCCCCTCTCTCCCCTCCTCTCTCCCTCCCCTCTCTCCCCTCCTCTCCCTCCCTCCCTTCCTCTCTCCCTCCCCTCTCTTCTTTCCTACCTCCCCTCTCGTCTTTCTTCCCTCCCTCTCCCTCTCTCTCTTCCTTCCTCTCTTTCCCCTCTCTCTCCCCTCCCTATCTCCCTTCTTCCCTCCCTCTCCCTCTTCCTCTCTCTCCCCCTCTCTCCCTCTCCTCCCCTCTCTCCACCTCCCCTCTCTCCCCCTCGCTCTCTGCCTCGCTTCTCTCTCCCGAAAGACATTTTTTACACTATGTTTGTGTCGTTCAGTTGTGTCCGACTCTCAGTGATCTCATGGACCGTAAAATACCAGGCACATCTTTATGTCCATGGGCATGCTGATCCATTTGGCTTACCTCTCTCTCCCCCCTTCCTGTCCCTCCCCCTCTCTCCCTCCCCCTCTCTCCCTCCCCCCCTCTCTCCCCCTCTCTCCCCCCTCTCTCTCCCCCCTTCTCTCTCTCTCTCTCCCCTCCTCTCCCTACCCTCTCTCTCTCTTTCCCGTCCTCTCCCTCCCCTCTCTCTGGAGACACTGGAGTGTGTTGCCAGTTCCTCCTCCAGTGGGCCACAGCATACAGCTCCTGGTATGCCTAGGAGGTCTCCCATCCAAGTATTCACCAGGCCCAACCCTGCTTGGCTTCAGGGTGGTGTGACCTATTGGTTCCTTGACTTGGAACCCAGGTTACAGCGGTGGTATCTTAATCACATAATACAATTAATACAATAACAGACAACAATAGCTGATCCAAACATTTTCTGTCTTTAAATAATTAAAATGTAACTTCACTAAAATCAGTGGAAGACCACCACAAAGCACCCACCCCTCTAAGCATCCCCACCCAAACCCTGTCAGAAGCCAACCCTTCTCAGCAGACACCACACAACACATAGCACCCATTCCTATCTAATTTGCTACTCCCTCACAGAACCCACCCCCTGTACTTTGCTGCCACTTTGCAGCTCTTGCTCTCTCTCACCTTTTCCCTGATACATATCCCTGGTGGGCTGAACTGCTCCACACTGCCACCTGTTGGAGCTTCAGAAGCAATGTTCTTATTTAAACAGGCACACACAAATTTCGGACCGGGAAGTGGTGTGTGCAACCAAGGAGGCCCATGGGGAACCCAGGGGGGCCATGGCAGGTTGGGCTCCTGTAAAACTTATCCAGCACTGGGCCCCCCAGAGAAGGGTCCACCAATAGATCCACCCCTGACTAAAATCATTCTAAATAAGGATTTTCCTTATTTGTTTTAAAATCTCCATATTCCGATTTATTTAAGACAACTAATGACGCCGCAGGACGTTCTGCACCAACAATCCTTTTAATAAACTTAATTTTCCGAAGGCAAATAACAGTAATAACACAATAAGATGATGAGATTGTCCTGAAAAAAATGGCTGCTTAAAATGTAAAATTCGTTTGCAATTGGAATTTGTAATGAGTAGCTCGACGTTCATAATCTAACAAGTTTTTATAATGATTGCTACATTTTATTTCTTGGATTTAAATCTTAAACAGAAGAAGATAAGCTGCAAATTGCAGACATATTTCTCAGAATGCTACAGATTCCGCTTATTTAGAAAAAAAAAACCTTTTCATTACTAAATTGCCTTTTGGTTTTTATTTTTTTGATTTAGAAATTGCTTTCATTGGTTCCACCTTAATTCATTCTCTTATGGTTTATATTTGAGTACCCAGAGAAAAAGAACACAGTGATACAATGTAGAAATATTACTTGGACTTCATTTCCAGACAAGTGCGCTCATCTGCAGCACTCAACGCGTTTCGCAAAATGCTTCATGTGAAATGCGACAAATACAGCGAGACCTTGGTTTGTCACGATACATTAGTTAATAATATATTTCAAACATTAAGATAGATCTGGTGCTGTCTAAGAAGAACATTGCAGATTGAGAAAAACTTCACATGTTTATGAAGTTTGTAACAAAAGGCATTCAAGTATTTTTTTAGGTTAAATATTTATTTTAGTAGGGCCTGAAGGATGCCATGCTTGTGTCTTCTACACTTCCTGCTGGCATGTAACCTATGCAGGCATTTTTTTGGGTAACTTTTGTTATCTATTCCCACTTCTGGATCGCTACCCCCTGTCGCCATAAGCTACAAAGGGG
Source organism: Discoglossus pictus (assembly GCA_027410445.1). Taxonomy (NCBI): domain Eukaryota; kingdom Metazoa; phylum Chordata; class Amphibia; order Anura; family Alytidae; genus Discoglossus; species Discoglossus pictus. Next base: position 25,329,582 of record CM050174.1, on the reverse strand, counting down.
CAAAACCAGTTAGGAACTATTTGTAAGATTTTAGTTAGATAAAACAAAGTATTTAAGCACTTCTTATTAATATCACCCATTCTTGATTAGTGGTAAAGGGGTTTGTGTACCGCAGTGAAGTTGTGAGATATACCAAGACGGGCAGGTCATAACAGAGAGGTCAGACAAATTGAGGTCTATTGGAGAAGGGACTGGCAACCCCCTTCAGTATATTTGCCAAGAAAACAATATGGATAAGCACAACCAGAATCACAGACAGGTGTGTCTGGGTGCTGCTCCATATGGTCACTGAAGGACTGAACAACAACAACAAATTATCTATTCAAGAGTGAAAGGATAAGGGAGAAGTGGGGGTTTGTTGCCTGACTGGTGGATTCAGATAAGATTTCAGCATTGTGTACAATCCCCCTTCCTCACACAAGCTCAATAGAAACAGTCTGCACGCATATTTGCATGTTTTACTTCCCATGCACTGTAACCTTCCCCTTATGCCTTGAAAAGGAAGTATAAATATCATGGCAGCTTCCATGCACTGGCAGAATTTGCTAAAATTAAGATTTTCTGTGAAAATGCTTTTATGCTCATGGCTTACATAACTGCTAATGTTGTTCGTTTGTTGCATACTTAACAAACATGAAGTTTTGGCAATCTACATATTTACACTTTCTTTTTTTGTTTTTTTCTGAACAATTTCAAGATAGCATTCATTTTCTTCAGATGCCAGAGGATGTGTTTATATATGTATGAACTAATCATACAGATAATTTATTCTTGATGCAAATAGTGTTTGTAATTAGGAATCATTGCAGAAGCATTTTATACAGTTTCATGAGTCAGTTCCTCTAGATTCAATCAGGTTAGTGCTTAACATGTAGAATTTTAAAATGTTCACGGTACCTCGATTTCCAGAAGTAATAAAAGCTATTGATCTATAATTAGTTCATAATTCATGTACTCTGAGTACATCTGCTTTGCCTTATTTATGTGAAGGCATCGCCAACACCTGAAGTTTGTGGTTTACAGATATATAAATATATTTGTGCCCTCTCTCATTATTTTTTATTTTTTTTTGCCCTCTACAGGACCATTTCATTTTCCAACTATCTTCCCTCAACTGTGGATTTCTCCATCTCATCCCTTCCCATGGCTTTCTCAAAATCCTTCCTAACCAAAGCCACTTCATTCTTATTTCAACCTATACATCTCAGTCTCCTCCCTACCCAATGCCATCTCATCCTTCTTTCGCCCATTCCATCTCAATCTCTCCCCTCCCCATGGCCGTCTCAGTCTCCACCCTACCCAATTCCACCTCATCTTTCTTTCACCCATTCAATCTCAACCTCTTCCCTTCCCATGGCCATTTCAGTTTCCACCCTACCCAATGCCACGTCAATTTTCTTCCAGCCTATACATCTCAGTCTCCTCCCTATTCAATGCCACCTCATCCGTCTTTCACCCAATCCATCTAAGCTTCTTCCCTCTACATGGCCGTCTCAGTCTCCACACTACCCAATGCCACCTCATCTTTCTTTCATCCATTCCATCTCAACCTCTTCCCTCCTCATAGCCATCTCAGTTTCCACCCTACCCAATGCCAATTCATTTTTGCTTCCACTCTATACATTTCAGTCTCCTCCCTATCCTCCCTATCCAATGCCACTTCATCCGTCTTTCACCCAATCCATCTAAGCTTCTTCCATCCCCATGGCCGTCTCAGTCTCCACCCTACCCAATGCCACCTCATTCTTCCACTTTATCTATCTCAATCTCTTCCCTTCCCATGGCCATCTCGGTTTCTACCCCACCCACTGCCACCTCATTCCTATTCCACTTTGTTCATCTCAGTCTCCTCCCTACCCAATGCCACCTCAATCTTATTCCACCCTATACATCTCAGTATCTTCCCTCCGGCCTACTCAGTCTCCTCACTTACCAATACCACATTATCCTTCTTTCACCCAATCCATCTCAGCTTCTTCCCTCCCCACGACCATCTCAGTCTCCACCCTACCCAATGCTACCTCCTTCTTCCACTCTATCCATCTCAACCTCTTCTCTCCCCATGGCCATCTCAGCTTCCACCCAACCCAGTGCTACCTCATTCTTCCACTCTATCGATCTCAACCTCTTCCCTTCCCATGGCCATCTCAGCTTCCACCCAACCCAGTGCTACCTCATTCTTCCACTCTATCCATCTCAGTCTCTTCCCTCCCCATGGCCTACTCAGTCTCCTCACTACCCAATAACACCTCATCCTTCTTCCTATCCATCTCTGGATAGGATAGTTGCAGGGGTTGGGGAGCCCAAATTATTTTGTACCAGGGCCCTCCATTCACCAGCTCTACTACTGTAGAGTTCATAGTGTGTATTAAAGGGAACAGAAGATAAGCTTATATGCTATGTGAGTAGATATCATTTGGATATTGTTTGAGGACCAATCAACTTCATTTACATCACAGAGGCTCATCCAACTGTTCCTAAGCACAATGGATGAATATTTCAGCATCTTAAATAATTCTCTTGTGTGAGTCGGCTTTTTTGTGTATAAAATGCACTATGAATATTTTAAACCACAGCTCCTAAATGACACAACTACTCGGAATAACTTGTCTTTCATAGATAATGATACATTCTGGGAAAAAACATGTAGCTCCGAGGAATAGAAAGCGCTCCATTTAATTCAAGACCATCAGCATTTACTTCAGTCCATTGTATACTGACAATACTGCTCTAATAAAGGAAATAGCGAAGCAAACTCTCAGCTAGGAAAGATATACACCTTATTGTACTTTGGGAAAAACTTCACATGTTCATGAGGTATGTATTGCAAGGCAGTAGGATTCAATTTTTTTATAAAAATCTTATATTTAGCTCTGGTGAGTGGAGTGATTGTGGATCTTAGGATATATATATATATATATATATATATATATATATATATATATATATATATTTTATTTTTATTTATTTTTTTACTGTATTACTGTGCCGTGGAGGCTTCTCTCGCTCTTTTGCCCACTATATATTAAATTATTGCTGTGGTGAACTACCTACTCATAAGGTCCACAACACAAGCTGAGATCCCGCTCCATGCTGATGATAGCCAGCAAGCTCGAAACAGCTGTACGTGAGTAGGATTCTCAGCTTGTGTAAAATCCAGCCTTGGCTTTGCATTAAAGCTGTGTAATGCAGCATGCATAAGCTTAAAGCAAGCCATGTTTGATAATGGCTATGGATTGAAGAACAAGGCATTTGTGGGCACATTTGCATGTCCCTGCTCAGCGTCCCAGAATGCAGTGTAATAACTGTTTTTCTTGGAATTCTGAGCAGGTTTTTTTTTACTTGTTTTAGACATTCAAATGTGAACACAATTGTACTATTTATTTACTATATATATATATATATATATATATATATATATATATATATATATATATATATAATTAGGCAAGTTTGCTTAACACTTAGGAGCCAGCCAACTAGCCAAGTTATAAGGAACCAGCTAAATAAAGTGTTCTGCTTGCATGTTTATTTATATGTTTGTTTACTCCAAAATCCTTCTATTATGTCTTAATTAGGCATTGATCTTTAATAAACTTTGTATACAATGATATTGGAAAGTAATATTCACTGTTAAACTGACTTTAAACATACGTTTTAAAGGTCCTGCTGAACTGCTTGTCTCCACCCCTATAAGTTATTAGTGGGTGGGAGCACATGTGACTGGGAGACCTTCCTAAATGGTCACATAACCTTATTGTGTACACAGGAGCAAATGTTATTCATTGGCTGAAGGTGTTAATGACTTCATAAGGGGTGGAGACAAGCAGCTCGACTGGATTTGTACAACGTAATGCCTGAAAGTAAATTCAATTATTAATTCTGCTTTTATTAACGCATTAATTAAACTAGTTTTTTATTGCTGGGGCATTACAGTGGCCCTACAATCTATCATTTTATGGCGCCCCAATTATACCAGTATCCAGATTCCATTCTCTTCCTATGAACTGAATTCTCTTCTCTTGCCCACAGATATTGCCGGTTATTTAGTGGGTTTCCATACGCTGTACAACAGGTCTAAATCTTTCTTTTAACAACAAAATAAAAAATCAATACATAAATCTTCAATATGTAGGTGGTTGTAAGAGTGAATTATGTCGGCTCCGGTCCATTAAGCACAGTGAAAAACACATCAATCTGTACCATTACACAGAAAAACAAGCTGAGTTATATTGTGTGTACCCAAGTGAAATTGATATTAGGTTATTCAAGGTGTGAGTGATGCAATAAACCAGGCTATAAACCTGACAGATGTATGAGAGAGTTCATTGGTTTTGTGTATTTCTCTGAATATACCAAATAAAAAAATAAATAGTCACCCTAATATTTATGCTTTGTATAAATTATTGAAATATGTCATACTTAAGAAAATGTATAATGAGGGAAGGTTGAATAAAAAATAATATGTTGGCGATATATAATAATATAGCGGTAAATCACTAACAAATCATTTATTTACCGATAGTTGATGGGTTGAGGTTTACGGCAGATTATTATTAAAATTTTAAAAATAGAATGGCAAGCAATTTAAGATTTAAAGCTAATGGTGACTGGTTAATGGTTCAAAATAGCAGCCAGTAATTTGATCCGGCAGCTTTTTTTTAAATTTCAACACCCAGCAGTACAAAGATGTTTACTGCAGTTCAGTCTTATATCCAGCATGGAATGCCAAGAGACTTTTAAGGATTAGCAACTTCTTGATAAATGTGAGGGATGAAATATCCATTCCAAAATTTTGATACAAAATGAAGTATGTACAGTTCAGTTAAATCATTTCCTGTGAGCAAATCTAAGAACCAGTTAAGGAACCATTGAAACAATGTGTCTTTAGTGCTAATGTGAAGCCTGAAATTACTTCAATTTTCTTGTTTGTTTTTAATTGAAAAATTGGTTAATTCAACTAAATTTTGTATAACATATTCCTTAATATGAAATAAATACAACAAAAATGCATTTATATTTTATTTACTGAGAATTTCAAAATATTACATTGTAAATAATTAATTTGAATACATGTTAGGGTAGCATCATCTCTATATCTATTTTATATGGGCAACCTCAATCGATCATGTATAATATAATTAATAATGTAAACTTTTACCCTGTCATAGTTACTAGAAACTTTTTGAATCAATAGTAACAAATGTGGGATTACTTTCTAGAGTTTGTGCATGAGAATTTGAGTCAATAAATAAGACAAGTCAATTCTATTTCCTATATAACGTAACCCCCAAGGTCATTTTGTTCCTGTAATTTATCACCTTGTTCTGTTATTATTTTGTTTCTCATATTTTGAGTCTTTAGAAATGCAATTAAGTACTTGAGACAAATCAGTCAACAGTGGATCATCACTTTGACATATTTATTGGTCCATGTGAAACATGACAATATATTATTTAATTATCTATTGTGTACAACTCATAGAGCAAGGACCTCAAGATATGTGTTTTAACAAAAACATATGCATTAAGCAGTATCAGTTGTTACTGTTAGAGTTAAGAATGTACATCAATAAATAGTTTGAACGTTTTGAGAGCTTTTAACTGAAATTCAGAACTGATCCTCAGTAGGTGCAATGTGTTTAGCCATTTATTTTAAATACAATTTTAATGCATAGAAAAAGTATAAAATGTTTGAGAGGATTGGAAATAATAGAGGAATATAATAAAGTGATGGAAAATATGTTATGGGTTGAGAGCGTTATGTACCTATTGCAGGAGAGAGAAATCAATTGTGCATAGTCTCCCCACTCTATACAATAGAATAGGATTTGTCTGACCTCTCTGCTTTGACCTACCTATCTTGGGTGACCCTACATGGTAAAGTTCACAGCTTCATTGAACTGAAGTACACAAGAGGGGGTGGGGAGAGAGGGGTGAGGACCGCCCCCTCTGCACCCCCTGAGCTACACTGCTGATATATATATATATATAGTTGCGACTTGCCCGTCAAAAATGACAGCAGTAAAATTTGAAGCCTTGCTGTTTGCCACACAATGCAAAGCTCTCCCCCCTCTTCACCGCTCATTGCAGGCTGCAGCCAACCCGCCACTTTCATGCCTCGCAATGATCACCTTCGGCACTGATCGCAAGCCCCACCTTTGGCGCTCATCGCGTGCCTCGCAATGAGTGGCTTTGCCGCCCATTGCAGGCATCGTCCAACCCGCAACTTCCCAGCCTCTCTCCAACCTCTCACCGCTGTGTCTCTTTCCCCCCTCTCTACCTCCCCTTTTTCTCTTTCCCCCTCTCTCCCTCCCACTGTCTCTTTGTCCCCTCTTCCTGCCCTGTGGCTGTTTTCCCTTAACTTCCTCCCCTGTGTCACTTTCTCCCCCCTCTCCCTCCTCTCTGCTCCTGTTTGCGGGTCTGAAACCATTTGCAAGCTTGGGAAATGTATCAATTTCCCAAGTCCGAAATGTGTTTACGGCCTCCATTTTTTCCCCGATTAGCCATTTTATGAGGCAAAAAACCACCAACTGATTATCAATTTAGCTTGCAGCCTCACTTACAGGCTCCTTGCCTCTCCCCCTGTGGAGGTTGTAAGCTAATTTGGTAATCAATTTGTTTTTTTTTTCGACCCCCGAACAGCTTCGGAATTACAGTTTAAAAAAAAAAAAGTATTGCGTGCATCGCGCTGCGTGCCAGTCCTACAATCTTCGGCGCTCATTTCAGCCCTAATGATGACCATTAAAGGCCTCATCGACAAGCCGTCATTTGGTTCTAAGTCTTCCGGGACTCTTGATGAGCCCCTTTGGAGCTCATTGTCAGCCTCTTCCCCCTCCTCTACTCCTAAGTCTTGTGTGCCTCACAATGAGCTTGGCAAAAAAGTAGAGTAATACAAAGGGTATATGCTTAAAGGTGGCCATGTCTCAACCGGTTATGGATTGCAAGAGCGAAGCCTTGGTGTCCACATTTGCATGTCCCTGTCCAGGTTCCCAGAATGCAGTGGAATAACTGTATTTCTCGGAATTCTGAGCTGGAAACACATTTTTTTACTTGTTTTAGATGTTCAAATGGGAACTCAAATATAATATATATATACATATATATATATATATATATATATATATATATATATATATAAATGTATATACCTATTAAAAACTTTTCTACACATTTATTACTCATCTGATGGCACATAAGCAAATATTAAACAACATGATTCTCGCCTTAATAAATGTAATAGATGCGACCCCATTAGACGGTATCGCTCCTCTTCTCATCCGTCGTTTCCTTTCACAGTTTATATTCTCCTGTAATCTATTTAAATCTTCTCCCGTTTTCATTTGCCTCCAACAAGGGTAGACATTCGCTGTTAATTTCATTTCATTATCTGGACGGCAGCTGTTCCACTATTTGAGCTCAGTTTCCAATCCACTGAGCAGAAATGTGGGTTATGGAGCCTCTTCGAACAGGTGGATTTCTCAGCTATTCACCTAACGAGCTGAGTCATATCATTTAAATATTAACGAACTATCAAGATTTGTCACAATTGGAGGCAAACTGGCAGATGACTTGAAATATACATTTTTTACCTCCTTTTGTGTTTCTGTGCTCAAATCACGCCGTCTTTTTTCTCAAAAGCACATTTATGAGATATTCAGCATTGTTTGTGCTGCTCCCTTATGTTCTAATAGATCTTATTGTACTGAGTGCATTCTTTTGGGGAACACAGAAACAAACAAGCATTTTAACAAATCAAAGCAGCTAATTAGTGTTTGGAAGCCTTTTGAATACATACTGCGCAAACAATGCTGAATGTCTCAGGAGTGATTAGTAGAATGTACAGCTTTTTAAAAATAACTGTAACAAAATGGTGTAGCTCTATAATTGTTGGGGAAATGAGACAATTCATTGTAGTAAAATGGTGAGAACAGTAAAAAAAAATGCAAAATATTAATATTGTATTTATTTTTTAATTTCTGTCAACATTTTGCTCACTGTTCTAGTTAGTTATTCAAAAATCAATGTAGAAAAACAAGTTGTCATTTAAATAATGTATCCCTTTAACATATAACCTTATTGCTTGTTTGCTTAAAATTGGTGTGTGTGTGTTTGCGTCGCTCAGTTGTGTCCGATTCTCTGTGACCTCATGAACTGCAACACACCATACTGATTCACTTGGGTTTCATGGCAGAGATACTGGAGTGGGTTGCCATTTCCTTCTCTAGTGGGCCACAGCATACAGCTCCTGGTATTTCTAGGTGGTCTCCCATCCAAGTACTGACCAGGCCCAACCTTGCATGGCGTAAGGGTGGTGTGACCTGTTGGTTCCCTGACTGGAATTGAACCCAGGTCGCAGAGGTGAAAGCACCAAATCCAAATTGGTAGTGTCCCTTTATAGCTAATACATCTATTATATCTATGGAGATGAGGACATGGCAACAATTCATGAGTAACATATAAAACAAAGAATAAATACCCGCATGAGTCAGGGTTTTTAAATGAACCTCTCAAGTGAAATAATTGTATGTTTGAGTCCATATGGCGTAAATGATATGAATATAGAAAAAAAGAAGAAAAAGGCAAATTTAAGTATAAAAATGTAGATTATTATCGCCAGTCTAATTTAAGAAGCAGCAGATTTTAACCTTTAACGAATGAATTCCCTTTTGGTTCCAATGTAATATATATTTGTAGATATCTATTTACATCTGTGTGTATATATATATATATATAAATATATATATATGGGTGTGTGATGAGTACCGTATTTATCGACATATAACACGCACCTCATTTTAAGAAGGAAATTTCAGGGGGAAAAAAAATTCAAATAAAGAACTTTGAAGCAAAATCCTCAACCTCAACCTCCCTCCTCATCCTCCCTCCTCAACCCCCTCCTCAAACCCCCCATCCTCAACCCCATCCTCCACCCCCCTCCTCCACCCCCCATCCTCATCCTCCTTCTTCAACCCCCCTCCTCAACCTCACTCCTCATGCCCAACCCCCCTCCTCATGCCCAACCCCCCTCCTCATCCTCAACCTCCCTCCTCATCCTCAACCTCCCTCCTCATCCTCAACCCCTTCCTCATCCTCAACCCCCCTCCTCATCCTCAACCTCCCTCCTCATCCTCAACCTCCCTCCTCATCCTCAACCCCCTCCTCAACCTCCCTCCTCATCCTCCCTCCTCAACCTCCCTCCTCAAACTCCCTCCTCAAACCCCCTCCTCAACCCCCCATCCTCAACCCCCCCTCCTCATCCTCAACCCCCTCCTCAACCCCCCTCCTCATCCTCAACCCCCTCCTCAACCTCAACCCCCCTCCTCATCCTTAACCCCCCTCCTCATCCTCAACCCCCTCCTCAACCTCCATTCTCATCCTCCCTCCTCATCCCCCCATCCTCAACCCCCTCCTCAACCTCTCTCCTCAAACCCCCTCCTCAACCCCCCATCCTAAAACCCCCTCAACCCCCCCATCCTCATCCTCCTTGCTCAACCCCCCTATCCTCAACCCCCTCCTCAACATCAACCCCCCTATCCTCAACCTCAACCCCCCCTCCTCAACCTCGCTCCTCATTCTAACCCCCCCTCCTCATTCTAAACCCCCCCTCCTCAACCTAAACCCCCCTAAATACCTCCCCCTCACTTACCTGCTTCTGCTCCGGCCTCCGCTCCGCTCCTTGACCCGGCGCGCATGTGACGTCACATGCGCGCCACGTCATTAGCATATACCGGGTGACGTCACATGCGCACCGGGTCAAGGAGCGGAGCGGAGGCCGGAGCAGAAGCAGGTAAGTGAGGCGGAGGTATTTAGGGGGGTTTAGGTTGAGGAGGGGGGTTTAGGTTGAGGAGGAGGAGGGGGAGGATTTAGAATGAGGAGGGAGGTTAGAATGAGGAGGGAGGTTGAGGAAGAGGAGGGGGGAGGGAATATCGGCGTATAACAAGCACTTATCATTTGCTCCCTATTTTCAGAGAGATAAAGTGCGTGTTATACGCCGATAAATACGGTATATATGTGTGTGTGTGTATGTGTATATATATATATATATATATATATATATATATATATATATATATACACGAATATATATATATATATGGGTGTGTGGTGAGTATATATATGTGTGTGTGTATATATATATATATATATATATATATATAGATATGTGTGTGTGTGTGTGTGTGTGTATATATATATATATATATATATATATATATATATATATGTATATATACATATATGTATATATATATATATATATATATATATATATATATATATATATGTATATATGTATACGTATATATAAAATACACATATGCCATTGCACTTGTTTTATTATTATTTTCTAAATATATGTACAACTAAGTAAAAAATATATAAATAGATTTTTGGCATTCACGCATCTTATTTTCTTGGCATAGGAAAGTAGAACAGGTGCTACACTACAAAGTGTAATATATAGTACTATTTGTATTCGTGATAACACTAGCATTAATAATTATTCCAATTAAAGGAAGCCGATATTATCTGGTCATGTTTCATGGTGTTTATATTTTAAATGAAGGTCTCAGAGCAGAATAAAATATACAAATGAATAACTGACAAGGGGGAGCAATATGTTGTACACCACTGCTCTAGGTGAATGGAGGACATATTTACAAGTTACTAATATTAATTTACTTTAATTTATTAATTTACATTTGGAAATGCAGAGGAATTACCCGTGGAAAGCCCTTTTACCACCTGAAAGTGTTGCTTTTTAATTTACTTTTTTTGTGCAAAATGATGTGCTTGTTCCTGTAAGCCAATGAGAACAAATTCAGCTGTATGCATCACATCTGTTAGGCCAATCAAAATTAATACAACAGATGTGTATTTTCTTCAAGATTCAAGAGAGGGCTTTAACGTAGTCTTTAGTAATGTGAAAACTTTTTTAAGGCATGGGTCAGACTTTATTTGCGAGCTAGCGCTACAGGTCTAATAGAATATTGATTATGTGTAAATCTAATTATTTAGAGCTTGTAATATTCGATCTGTGCTGAAAACAATGGAGTTCTAAGGTCGGTTTTGCGTCTTTGGCTGGTCTGTAGTGCTACTATTTAATTTCTATAAAAAATAATTGTGGCAAAATATGAGTTATAATCCTACTAATCCATTGTTTCACATTTAATAATACAGGTCCATGTAAATAATTTAATTACAGACATTTAGAAATCAGACTGTCTGCCCAATGTCAGGCAGCAGCTGTAAAGATTAATATTTTACATAAAATGGCACATTGATAAAATATATGATTTAATCTTGAACCTGGAGAATATTTCTTCTAAAAAAAAAACTAGAGAGAGGAGGGCTAGACGGTTAATAATGAAATAGAGTTTTTTAGCTGCAAGGAAAGGGTAGTCAATTTAGATTTATTTTCTCTATAAAAGAGTACTTGAGATGAGATATAATTATCCTGTATAAATATATACAGTGTGTCTCCAAGGAAACTTTTTAACCCAAGGAATTTACAACTGACATGACTTAACTCCTTGAAATTAGAGGACAGAAGATTTCAGTAGAATGGAAATCACAAAGTAAAGGCAGTGGGATTTATATCTTTATTATTATTATTATTATTATTATTATTATTATTATTATTAATATTAATATTATATCTATCTATCTAGGCACCTATCTATCTATCTATCTATCTATCTTATATATATGTATGTACATTCTTCATATATAGGAGACAAGATACATAGCTCCATCAAATCAACTTTTTTTGCTATTTACAGGATATGTTGCCATCTATTCTGTAGAGTGTAGAAAAAGGATCTTGTAATCTAGACATGAATGGATTTAATTCAGTTTACCCCTAAGAGCTTGCAATATGGTTAAGGCTTTGTGGCATGGTAAAAGAGCTAGCAATCTATTTTAGGCCATATAGTGTGGTGAAAGAACTGTCAATCTGTTTTAGGTCTATGGTAAAAGAGCTAACAATCTAGAACTTATATTATTTTATTCAGAGCTTGAACTCTATTTAAGCCTTACAGCATGGAAAGATACATTGCAATCTATTTAAGTCCTTGCAGATAAGGTACTTAAAATCAAGATCTAGGTTTATTTAATAAATTTTACCTTTAAAGGGACTCTGTCATCGCCAAATCAAGTTTTTTTTTCCCTCCGGTTTTCTTAAATAGTGGGAAAAACTGATTATACGTTTTATTATCCATTTATTTCTAAAAATTCAGTGTGCTGTGTTTGTATGCTCTTTAACAAATTTGACGTGCTCGTTAGGATTACAATCTGCTTCTCTGACCCTGTGGTGGCCCCCCAGTGTTATCATTCAATTTAATCCCTTCACCCACCCCCATCAAAATAAACAAATTAGCATATTCAGCAGTATATTCATGCAAAAACAATGCTGTGTATCTTCAGAATCATTTACTCTACAGAAAAAAGGCTAGTACAATGTATAGTTAGTTTTTAGTGAACTTTAACATGCAAGTAACTGTTTTTGGCATACTTGGACAAGCTAGCAAAAAGTAAATATATTACACTATCAATAAAGATCTGAATAGTTCGATCTATGATATTCCCAGTAGTAACATAAGGATGTGAGAGCTGGATCATAAAGAAGTCTGAGCGCTGTAGAATTGACGCCTTTGAATTGTGGTGTTGGAGAAGACTGCAAGAAGATCCATAAATCAATACTTCAGTAAATGAATACAAACTGTTCACTGGAAGGTTTGATCATGAGGCTGAAGCTCAAATATTTTGGCCATATCATGAGAAGATAAGACTCGGATGCTGGGAAAGATTGAAGGCACAAGAAATGAACTGGAGAGGCAGAGATGGATAAATGAGGTCATTGAAGCAACTTGATGGAGCTCAGAATTGCAGTAAGTGAGAGATGTTCCTGGCATGCTGCGATCCATAAGGTCATGGAGAGCCGGACACAACTGAATGACTAAACAGCAAAAACTTTTTTTTGTTTGGGTGACAGTATCATTTTAACATCATTTTAATATTATTTTTTGATGCATAATTAAGATAAAGTTATAGTATGGGAAGGTGGAGGTAAGAACTGGTGTGTAACATATCTGTGTCGGAGGCCCTGATTTTATCTTTCTCCTGGGCCCTAAGATTTTTGATAACATTGCATGCAAAATATGATAAATTATTATTTTTTACAATTTGGCAAAGGAGTCCGGTTTAAATATCTGACTATAGCTGTTCTTTAATATTTACTCATTAGCTCAGGAAAATTAGATTTGAATAAATATTCATATTTTGAGTTAAACAAGACTTTGATTTTTTGTTAACGTTTTATATAATGCAGTTTTATATAGCTATGATTCATATAGTTAGTTATATATTGGAAATATTTTTAGTTTGGTGCCAATCAGTCAAAAACTGATGTCCGCAATGACAATACTTGTGACTCATTGTTCTTAAGTAAGGAATATAGCAAGACGTACAACAGCATCAGTTTCTCTGCCAGGTGATGTTCCTCTGGGACACATCCAGTATAAATGTATAACCAAAGAGACAGCTTACGGCTTAGCAAACAGCGGTCTAATGAAGAAGCAGCAGGGGGTGGAGAAGGATACGGCATCAAGTGAGAGACACCAGAAACAGGTCATTAAATCTGAGGAGGAAGACGGACTTTCTGTCTGTGGTCAATGTCCATCACACACCTCTGAAAAACTATCACATACATGTGTGTGTGTGTGTTTTGTCGTTCAGTTATGTCTGACTCTCTGTCACCTCATGGACAGTAACACACCAGGCACATCTGATGCTGATCCGCTTGGCAGAGATACTGGAGTGGGTTGCTAGTTCCTTCTCCAGTGGGCCACAGCATACAACGCCTGGTATTCCTAGGTGGTCTCCCATCCAAGTACTGGCCAGGCTGAACCCTGCTTGGCTTCAGGGTGGTGTGACCTCTTGGTTCCCTGACTGGAACTGAACCCAGTTTGCATCAAATCCTAACCACTAGACCACCAGGGAACCCATTACATACATACATACATACATTTAGAAAACCGAATGTCTGCCCAATGTCATGCTGCAGCTGTAAAGATATATTCTGCATAAAATGGCAATATAAAATGTAATCTTATCACTAAAAATCATATTAAATAAGATGTTTATTGTGGTTAGGGGACTAGATTTTTTTGTTTATTTAGTATCTGCATTGAAATAAAATCATAAATAATTATAACGTTTAAAACTTACATTAGAACATCTGTGTTTCGGGGTGTAGCACAGTCTGTTAACTGCTAATGGGGCGGAAGAGGCTCTGCACTGGAGGCTGACCTAACATTATACTGGGTTATCCTGCAGGAAGGAGGCAGCTTTAAGCCTTTCCCACCACCTGGACACCTAATGGGGGTGGAGAGAAGCACATCTGCCGATATTTGAAACACTAACGTTCAAATGTATGTTTTAAAACCCCCATTGTTTTCTGGCAGGATTGATTCTCCATCTGGTTCTCTACTGGGGTCGGATCAGTTCAGGTAGAATTTTGCAGGAGCTTAAAATAAAATCAAATAGTGTCAGACATCAAATTGGACCTGTTATATATGACTCAGGCTAGTGACTTTATCTCTAATTATATTGGATTGCGTTAACAAGCCTGGAATTATATGTATTTGCTTTTTGCATGAAAAATATAAGTCATAATTGTTTACATGTGCACAGAGAACTGCTGTTGGTAGATCTAATTGACAGGCAATTATAAATTATACAGTTATTGTGTTTTCTTGCACATTGGCTGACAAGGACACACTAATAAATGCAATTATACATTTAAAGCACTTTGTTTTGCTCCAGGACTTTCTTTTAAAAAAACAGAAAATCACTGTGCAACCTTATCTTAAAGAATACGATGTTTCCTGTGAAACTTTAAGAAGCTGTCTGGAAGGAAACGGTTTTGGTAACACTATAACTGGAAAATATTCTAAACCTTAATATATATATGACATGGGGGTAGGTAGTTGGTAGCAATGGATGATCTAGAGTGTGATGCTACAGAAAGGGAAATAACAGGCAGGTAGCCAGGACTGTGGAAGATAATACAGATCAAGAGATAGATAGATAGATAGATAGATAGATAGATAGATAGATAGATAGATAGATAGATAGAGGAAAGCAGGTGGGGACAAAAGGGGAGGTAGGAAGACAGAGCAATGAGAGGAAAAGATAGCCAGGAAGTCAAAGCATTGTAGTAAAGATAGGCAGTAAGTTAAAGCAATGAGAGGAAAGCTAGGCAGAAAATCACACTGTTGGGGGGAAAGTTGGGCAGGAAGTCAGAGCAATGTGAGGAAAGATAAGCAGGAAGTCAGAGTGATGGGAAGAACTATTGGCAGGAAGTCAGATCAATGAGAGGAAAGATAGCCAGGAAGTCAGAGCAATGGGAGGAAAGATAGGCAGGAATCAAAGTAATGAAAGGAAAGGTAGGTAGGAAGTCAGAGTTATGAGATGAGCAATAGGAAGAAAGTCAGAGCAATGAGAGGAAAGGTAGGCAGGAAGTCAGAGAGTTGGGAGGAAAGATAGGCAGGAAGTCAGAGCAATGGGAGGAAAGATAGGCAGGAGTCAGAGTGAGGAAAGGTAGATATGAAGTCAGAGTAATGACAACAAAGATAAGCAGGAAGTCAGAGCAACAAGAGGAACGATAGGCGCAAATCATAGAGTTGGGAGGAAAAGATAGCCAGGAAGTCAAAGCATTGTAGTAAAGATAGGCAGTAAGTTAAAGCAATGAGAGGAAAGCTAGGCAGAAAATCACACTGTTGGGGGGAAAGTTGGGCAGGAAGTCAGAGCAATGTGAGGAAAGATAAGCAGGAAGTCAGAGTGATGGGAAGAAATATTGGCAGGAAGTCAGATCAATGAGAGGAACGATAGGCGCAAATCATAGAGTTGGGAGGAAAGATAGCCAGGAAGTCAGAGCAATGGGAGGAAAGATAGGCAGGAGTCAGAGTAACGAGAGGAAAGGTAGGCAAGAAGTCAGATTAATAAAAGGAAACTCAGGAGGAAGGCAGGGCAATGAGAGGAACGATAGGCAGGATGTCAGAGAAATTAGAGGAATGGTAAGCTGGAAGTCAGAGCATATTGACGAAACATAGCAGGAAGTTAGAGTATTGAGAGGAACAATTGGCAGGAAGTCAGAGTGTTGGGAGGAAAGATAAGCAGGAAGTCAGAGCAACTGGTGAAAAGATAGACAGGAAGTCAGAACATTGGAGGGAAGATAGGCAGGTGGATAGACAGAGATACAGTATAAGTATAGGAGAGATACATACTGAATGTTTTTTATGTGAGTTCTATGTGAATAAAGGCTTTTATACCAAAAAAAAATATATAGAACAATAATAATCTATATAACTAACAGTGATTCCTTGCCTTTCTCTACATGAGCACCATAAATGCCTAGAAAAGTCGTCACAAAATCCCTGCCCACAAATATATTTTCCTTAAAAACCGCTAGATGACGTCAGAGTAATTAGTACAAGCCCGATGAAATTAAATAAAGAGGTTTCAAGTGGAGTTATCAGTAAATGCCTTGGAAGGCCTGTTTTAGCTGCTGGCAATCACAGCACAAGACACAATGGAAACAACGCCTTTCTGAATACTGACATTTATTCCTTCAGTGCATGTGGGCTGGATCTATTTCAATTTTTTTGCTACAGTACTCTGTACAAAGCTGAAATGTTTGAGTAATTATCCTGAACAGCCTCGTGTAGGCAGGAACACTCCTATAGAGCATATATTCAAGCATTTGGTTATATAAAGATTATAATGCCACTTGGGCGCAGCTCAGGCAGGAGCCCCTGTGGTGACTAAGACACACTGACCTAGTTCTTATAAACATTGCTTTCCCTACGTAATGCACCCTATGTTTTAACAATATGTCTAAGCCGTAATCTTAGTCTAAATACATTGTTATTAAGTAGACTATTCCCCCATTGAGAATTATTTCATGACGGTGTTGCTGAGCATAAAGTGCAAATGTGAAGTAGTAACTAAGTAAAAAAATATGTTTTAAAAGGATATCGTCAATGGATTTTGGACTATATTCACTAATGTGAAGATCTCCACCCAACGGTCTATGTTGTTCTGAGGGATATCACCAGTACATTCTGGTCTATATTCACTAATGTGAAGATCTCCCCCACAACGGTCTATGTTGTTCTTAGGGATATCACCAGTGCATTCTGGTCTATATTCACTAATGTAGTCAGACCTCCCACCCAACTGGCTATGTTGTTCTGAGGGATATCACCAGTGCATGATGGTCTATATTCACTAATGTGAAGATCTCCCCCCCAACGGTCTATGTTGTTCTGAGGGATATCACCAGTGCATTCTGGTCTATATTCACTAATGTAGTCAGACCTCCCACCCAACGGTCTATGTTGTTCTGAGGGATATCACCAGTGCATTCTGGTCTATATTCACTAATGTAGTCAGACCTCCCACCCAACTGTCTATGTTGTTCTGAGGGATATCACCAGTGCATTCTGGTCTATATTCACTAATGTAGTCAGTTGTTCTGAGGGATACAGTGCCTTGCCAAGGTATTCACCTTCCTTGACTTTTTACCTATTTTGTTACATTACAGCCTTAAGTTCAATGTTTTCTAATCAGAATTGTATGTGATGGATCAGAACACAATAATCTAAGTTGGTGAAGTGAAATGAGAAAAATATATACATAAAACTATTTTTTAGAAATAGAAAACAGAAAATTGGCATGTGCGTATGTGTTCACCCCCTTTGTTATGAAGCCCATAAAAAGCTCTGGTGCAACCAATTACTTTCAGAAGTCACACATTTAGTGAGATGATGTCCACCTGTGTGCAATCTAAGTGTCACATGATCTGTCATTACATATACACACCATTTTTGAAAGGCCCCAGAGGCTGCAACACCTAGGCAAGAGGCACCACTAACCAAACACTGCCATGAAGACCAAGGAACTCTCCAAACAAGTAAGGGACAATGTTGTTGAGAAGTACTAGTCAGGGTTAGGTTATAAAAAAAATATCAAAATCTTTGATGATTCCCAGGAGCACCATCAAATCATAATATAGATAGAGCCTTGTGTCTCAGACACACAACCATTAGTATAATATAGTATAGTACAGATAGAGCCTTGTGTCTCCGACACAGACATTAGTATAATATAGTATAGTATAGTATAGATAGAACCTTGTATCTCAGACACACAGGGCCTCATTCTATTATCGGCCATAGGAGATGCGGGGCCACAAGGACCGGCCGCAAGCTATTCGGCTATTCTATTCCCCTCCGGCCGGGGACTCCGGCAGGCTTGCGGCGGGCGCCTTGCTATCCCTTGCGGCCGCTCGCGCGGGAGGAAAGCCTTTGATCTAAAATGGTCGCAAGAAAATCCCGGTTGCTATTCTATTGCTCCGGGAACCCTCTCTGCAAGGCTAAAAACGAGCCGCAGCTTACTTGCAGGAAAAAGGTCCCGCTAGCACCAATTAAGCACATAATATAGCCGAAATAAAGCCATCCTGCACTCTGAGGAGACTATAAAGTGATTGTAGGTGTTAGCAAAAATAGCACAACATTCCCCCACACTCAAAGCCGTAAATAAATTATTTTTTAATTTATGTCAAAAATCCATGTAAAAAGTCCCGAGGGCTTGGAGCACCTCAGACCCGCCCACGCTGCGGCCGGAAAATAAACAGTTAATTTGAACTTGGGTTTGGGCTGATGTGCAAGCTTGAGAGTGGGTTACTTTTAATCTTAATGTCCCCCAATATGATCCCTAGCATTTACAGAGCTGTACAGTGCTGTCTTGAATTTATTTTTGTGTTTAAAGTTTTCAGAGCTTACGGCCGGTTGCAAGATATGCGGCCGGCCGTAAGGGGAGATCCTTGCGGGGCCGTATAATTGAATTGCAAGGTAACGGGACCCCCGCAAGGAATCGCAGCCTTACGGCCGATTTACGGCCGCTAATAGAATGAGGCCCACAGACATTAGTGTAATATAGTATAGATAGAGCCTTGTGTCTCAGACACACAGACATTAGTATAATATAGTATAGTATAGATAGAGCCTTGTGTCTCAGACACACAACCATTAGTATAATATAGTATAGTATAGATAGAGCCTTGTGTCTCAGACACACAGACATTAGTATAATATAGTATAGTATAGATAGAGCCTTGTGTCTCAGACACACAGACGTTAGTATAATATAGTATAGTATAGATAGAGCCTTGTGTCTCAGACACACAGACGTTAGTATAATATAGTATAGTATAGATAGAGCCTTGTGTCTCAGACACACAACCATTAGTATAATATAGTATAGTATAGATAGAGCCTTGTGTCTCAGACACACAGACATTAGTATAATATAGTATAGTATAGATAGAGCCTTGTGTCTCAGACACACAGACGTTAGTATAATATAGTATAGTATAGATAGAGCCTTGTGTCTCAGACACACAACCATTAGTATAATATAGTATAGTATAGATAGAGCCTTGTGTCTCAGACACACAGACGTTAGTATAATATAGTATAGTATAGATAGAGCCTTGTGTCTCAGACACACAGACATTAGTATAATATAGTATAGTATAGATAGAGCCTTGTGTCTCAGACACACAACCATTAGTATAATATAGTATAGTATAGATAGAGCCTTGTATCTCAGACACACAGACATTAGTATAATATAGTATAGATAGAGCCTTGTATCTCAGACACACAGACATTTGTATAATATAGTATAGTATAGTATAGATAGAGCCTTGTTCTCAGACACAGACATTAGTATAATATAGTATAGTATAGATAGAGCCTTGTGTCTCAGACACACAGACATCAGTATAATATAGTATAAATAGAGCCTTGTGTCTCAGACATACAGACATCAGTATAATATAGTATAGTATAGATAGAGCCTTGTGTCTCAGACACAGACATTAGTATAATATAGTATAGTATAGATAGAGCCTTGTGTCTCAGACACACAGACATTAGTATAATATAGTATAGATAGAGCCTTGTATCTCCGACACAGACATTAGTATAATATAGTATAGTATAGATAGAGCCTTGTATCTCAGACACACAGACGTTAGTATAATATAGTATAGATAGAGCCTTGTATCTCAGACACACAGACATTAGTATAATATAGTATAGTATAGATAGAGCCTTGTGTCTCAGACACACAGACATTAGTATAATATAGTATAGTATAGATAGAGCCTTGTGTCTCAGACACACAGACATTAGTATAATATAGTATAGTATAGAGAGAGCCTTGTGTCTCAGACACACAGACATTAGTATAATATAGTATAGTATAGATAGAGCCTTGTATCTCAGACACACAGACATTAGTATAATATAGTATAGTATAGATAGAGCCTTGTGTCTCAGACACACAACCATTAGTATAATATAGTATAGTATAGATAGAGCCTTGTGTCTCAGACACATAGACATTAGTATAATATAGTATAGTATAGATAGAGCCTTGTGTCTCAGACACACAGACATTAGTATAATATAGTATAGTATAGATAGAGCCTTGTGTCTCAGACACACAACCATTAGTATAATATAGTATAGTATAGATAGAGCCTTGTGTCTCAGACACATAGACATTAGTATAATATAGTATAGATAGAGCCTTGTATCTCAGACACACAGACATTAGTATGATATAGTATAGTATAGATAGAGCCTTGTGTCTCAGGCACACAGACATTAGTATAATATAGTATAGCATAGATAGAGCCTTGTTCTCAGACACACAGACATTAGTATAATATAGTATAGCATAGATAGAGCCTTGTTCTCAGACACGCAGACATTAGTATAATATAGTATAGATAGAGCCTTGTGTCTCAGACACATAGACATTAGAATAATATCATATAGTATAGATAGAGTCTTGTATCTCAGACACATAGACATTAGTATAATATAGTATAGATAGAGCCTTGTGTCTCAGACACATAGACATTAGTATGATATAGTATAGTATAGATAGAGCCTTGTGTCTCAGGCACACAGACATTAGTATAATATAGTATAGCATAGATAGAGCCTTGTTCTCAGACACGCAGACATTAGTATAATATAGTATAGATAGAGCCTTGTGTCTCTGACACACAGACATTAGTATAATATAGCATAGTATAGATAGAGCCTTGTATCTCAGACACACAGACATTAGTATAATATAGCATAGTATAGATAGAGCCTTGTGTCTCAGGCACACAGACATTAGTATAATATAGTATAGTATAGATAGAGCCTTGTTCTCAGACACGCAGACATTAGTATAATATAGTATAGATAGAGCCTTGTGTCTCAGACACACAGACATTAGTATAATATAGCATAGTATAGATAGAGCCTTGTGTCTCAGACACAGACATTAGTATAATATAGTATAGTATAGATAGAGCCTTGTGTCTCAGACACAGACATTAGTATAATATAGTATAGTATAGATAGAGCCTTGTTCTCAGACACGCAGACATTAGTATAATATAGTATAGATAGAGCCTTGTGTCTCAGACAATTTCTGTCACCACTAACTTGTGTATTAATAGGCCTTTTCATTTAGAAGTTTCTAGTGTATTTCTTATAGCAGTCAGATGTAAGTTATCTGGTGGGCAGAGGCGTATATACCGGTAGCGCAGGTATTGCAGCACACCAGGGCCCTCCTTTGGCTGCACACTCCCCCTGGTGTGTGCCTGTTTAAATAAGAGCATTTCTACTGAAGCTCCAAGAGGTGGCAGTGTGGAGCACTTCAGTATGCTGGGGATGCTTATCAGGAAGGAAGGTAAGAGAGCAAGGGCTGCAAAGTGACAGCAAAGTACTGGGGGATAGGTTATGTAAGGGAGTAAGAAAGGAGATAGGAATGAGTGCTATGTGAGGTGGGTGCTGAGAGGGGTTGGTGCTGTGTGGGAGTGATATGTGTATGTATCTATTTATGTATATATATATATATATATATATATATATATATATATATATATATATATATATATATATATATATATATGTATATATATATATATATATATATATATACTTAACAAACATTTGAAGTTTTTCCCAAGTCACAGTAGCCATTCTCTATTGAACCTAGTTCAAGAATATCTCCCTCACCTAAACTAGGCAGGAGTTCTATTAAGACAATTATAGGTTTATGTTCCAATATAAAATAAAGTGAGCACTTAGCATTTATTATATATAATCCTTTGGTAAACAAGAGTTCCATATTGTACCAATGATTCCATCTACTAATGGCCTATATATGACTGGCCGCCTGTTCATTACCTGATTTGGCATTGTGCATTTGCAGTATTGATTTAGCTTGTGATAATGGCTTTGTCTTTTTCAGAATATTTGACCTCAATTATTACTGTCAAATATATTTCTCTGAACAGAGATGCCAACCTCCAGACTGGTAACATCAACAATAATTACTTCTCAAACTAATGAGGTTTATGACTTTAATTTAAAAAAATGCTGTCATATTTATGATATTTAGACAGAGCTTTCAGAAATGTTAATTTATAAAATATCACAGGCTTATATTTCACATAGGACAGCATTTTACTTTGATTGTAGCATTCCTGCACTCCAGTTACATGGATATATATATATATATATATATATTTTTTTTTATTTTTTATTTATTTATATTTATATATATATATATATATATATATATATATTTTTTTTTTTTTTTTTAATTTATTTATATTTATATATATATATATATATATATATATATTTTTTTTTATTTATTTATATTTATATATATATATATATATATATATATATATATATATATATATACATATAAATATAAATAAATAAATATGTATATATATATTTATTTCTTTATATTTATATATATATATATACACATATAAATATAAATAAATAAATATGTATATATATATATATATATATATATATATATATATATATATATATATATATATTTATATTTATATGTGTTGTCTTTTAGGTTATTCTTAAAGAGCATAAAAAACTGGCTATATGTTGTGTTAGCCATATTTTTCTATAGTGAGTCAATCCTGAAAAATGCAATGCTAATTTTGCTTTATTTATATGCAAATTAACATTTTATGCATATTAATTAGCTGCTTTGATGCAGTAATTCGGATTATGATCTCCTTGTCTTTCTTTGACGTGGCCAAAATAAAGACCTGCAATGTTAACTGTCAATTAGACCCCTCTCCCATCCTTATCAGGCACTCTGAGCCTCACATGAGAATACTGAGCTGCAAAATCAATTCTAAATATTTCAGAAATCATTTACTGTAGAGAAAAACTGCTAATTCAATGTGTAATTTTAAATACTCTTTAAAATTAAATCAACTTAATGTTGGTGTGACAGAGTCGCTTTAATAAAGAAATGTGCTCACTTTCTCATGAATATAATAGGAAATACAGTACGACTTGCATGTCAGCTTCTATACACTAGCAGAGTGTACTAAAAGTAGGATTTACTCTAAAATGTTTTATCCTCTTGGCTGATGTTGTTTATTTATTATAAACATATAAAGTTTTTCCTAAACTACAGTTTTTTTTTATTTGTTAATCTCCAGATATGAGATTACACAAGGTGCTGGCAGCTGGATTGAGAGAAAGTTTTTATAATGAATATATTACATTGTATAATTCCACTGAGCCCCGTTTTACAGATAGCTCAGTCATCTGGAGACTGTGAGGTTAAAATAGTGAATTATTAGAACTATATTAAGCTGCAAATAATATTTATTTATAGGGCTGTTACCTTTTATTTTGACATTATATTTTTCTATAAATAAATAAGAACATTGATCACATATATAGTTGTCAGCAGCGCGGGCTTGCCAAAAAATGTTGGTAACGCAATGTTAAAACTGCGGGCTCGCAAAGTGAGCATGCTGCAACTGCTGCCAAAGGCGCTAACTGCGCTGGTGGAGATGAGCGCCGTAGGCGCTCATCCCTACGACCCTGCACGCATTAAGCATCATACCTACGACCCGCGGGACCATAGATCAACAAAAACGCAAATACATAATTCACAGTGCGAGATCTGTAAAAAAAAAATTACGGCCCGTAACACTATGAAAAGGAAATTGCTGCTTAGAGAAAAAAAAATACCACCCGCAAAAAATACGAAGTTAACAGCCGAACCGCACACACCGGAAAACACGAAAAACACAACAAATACATAAAAAAAACATACAAAAAACATCACCCACAGCACGAAGGAATAGCCAGGACGTCTGTTTTTGGCACTCGAAAATCGCCTACACGAGAAAATAAATGGGCGCCGAAAAAAACGAAAACGAGGCTACACGACCCCTAAGCACGCAAAACACCTCCAGGCACATACGACGGAAAATGCTTGAGACCCGAGTAACACATAGACAATCGCCGCCATTTTACAACACTAACTTAAAACGAATAACATTATTATTCGAAAATGCCGCTTTACACAACTAAACAAACGGTTTGCCCTCACGCACGCAGCCTATTTACACTGCACACTTACCACATTGCTGACACTTACACCTCAGGTCAGCAACAGTCCAAATGTACATTGTATGCTGCAGGAAAACAACAGCGATTGTTAGCTCTTCAGGATATTCATTCCGGGATATACTCATAACAAATAGGTAAAGTATATTAATTAATTAATTAATTAATTAATTATTATAACAAAATATATTTATATAAAAAATAAAGAGCAGGGGAGAGGCTCGCAATGAGCGCTGAAGGCTCTCATTGTGATACACGCAATGAGCGCCAAAGGCACTCAGCGCGGGACTCACAATGAGCGCCGAGGATGCTCAGAGGAGCAAAAGTACATGAGGGGGAGGCTTGCAATGAGCGCTGAAGGTGCTCAGACGACCAAAATACATGAGGGGAGAGACTCGTAATGAGCGCAGAATGTACTCAGAGAACTAAAAGCCTTATATTGTGTGGCAAACAGCATTACCTGCCTTACAATTTTATTGCCGTCATTTTTTGACGGGCAAGTCGCTAGTTCTAAATATTTTATAGAAGTTTTTTTTTCTCTAGACATGAAGTTCCGTAACCCTTAAAAATTATTCCTGGCTCCTAGGAAATATTGCTGGCCACGTATATTTTTGCCATTAGTCATCTATTGGGGGAGGAGCTAACGACAGCCCGCCGGTGCAATGCACTGGGGCCCTTCATCAGTGCGGACCTTTCTTTTTTTAAAATATTTTTATGCAGCATATGTCTTGGGGGAACTTTCCTTTTTGCCTGCAGATCATGGGAGAGAATGTGTGGGCTCACAATGGTGATGGATGACAGGAAGCGGATGGTAAAGTGTGGGGAGCTGCTTTGGGAAGGGGTCTTGGGGTGGGTAGCATCTTTGGCAAAGGATCCTGTGGTGGAGAGCACATTTGGGAAGGGTCATAGTGAGGGGATGTGCTTTGGGAAGTAGTCTTGGTCAGGGGATGTGCTTTGGGAAGTAGTCTTGGTCAGGGGATGTGCTTTCGGAAGTAGTCTTGGTCAAGGGGATCTGTTTTGAGAAGGGGTCTTGATGTAGGAAGTATCTTTGGGAAGGGGTCTTGTGGTGGAGAGCATATTTAAAAAGCGTTCTTGGTGAGGGGATGTGCTTTGCAAAGTGGTCTGGAGAGGGGATATGTTTTGGGAAGGGTTCTTGGTGAGGGGATCTGCTTGGGAAGAGGTCTTGAAAAGGGAATTAATTTTTGGAAGGTGTCTTGGAGACGGGAGCTACTTTGGGAAGGTCTTGTAGGTAGCATCTCTGGGAAGGGGTTATGGGGAGAGGCTTTGGAAAGGGATCGCGGGGTGGGTAGTTGCTTTTGGGAAGAGTTAAAGAGCTAAGACGGGCCAGTTGGAAGGGTTTTATTGCAGGGAAAGAAGCTATTGCAAGTGGTACCAGTGATGGGGGAGAAGGTAGTGCTGAGTGAGTTGACACCTGGCTGCCAAGTTTTTATTTTGCACTGGGGCCCACTATTTACTAGCTCTACCTCTGCATCTATCTATCTATCTATCTATCTATCTATCTATCTATCTATCTATCTATCTATCTATCTATCTATCTATCTATCTATCTATCTATCTATCTATCTGTCTGTCTGTCTATCTATCTATCTATCTATCTATCTATCTATCTATCTATCTATCTATCTATCTATCTATCTATCTATCTGTCTGTCTATCTATCTATCTATCTATCTATCTATCTATCTATCTATCTATCTATCTATCTGTCTATGTATCTGTCTGCCTGTCTATCTATCTATCTATCTATCTATCTATCTATCTATCTATCTATCTATCTATCTATCTATCTATCTGTCTGTCTATCTATCTATCTATCTATCTATCTATCTATCTATCTATCTATCTGCGTCTATCTATCTATCTATCTATCTATCTATCTATCTATTTATCTATCTATCTATACACAAACAGTGATATACACATTTATTTCATGGAATGAACATAATTTGCCTACAGAACAAAATGTGTGGTTTTTAAGGAGCCTAGAAAAAATATTTTCTTTGCTGCATCTTAAAGAAAGTATTTGTTCTTGTTTTTTTTTTTTATTATACCCTTGGAGCTCAATAAGCAGATTAATATGATAGCTATAGAGTCATGCTTGTCTGCCAATGAGACAACTTTTGTAATAGTTAAAACTTTAGTATTGTCCATAAATACTAAAATACCTAAATGTGGAATATCTGAATAGTCTTTGCCTCAGATATAAATCTGGCCCTGGCCATGCATAGATACAGGAAGTCAGTTAGCGAGTTTAAAGCCAGTAACTTGTATATATAAATGATATTTTACATACCTATAATTTTACATGACAGTGTTGCTCTATTCATATTGAAGTGGTCATTTTTATAAATGTAATTTATTCTCCAGCCTTACAACCGACTACTTTATTGTTGTTCTAGGAGGATTTGTATTAATGCACCTGATGTTTTATACAGTTAATTTTAGAAGAATATAATAATAGTCATCTTGCAACACAAATTCCAGTTTCCAGAATATATAAATCCTGCAAATTCAGGCACAGTGCGCAGAGATGAATTTGCGAAAATGTACATTGGGTATAGCTGGGACGGGAAATCTGGTTTGTTATAATGAAAAGATGATTGATGGGAAGATGTACATTCTAATGAGCAGAAAATGCTTCATATAAACCTCAGGGCGTCTCACATATATTTACATATTTCAGAAGTTTTGGAGACAGATGTAGATAATATTCATGCACTTTAGCAGGAAAGTTTGTTCTGTGCCCACTATCAGCGCCCACTATCTACACCCTCTGCCCTTTTGTCCTTTCTTTTTCATACCCTCCTTTGTCCTTTGGTTCCCTGTCTCCTTGACTTGCCCCAACACTTTCTTATTCCCCCAGCCTGTATGATTTCTGTCTCTACTTGACATGTCTTCTACCCCACTATCTGCCATTCCTTAATCTCTTCCCCCATATTCACAATCTTTTTATTTTCCAGATTACGGATCTCTTTCTGCCCCCATATTCCCCATTTCTTTCTATTTGCCTTTACCCATCTCTTCTAGTACTTTATTCAAAATATTTTTCTAACCCTCCTTCTCTTTTTTTGCCTTTTTTCTCCATGTTTCCTATTTTATTTGATACCCTTTTCCATCTTATTTTGCCACCTATTCCGCAATCTCATTCTGCTCCATACTCTCCATGTCTTTTTGCTCCACACTCCCCATGTCTTTCTGCCCCATATTCCCCATCTCTTTCCGCCCCATATTCCCCATCTCTTTCTGCCCCGCATTCCCCATCTCTTTCTGCCCCGCATTCCCCATCTCTTTCTGCCCCGCATTTTCCATCTCTTTCTGCCCCATATTCCCCATCTCTTTCTACCCTGCATTCCCCATCTCTTTTGCCCTGTATTGTCCAACTCTTTCTGCCCCATATTCCCCATCTCTTTCTGCCCCGCATTCCCCATCTCTTTCTGCCCTGTATAGTCCAACTCTTTCTGCCCCGTATTTTCCATCTCTTTCCGCCCCATATTCCCCATCTCTTTCTGCCCTGCATTCCCCATCTCTTTCTGCCCTGCATTCCCCATCTCTTTCTGCCCCGCATTCCTCATCTCTTTCTGCCCCGCATTTCCCATCTCTTTCTGCCTCGCATTCCCCATCTCTTTCTGCCCTGCATTCCCCATCTCTTTCTGCCCCGCATTCCCCATCTCTTTCTGCCCCGCATTCCCCATCTCTTTCTGTCCCATATTCCCCATCTCTTTCTGCCCCGCATTCCCCATCTCTTTCTGTCCCATATTCCCCATCTCTTTCTGTCCCATATTCCCCATCTCTTTCTGCCCCGCATTCCCCATCTCTTTCTGTCCCATATTACCCATCTCTTTCTGCCCTGCATTCCCCATCTCTTTCTGCCCCGCATTCCCCATCTCTTTCTGTCCCATATTCCCCATCTCTTTCTGCCCCGCATTCCCCATCTCTTTCTGCACCGCATTCCCCATCTCTTTCTGCCCCGCATTCCCCATCTCTTTCTGTCCCATATTCCCCATCTCTTTCTGCCCCGCATTCCCCATCTCTTTATGGCAGAGTGGCCAGAAGAAAGCCATTACTTTCAGCAAAAAACTAAATGACACGTTTTGAGTTTGCGAAAAGGCACGTGGGAGACTTCCAAAATGTATGGAGGAAGGTGCTCTGGTCTGATAAGACTAAAAGTGAACTTTTCGGCCATCAAAGAAAACGCTATGTCTGGCGCAAACCCAACACATCACATCACCCAAAGGACACCATCCCCACAGTGAAACATGGCGGTGGCAGCATCATGCTATGGGGATGTTTCTTCAGAAGCTTGGACTGGGAAACTGGTCAGAGTTGAGGGAAAGATGGATGGTACTAAATACAAAACCACTCTGTGCGTGATTTGAGGCTAGGACGGAGGTTCACCTTCCAGCAGGATAATGACCCCAAACACACTGCTAAAGCAACACTTGAGGGGTTTAAGGGGAAACATGTAAATGTGTTGGAATGGCCTAGTCACAGCGCAGACCTCAATCCAATAGAAAATCTGTGGTCAGACTTAAAGATTGCTGATCACAAGCGCAAACCATCCAACTTGAAGGAGCTGGAGCAGTTTTGCAAGGAGGAATGGGCAAAAATCCCAGTGGTAAGATGTGGCAAGCTCATAGAGACTTATCCAAAGCGACTTGGAGCTGTGATTGCCGCACATGGTGGCTCTACAATGTATTGTCTTTAGGGGGGTGAATAGTTATTCACATTGACTTTTTCTGTTATTTTGTCCTATATGTTGTTTTCTTCACAATAAAAAAAACAAATATCTTCAAAGTTGTGGGCATGTTCAGGAAATTAAATGATGCAAATCCTCAAACAATCCATGTTATTTCCAGGTTGTGAGGCAACAAAACACGAAAAATGCCAAGGGGGGTGAATACTTTTGCAAGGCACTATATATATATATATATATATATATATATATATATATATATATATATATATTCCCTTATCACCTATATTTTTCTGCCACCTATTTCCGTTATATTTCTGTTACCTATCCTCCATATATTTCTGCCTTATTATCACCGTTTTGCCCCATTACCCCCCCCCCCCATATCTTGTTGTCCCCTACCTACCATATATTTCAGCCAAATAATTTCCATCTTAATGTCTCTTTCTGTCCCATCTATTCTCCCCCTATTCCACACCTCTTCCGGACCTCTTTTCCTCTTCCTCCTTCTTTTTACCCATTTCTTACACGTTTCTCCATCTCCCCCTAACCCCAACCTCAATCCTTCCCTTTTCCTCCATCTCCTTGGGCCATATTTACTAAAGACCTGAGATACGATACAGAACCATGTAGGAAGATCTTAGAAAGAAAAGTAATTTCGTCCAAAAAATAATAAGATTCTAGATCAGGTTTGTTGTTTTAATAAGAACCAAATTCTTCTCTATTGATAAACTCATCATTTATATCACAATTAAGTTTTTTTGATTTGTCCATTTAAAAAATTATATTTTATTAAAAAAATAAACCTTTTTGCATTATCATTACTACAGAATGTTCTCATTTCCATGGAAGCATCTTGTTACCGAGTGTAGACGCTTCCATTCTTGTGTGTCTGATATCTCAGACTTTCCTTAGAGATGCTGTGATTACAGGCCCACGGCACAATAAAAAATATATGTTTACAAATGATAAGAGCATAATTAGTCAGGAAAAAGTCATATAGATAATTTTTTTATTGGAAACAATGGATGTTAAAGCCTCTGCAGGACCCTGGAGGGATCCATGATTCATTGGTGGAAGCTCTGTGTGTGAGAGGGGAGTTTATATTTCTGGAGAGCTATGGTTGCATTGAATGATGCAAGGGGTTCTGATCCTGGGTCAGGCAGGGGAAATGGTGTGGTGGCAATTTGAATGTTCATATATCAAATACTTAAGAATTCTGCGTGTTCCCTCCTCCATTGCAATATATATACTATGTTTTTAGAAAGCAAAAATAAATAAATACATAAACACAACCTTTACATTTTTAACTTTTAGATAAATGTATTCTTTATTGCAGAAATCCATTTTCTTTTCTGATTTGATTCTTTCTGCTATATTTTCAGGTTCTTGTAAACTAATGAGCTTTTCAATAGCACTGTAGGGAGCACTGACTGATTTAGCTGCCATATTCCCATTGTGTATCCAAAGCATCCTCCCGCCTCATAACCCCCCAAATGTAATTATAATAGTATTTGAGTCAAATTCTAGACCTCATAATACAAAGCAATTTCATGCATGTAGACTTTTGTGTCATTTGCAAACCTTCCCTTGAAATTAATTAGTAATATCACAATTTTTTTTTATTTATACTGAGAATTATTACGGGAGGTCACTGAAGTCACGTTGGTAGTGTTTATGTTTTAAGTACATTACTAATTTACAGTTAATCAGCTGTTACTATTAAGAAAATAAAAATATAAATTGCATTTTAAATATGTAATTGAAATTTTAACCTAATAAATAATAAGCTAGTAAACTACATTTAAATAAAAAAACTAAATAAAATGACCGGTATGTATTTTTAGTAGGTGATATGTACCTTCTGCCTATAATAAAGCCATTGTTCTGAGATGGTTCGGTGCTAGATGAGTGACTCAGTGCTACATCCTGCCATCCATACATGAACACTGAATAACTGACATATGTTCAGCCCATGGAGGACCAAATCCCCAGCCAATAGCAGTCAAGGAACTGCCCAATATGGAAACCAAGCTTCCTGGGTAAGATATAATGCTATATTATAGACACTATTATAGATGTATATATTATATGCCGCAAGTATATACAGAAATAGATGCCTCTCTCTCTCTTTCTCTTGGTGTGTGTGTTTGTATATATATATATATATATATATATATTATTATTATTTTTTTAAGTATATTTATATTTTGCAATGTGTGTATATATATATATGCATATATTATTCTTTTTTAAGTATATTTATATTTTGCAATGTGTATATATATATATATATATATATATTTAGATTCTGTAATATATATATATAAATATATATATATATGTATACTTATAATTTGCAATATATATATATATATATATATATATATATATATGTATATATATATGTGTATATAAATAAATAAAATTAAAAAAATATATATATATATTCTATATTCTATAATATCTATCTGTAATGTCTATCTATCTGTAATATATATATATATATATATATATATATATATATATATATCCAATTAATATGTTTGTCCAATAAAAAAGACTGCAATACTCTGATTATTCACCTAGATTATGGCTACCTCACTCATATGAAAACAGCATCCAAAATGACCCTTTATGCATTTCTTCCAATGTGGGTTTCGTTTGCCCCCATTGAAAAAGAGCACAAAAGTTAACCCATTCAATGCTAGATAACAATTATTAATTATATTTACACAGGGAAAATGTTAAAAATAAATAAATAATGAATTAAAAAAAAGTTAGGTTTATTTTCTTGTCAACCTTGAAACTAGTTTAAATGCACTTATTTTTCCTTCACTATATATTTTTATTAAATAATTAACTGGATAATTAACCAAACAAATAATATAATTTTCCAAAATTATTTTATATGCTCATAACAGCTTTGTTGGAGATACTAATGTAAATTAAATGTATTAAGATAAATCTAATTTGTTGGGAAGCAAATGGTAATTTATTTATGTTTGTCTATTTTTAATTAATTTATTGTCTATTTTTTATTGTAATTAATTGAATTGAATAACTCACAACTATTTGTGATGTTAAAATGATATAAAACAAATTGTTTCTGTGCAATTGACAAAGGAATTAAGTCAATAACACAAATTCATTTTTGCCTGGTTAAACATTAATCAGATATTGAATGTTTTTTTTTAAATTTAAATTTAAATACAGTTATAAAATTCTTTAGAAAGTACCAGTTAAACATTTATGGCTTGATTCACGATCTTTGAGCTTCAAGAAGCCCAGTACAATCTTTGTATAGAGTTGATAATGATCACTAACTATGGCAAACGTATGTTTTATTGATATCTAAGACATAAAGAAAAGTTGTATATTTTAATCTATATTTTCCATTTAATTCATGTTGCTTATAAAAAATGGATGGTGAAATAAATTTCTCCTAAACAAACTATAATAAAATGGGACTTGAATCACTTCAGAAGAGGACAAGAACACTAGAGTTAATCAAGATGCTCAGTTGGATGTGGAAATTGAACCAAAGTCAAGAAGCTGGTTGAGTAAATATGATGAGTATTAATGCCGAGCATTGTACATTCAAGTTCAAATTCCTTTGTTTATTGGTGAGAACTATCAACTACTATTGTACAAGTCATATGAACCTAGGAAAATGTTACCCATTATTGGATATTTCAGGAGCAAGCCCTGATTTAAGACCTAATTACTGTGCTCTTGATATTATATTCAGTAAAGTTTCCAGAAATGCCAAACTCTACCAGAGAAGACTTAGCTCTCATTGGTAAAACCAATTCATTCTTGACTCAGGAAGTCTAAAACCTCCAATTATGCCATTTTTTTAAAGATCTGTCAGTCACCTAGTGATGAATATTGGTAAAGCATCTTATTAATATGATTCCTAAAATTCTTTATATAAAATACATTAATCAAACCGCTTTGTGGAATGTAAACATTATTGCTGTTAATGGATTTTCATTTTAATTGGGTATAAATACATTTCAATGGGGTGTTAAAACTATAAGATACTGGTCTCGGTGGACTGGAACACATTGGACAACCAATGTGGTGTACCTTCTACGTGTTGGTCAGATATCAGTGGGGCTGTACAATGATCTGATGGATATTTTCTATAGGGAAAATTGCCACCACAGCCTCAGTAAAGTGATATTTTGTGAATGTTGGCCAGTATGCTTCATGTGGAGTGCATAAGACCCCATTGATGTCTCAACTCCACTTCTGCTGATACACGTAAATGGACCATGGTCATTCATTAATTGAAAAAGGAGGTGTAACAACCAGTAAAGCTACATACCCCATATAACCTGGTGGTGTAACCAATAACTAGCATTTCCTAGGGGTTCACATTGCATCCAACCTCTAATTGAGGGACATCACCTAGTGGTTGAACCCATAAGTGGTATCACTAAGTGGATCTTATCGATACAATCAACCTCTAGCAGAAGGATAGAGAAGAGTTCTTACCGCCGTCTTCTTCATCGAAAGAGTTCATACAAGGGAAGTAGATGGCTAGAGCCTCAAATGATGCAGACAGGCTAATCCGGCTCTGTGATCTCTCCATGAACATGCCCGGCGTTGCTGCCGGGTCTTGTTGGGGGGGCTTGGGCAGTTTGGCCGCCCCATTTTTCACTCGGAGCACGGCACGAGGCGTCTTGGCAGCTTGTGTGGGTCAACAAATATGAAGAAATACCTCCTATACTCGCCTGCTCCCCAACAACTGCCTCCGATAGCAGCAGTCCTATTGATGTCTCTTGTAGATGTTGCATTTACAGAATCAATAGCTTCAGCCCCTCAAAGCCTCAACTGCTTGGTAGATAAGTCAGGTCCTCCTCACCAGATGACCATGCAAAGGCTCCAGGTGATATACAATAATCCCAGGCACTGGAGCTAAATGGAGCTGTGTGCTTTGTCTCTACGATTTTTTTTTTCTCTACTTGCAAAGAAATCGTTGGCTGACTCTTCATTCACAGGAGAGATGACAGGAGGGGGCTGAATGAAGTCATTATTAGGATGCAGCTACT
Organism: Discoglossus pictus; assembly: GCA_027410445.1. Taxonomy (NCBI): domain Eukaryota; kingdom Metazoa; phylum Chordata; class Amphibia; order Anura; family Alytidae; genus Discoglossus; species Discoglossus pictus. Next base: position 25,295,255 of record CM050174.1, on the reverse strand, counting down.
CCAATCAGAGAGGGGAGCGGATAAAGGGTGGGGAGTGGTCTCAATCACAGCAGAGGATGTGAGAAAAGATCAGCATTAAAGCTGCAGCAGCATCGGTACTAGAGCATCCTCTGTACAAGCAATCACTGCTGTATTAATTACAATTATGTACTAACCTTAATGGGAGATTACATGCACAATCTGTCTATCTGTCTATCTGTCTATCTGTCTATCTATCTATCTATCTATCTATCTATCTATCTATCTATCTATATCTATCTATCTATCTATCTATCTATCTATGTATCTATCTATCTATCTATCTATCTATCTATCTATCTATCTATCTATCTATCTATCTATCTGTCTGTCTGTCTGTCTATCTATCTATCTATCTATCTATCTATGTATCTATCTATCTATCTATCTATCTATCTATCTATCTATCTATCTATCTGTCTATCTATCTATCTATCTATCTATCTATCTATCTATCTATCTATCTATCTATCTATCCCTCTATCTATCTATCTATCTATCTATCTATCTATC
>CM050174.1:25212224-25292224 GCA_027410445.1 Discoglossus pictus | reverse complement strand
TTTTATGCATTCAACTTGCATTTTTCAATTAATTAGTGTTGAACAGAATGTTTTTTCCGGTGCAGATTTTAAACATCTGTAATTTATAATTTTATATATATTTTATTTATATAATTTTATATATTTACCACTTGTTATTTTTATTATTTGTATTTAGATAATGTTTAACAGTGGCTGTTTTTGTTACCAGATCCCCTTCCCCAACATAACACGGTTTTGATAAAATACATATGTTACCCAAATGTTGGTATTAAAAGAGACTGGCCCCCAAAATCAATGTTTTCTTAATATACATTATATACATTGTATTAGTCATTGTATCCAATGGCAGAGGAGTGGCTACAGGATACTAATGGACCGCATTGATGTGCTAATTATTATCTCAGTCTGCTTGTCAGTCTCTGTGGTGGCCAGATCAATGTCCCCAATGTTATTATGTCATTAGATCCCTCCATCACCCTTATCAAGTAGTCTGAGCATTCTGAGCCACATAATAAAGAGCAAGCATAAAGGAGCTGTAAATATAATGCAATGCATCTCAGGAATTATTTACTATAGAGAAAAACAGTTAGTATAATGTATAGTATGTTTTCATGATCATAAGTGGAAACCAACTTCCAACTGGGGTGGCAGTGTCCCTATCTATGCATACTCACTGGCTTCCTCTGCTCTTCAGGTCCTGGAAGTTACATAAATCCTTACAGCCCCCCGTTCATACCATATCGCCAATAAATCACAGGTTTGAGTTATATCGTAGGTACATCCTACCTTAGAGTTGTAATATGTACAGAGTAGGAGACAAGTGTTGACTGGAGAAGAATGGAAAACTGGTGGTCCCCATAGTAGAGAGGGTTTCCTGTTACCAGGGTGCTGATAGTCCATATTTTAGGGATCTGACCAGTCAGATTTTTTTTTTCATATTTCTCTCTCTTTCCTCATTTTCTCCATCGCGTCCCGCTCATTCTTCTTTCCTCTCTATCACACTTATCTTTCTCCTCTCTTCTCACTTGTCTTTCTAAACCCTTCCCTTTCCCTCTTCTCTCTTCCCTCTCTCTTCGCTTCCCTCTCATATTATCTTCTTTCTCTTTTCCCCTTTCTCTCCTTATCCCACTTTCTCTACCTGTCTCTTCCCCATTTACCATTTGCTATTCCCCCCTCCCACTTACCTACCCTTTCACCATTTCCTCCCCTTCCCCTCTATCTTCCTCCGTTTTCTCTCACCATACCTCTTTCACTGGTCCCCTTCTCACTCATTCTCCTCTTGTATCCTCTCTCTTCCTTACCTCTTCCTCCTGTATTCCACTCGTGTCTTCTAACCGCTCTCTCCTCGCTTCCTTTCTTTGTTCCCCAATATTCTCTACTTCTCCTCATCTTTTCTCCTCATCTATTCGTTGTTCTCCTCTCCCTTCACCTCTCCTACTCTTTTTCTGTTCCCCTTCTTCTTTCCCTCTGTCCTCTTCTTCCTTCCCCCTCTTTTCTTCCCCTGTATCCACCTCTCTTCTTCAGCTTTTCTCTTTCTCTGTCCCCCCTCTTCTCTCCTGCTGTACTCCCCTCACCTCCTCGCCCTATGTTCACCCTTCTGCTCTCCTCCACTCTGGTCTCCTTTCTCTTTCTATGCTCAGCCACGCTCTTCTGTCCCCTCGCTTCCTCTTCTTTCCCCTCCTCCTTTTTTCTCCTCTCTCCCCCTGTTTCTCCCTTGCTACTCCTCTCCCCCAATACCTTAATTCCTTCCTCAGCTTCTCTTCTCTCTTCTCTCACCTCTCTCTTCCCCTCTCCATCCCACCCTCTCCTCTCCCATCCTGTTCTTCCCTATCCCTTCCTCCTCCCCTTCCTGTTCGCCCTTCTTATCTCAACCTCTGCCCTTTCCTCCCCTCTTGTCCTCCTTCCAAACTCTTCTCTCCTATTCTCCAGACTCAGCTGCCCCCTTTCCCCCAATCACCCCTTTCTCCTTTCCTCCTCTTTCCTCTAATCCTCATTCATCTTACCTCTCTTCTTCTCTCTGCCCTTTTCTCCTCTATCCTCATTTACCCCTTTCTCTCCTCCTTTTCTCTGCCTTGTCTTCACTCCTATTCTCTCTCTTTCCTTCTAACGCACTAACACCTCTTGACTCAGATATCTGTACTTATTTCTCTCCTCGATCTAATACAGAGACTTGTTAGGATGTTCTTGTCCGGTCAGAAGTAGCTGCGAGAGGTGTCGGCAATGACAAACCCAGGAGCTGTAGATGAGTCTGCAGGTCCATTACAGAGCGGGAAGGCAGCTCAGGTGAAAGCATGAGGAATTATATATAGAATATAACCGGTTATTAAAAAAATTGGATATTAAAATAAGCTTAAATGGTAGGTATTTTAAGCATAAAATATCTATATATTACCTTCCTCTCTCAAATGTTTTTTAATGAACACCTAAAATGAAAGGGCCACTGTAGACCAAACATTTTAATACGTATTTAAATGATCACGTTTTACACATTACAAAAGGTTCCTGTGGAAAAAAAATATTAATCTACAGAGTGTGGGATTCTTTTTTCCCTTCTTTGTCCTAATACGTTACAGGAAATAGAGCCTTATGAATTTAAGAACACAGAGTTAATAGGGTGTCCATGAGTCCTTGCTTACACTTCCCCTTAACTTATGATAAAGGCAGATCAAACACATTGTCCCCTATTCAGTTGTCTGCAGGCTTGAAATTTGCAACAGTTACAGATCGCTTTAATTGAAAAAGCCCACAACTACCTGGCGAAAGCCGAAACTGTAAACCATGCACCCGTAAGTAGCATTACAGAGCGTGATCATGATCAGTCAAGCAAGACCGTAACTACCCATTTAGAAACAGCCAATAGTAAATGAGACCGTCATCATGACGTCAGTAAAACATGCCAATCAATTAGCGTTTAGAAGTCCAATATATGCGATCAGACTCGCAATCCAGCAATGTACAAAATAATAAAAATTAATGAAAGAAATGTTCTAGTCCATGTGGGTGGCCTGATATGTATTAACTCCTTGATTACCAAGATTGATATAACATGGAAATGAAATGTGAAAAAAATAAATTTTTGATTGTAGATTTGCGAGCTTTAGACTGTTGTGCAATTAATTCTTCTGTATTTCTCCATCTTTTAAAGTGCAGTATTGATGTTTTATTTGCATTTACAGTGCTACGATCAGGTGTTTAATCCTCTTGCGAGTCTGGTACTCGTGGGATTTTGGTCTACATTTTACATTCACATGTGTGAAAACAATTGCGGGCTTGAGGAATTGTAGCAATCAAATAGCAATTTGCGAATGTAACATTTACGTGCTTGAAAGATCAAAGGCTTAGATGGATCGGAGTTACGATTTGGACAACTGCAGGGATTTTCAGCGTGTTTGCGGGTAGCTAAAAGACGCCAATTGAATAGCAAATTAGTTTACGGGCTACATTATGTGCTCCAGTAACTAACAATTTCTCAATTGAATAGGGGCCATTGTTTTTATCTGCCTGACTGTTAATTTACTGCAATGAATGTAATTTATTTTCCATGAGGAAACTTTATGGTTCTTCCAGGACCGTCCGAGTCCATTAAACAAGCGAGTGTCCACGCCTGCTCTAGGTTATAGTATAATGTGGATTCTATATTTGCAGGTATACATTTATAGAAATGTATTGAAGAAGAAGCAACTTATTATGTACATTTGTTAGTTTATTGAATATTTTCTTATTTATTGTGCTGCAACAAATTGCTTTTGGACACAAATGATAAACAATGGACATTGAAAGCATTATTTATTTGCACCTGGAAGTGTTGTATACATTTTCATGACAAATACATTAATTGATATAGTTAGAACATTTATATAAAAAAAAATTGTTTTGACTGTAGTCCCTTCAAATTGTTTCTGGCTGATAAATGGTTATGTCGACATACAGTTGTGCTCAAATGTTTGCATGCCCTGGCAGAAATTGTGAAATTTGGGCATTTATTTTAAAAATATGATTAATCATGTAAAAAAATATATTTTATTGAAGGATAGTGATCATATGAAGCCATTTATTATCACATAGTTGTTTGGCTTCTTTTAAAATCATAATGATAACAGAAATCACCCAAATGGCCCTGATCAAATGTTTACAATCCCTTGAATGTTTGGCCTTGTTAAAGACACACAAGGTGACACAAACAGGTTAAAATGACAATTAAAGGTTAATTTCTCACCCCTGTGGCTTTTTAAATTGCAATTAGTGTCTGTGTATAAATAGTCAATGAGTTTGTTAGCTCTCACGCACTGAGCAGGCTAGATACTGAGCCATTAGGAGCAGAAAGTCATGTGTAACAAGGTAATGGAACTTCATAAAGATGGAAAAGGATATAAAAAGATATCCACAATCTTGAAAATGCCAATCAGTACTATTCAATCACTTATTAAGAAGTGGAAAATTCGGGGTCTCTTGATACCAAGCCAAGGTCATGTAGACCAAGAAAGATTTCAGCCACAACTGCCAGAAGAATTGTTCGGAATACAAAGAAAACCCCACAGGTAACTTCAGGAGAAATACAGGCTGCTCTGGAAAAAGACGGTGAGGTTGTTTCAAGGAGCACAATACGACAATATTTGAACTAAAATGAGCTGCATGGTCGAGTTGCCAGAAAGAAGCCTTTACTGAGCCAATGCCACAAAAAAGCCTGGTTACAATATGCCCGATAACACCTTGACACACCTCACCGCTTCTGGCACACTGTAATTTGGAGTGACAAGACTAAAATATAGCTTTATGGTCACAACCATAACAGCTATGTTTGGAGAAGGGTCAACAAGGCCTATAGTGAAAAGAATACCATCCCCACTGTGAAGCATGGTGGTGTCTCACTGATGTTTCGGGGGAGGGGGCGAGGTGAGCTCTAAAGGCATGGGGGAATCTTATGAAAATTGATGGCTATTACAAAAGTCTGCACGCTGCCATTGATGCTAAAGGGTTCAATACACAGTATTAAGAACAAAGGGCATGTAAACTTTTGATCAGGGCCATTTGTGTGATTTCTGTATCATTATGATTTAAAACAACTACGTGATCATAAATGGCTTGATATGATCACTATTCTTCAATAAATATATATTTTTGCATGATCAGTCATATTTTCAAAATAAATGCCAAAATTTCACAATTTCTACCAGGGTATGTAAACTTTTCAACACAACTGTAGGTTAGAGTGAAAAAATATATTTTTCTCTTAGGTAGAGAGAAAAGGTGCTTTTGTGTATAGTAAAAAGCCCAGGATCACTGATATAGGCTATGCCACAAGGTACCCTGAGACATTTCCGTTAAGGATGTTTTTTTGCGTCATGCAGTTGTTTCCTATTCTAGTGACCTCATGGACTTTAACACACCATGCACATTTTTATGTCCATTGTCATGCTGATCCACTTGGTTTTCATGACAGAGATACTGGAGGGGTTTGCTAGTTCCTTCACCAGTGGACCACCACATACAGCATCTGGTATTTCTAGGTGGTCTCCAATCCAAGTACTGACTAGGTCCAACCCTTATTGGCTTCAGGGTAGTGTGACCTCTTGGTTCCCTGACTGGAATCAAATCCAGGTCACAGTGATGAAAGTACTGAATCCTAACCATTGGACCACCAGGGAACCCTTCCATTAAGGATAGTCACTGCTAAATAAGTAGATTAAAAGCTACTCTTCTGGTTTCCTTCTGGGTGACCAATGGGCAAATGTTATGTCAAGAATATCCTGATCAAGTTTGTGCAGACATAGAGTATGTGTATCATCTGTTGTTCTGAACATTAAACATAAGAAACATGAGGAATTTTCTGAAAAACGTAATGGGATGAACATCTCCCATTCCATGGAAATCTCTCCAATTACGCTACTGTATGGTCACCAGCCTTACATTCTTCTGGGAGGAAGAGTTCCCTTCAATTCAAAAATGTTTTCCAGTTTGTATTAGATGTTTGGAGTCACCTAGATATGGTTGGTTATTTTGAGAAGAAGAATCTAAAACATGCTCATAACAGAAAAATTGGGGAGGTAAGTAAAATAAGTAAACACATTTACAAAAAATAATATAGAGGTTCTCTATCACCTTAATAGGTTAGTTATATGGACACGCTGAGAACAATTATTTTATCTCACTTGTGCCCTTCACAGAGAGAAATATCCTGTAGTATATCAGTCTGGACCCACTCGCTAGAGTGATCCAGGCCTGAAATACCAGGCAATTCTACCCTGAACAGGAGAAACAGCAAACCCCAGACACGTTTCGGCCTTCAGTGGGCATCATCAGTGAGGTGTACCTGATAACTCTCTAAGGCACAGTGAGCAAGGGTCCACATCTGGATTACCCTATCACCGTTAGGGAAACTAATCCCCAAAGGTTATTTGAATAAACAAAAACTAAATAGAGGAGCTCAATCAGAGAACACTAACCTTAATAAGCTAGTTTTATGGACATGGTAACCCACTCTGAGAGCAACCTCTTTTAGTTCAGTTGTGCCCTTCACAGGGAGAAATATCCTGTAGTATATCAGTCTACTCCCTCTCACTAGAGTGACCCAGCCTTGAAATACCAGGCAATTCTATCCTGAACAGGAGAACCCCAGACGTACGTTTCGGCCATCATTGGGCCTCATCAGTGAGGAGTACCACAGTGAGGAGGTTACCAAATGAACCTCCTGAAAGCTACATGTGCTTTTGTTCATCTGCTCAGTGGAGGAAGAAACTGATCTGGATTGTCTGTTTCCAAGAGGCAATGGAGTGCCAAACGAGGAATTGATGCAAGTAATTAATCAGTTTACTTATATTTTTTTCAGAGCTGTCAGAGAAGATATGTTTAAGGACATTGATGTTGAGATGGATTATGGTCCCATGCCTCTATGTTAAATAAATTCTATTGAGATATCCAATCCAGAGGCGATTGCACAATTATGTTGGTTTTTTAACAAACTTGATGGGAAAGTGAAGTTTTGTGTAGACCTTTGAAAGGTGCAGACTATGCCCAAGTTTGATCCAAATCCATTGCCAAGGATGGAAAAGTTGCTTGGCACAGCTCTTTATTTGTCTCAGAGATTCCCTAGAAGGAGGGTTCAATACCATGTTTACTACACTGAAGGCAAATGTAACACTTTGTAATGGTGCCATTTGGGTTTGGCAGGGAAACTGCAGTCAAGCCAAGTTCTCCAAAAAAAGAATACTAGAAATGTGACACTTCTGTGATCATTAAACCCTCTGAGAGTATAGGGCACTAGGACGTTAGAGAAACTTTATTTTTTCTTGAAGGGACAGTATTCTATTACTATTTTTTGCTAACTGGAGCTATCTATGTCTTGACTGTCCTGAAGCAATAGACACATTTCTTCCTGAACAAGTTTTATGTTTTATGAAACTGTGAAATATGCATCAATATATAAAAAAAAAAAAAAAAAACAGAACCCCATTCAATTGAGCGAATTTGATATCCGGAGGCCCGTAAGTGAGGTCACAAGCTACTTTGCTATTCAATTGGCGTCTTTTGGACTCCGATCGAATTCCGAGTTACGGCCTCGCAGCCTCCTGAAGCATTTGATCTTTCACTTTTGCACGGCTAAAATCGCAAATCGCTATTCAATTGCTCCAATTCCCCAGGCCCACAAATGTTTTCACAATTGTAAATGGCAATTGAGGAAGAAAATCCCATGAGTGCTAGAGAGAGTCTGCAAGGGATTTAAAAGTCCTTACGTTATGCTCCCCCTAAATGTCCCCTCTGCTCCTAACCCCCCCACTCCTAAATTAAGCCCCCATGATACAGGGTCCCCACATTAACCCCTTGCTGCAAAGGGTCCCGATCTGGACCCACACAGGCTCCCCACATTAACCATTGCTGCAGAGGACCCCCGCAGCATTTAAAAATATAAATCCCCCGCCGCAGGTCCTTAACACTTAGTTAATCCCACCACGGCACCTAACAGTAAACCCCCGCTGCTGCGGGGTCCCCACTGGGACCCCCCGCAGGGTCCCTACATTAACTCATGCTGCATGGATCCCGATCGGGACCCCAGCAGCATTTAATATTCAAATTTTCCGCCTCGCAGATCCTTAAAGGACCTGCGCTAGAAATTCAAATTAAGCCCTGTCTAAAATGAACCTCATCACTCATGGGGCTCTATACAGACCCCCGTGACCCTCGAATTAACTCCATCAGTCCCAAAAGGATCTATATAGATCCTTATGGGACAATATTAACCCTCACATTAACACTATAAGTGCCATGAGGGTCCTCCAGGACTCTCATGACACTAAGTCTAAGCACTACCTTAAACTACACTATTATCCACCCCAATAAACTAATGGATCTAAATTAACCCCCTCTAAGTAATTAACCCTATTTAACCTCACATACCTAATTAACACTATCACTAACCATTTAACCCTATCTAGACCCAGTTATCCCTATCTAGTCCTATTTAACCCTATCTCGTACCTAATTACCCCTACATGTGCATATTTAACCCTTACTGTTCCCAATAAACCCTAACTGTACCTATTTACTCCTAACTGTACCTATTTAACCCTAACTGTACCTAATTACCCCTAACTGTACCTATTTAACCCTAACTGTATTTAATTACTCCTAGCTGTACCCCTGCAGCAAGGGGTTAATGTGGGGACCCTGCTGGGGTCCAGATCGGGACCCCTGCATCATGGGGTTAATGTGGGTACCGTGCGGGGGTCCAAATTGGGACCCCTGCATCATGAGGTTATATTTGAGGGTTTGCAGGTCAGATTGCATATCGGAGCCCTAATCTCTGACAGCTTAATTTCTATTGGCTGTTTCGTTCTAGGGAGTTAGGGGCTTGCTTAATTTATCATGTTCAGGCCCGGAAAGAATGGCATGGTTTTCAATTTTCGCTACTGGACCATAACTTGCAGCCTTGCCAAATTGAATAGCATCGCAAACGGAGACCAAATGGAGCCCGCAACTCAATCTTAGACACTCAGCCGTCTGCTATTGGGTTGCGAGGCCCGACTTGAATGAAGCTCTTAATTTCCATTGCTCTGTTTGAGGACATATAGCATTATTAATAGCTTTTATGTCCCTTTAATCTGTCCAGTGTTCTAACATGATAATTTTTCCTTTTTTATTGTTTTTGCAACTTGCTTTAAGAATTTAAAGTTTCGAAATTCAAACAATAAAGAATTAACTAAAAGTGTAAGCAAAGGAAATACATTAGATAATACAAAATTAGTGTTTCAAGTCACATAAAGTGCATGTTCTTTGGGTTAGTAATGTATTATAATTATTATTATGATTATTATTATATATAATCACTACCACCATGTGGTTCACTGTATTGTAGGTCCCTTGTATTTAAATAGACACATTACCGCTGCGCTGCATCAGATGTGTTCCAGTTTTATGCTATTATTAAATGCTGTTGAAAATGCAGCATTTTTGAGTGGCAGAGTTTATAATGAAATCTCCTGCTGTGAATAAGCTGTTGAATCCTATTCAGCATTGAAACGTTAATCCTGCTCTACCAATATGGGCTGAATTAATCAATTCAAGAACGTGCTTCCAAACATATGTCGCCCATGGGGAGCAATTTGATTATTGTTTAAAATAGCAATTTGCTACTTTATTTGGCACTGTTTAACATATTTAAAGTACACCTGTTTCCTAAAATATATATATATATATATATATGTATATATATATATATATATATATATATATATATATATATTGTCATGACCCACTTTTGGGGTTAGGGTGGAATCCCCCTGAGCCCCACCAAAAATGGCCTTTCAGGGCTGTCACAACTATATGGACATTGGGACTTTGTGGGTTGTTACTGTTTATTTTGCCAAATTAAAAAATGTAATGTTACGGTACAAAGACCTATATGTCCCAGCATTTGGGTAGTGTGCGTTGCGCAGCCTGGATAGTAAGTCTGACGATCTTTACTACCAGCATGTCCTTTGGTCAATAATACATCTTTACTCAAGTTGTGATGAAAATTAAGAACACTTTATTGAATTGGTTCAGCTTATTTAAAACCTTGGACAACACATTATAGGGAGTGGCTACCTTTAGCCAAATCCCCATCCCCCCTGGGCCAATGGAGTAACTCTTACAATCAGTTAATTACCTCTGTCTAATCAGACGGGGCTAATCTGTGGGAACTTTTAGTCTCCTCCCCCGGGGCCGCCTTTAGGGGCGTCAACCTAATTCATTCTTGCCCAGGTAGGAGAAGGAAGAACATGCATCTCTCTCTCTCTCTGCCCCTGGTTTTGGGGCAGAGAAACCCTGTAGACAGGCCATATAGTTGGTGCCTGTATGTCTGACCTACTGCTATGCATATTAGATAACCTTTGCCCTCCAACCATCTGGCACCAGTCACTCCCTGCTCATAGATGGGGCTGGTACTAATCTGTAACACATTTTCATATTTGTCCCCATAACTCACCGGCCATGCCACTCACATACCACTCACACATCACATTGAGTCTATCACCTGATTCTCATTAAAATGAGTATAAACATCATGCATGGGGGGACATTGTAAGGGATTTATCCATGTCTAGGGGTACATACACGTTTAATACTTATACTATACAGATGGATCTGTCACATTTAACTTCTGTCATTATTGTATTGTTCAAGTTGACATGTTGTATTCAATAGAATGTGGCTTCCAGGCCCTAATCTTGTAGTGCCAGGGCTCCTATCTCATGGGTAAGCGAGTAGTTAACAATAGCCTGTAGAGGAAGAAAGAGCTACACTTCCATGTGTCTGCCATCTTTGTATTTAGTATGCCATGTTGTTACTGCCCATGTGAGACTTACTGCAAAAGACCCCCAACCAGACAGAGCTATTGTTCACACTATCTTATCACCCCTATTGTGTTCAGACACTGCTCGAGGAAACAGCATAAGCAGGACAATGGCTAATTAACTCTTGTAGTGTCCATAATCCTGTCAGAAGGGGCTGATAAGCCATTATCACAAGACTCTCTGGCACCTAGGAGGTAAGGGAGACAGGAAGTATCCAAATTCCTGGAGCTAATCTTGCCCCATGTGGTGATCATTATGCTATGTCAAAGGTGGTATATTTGGATTGGTTAAAGCAATTGTTCTTTGATGTTTTGTATGTGGAAATGATATATAAAAAGGCAAACTGACCATTAAATGTAAGCTCTGTTTGACTCTACATAATCATGGTGTATGTGTCATTCTAGAGGGAAGGAATTTGTTACTGTATTGAGCTAATCACTTACTCGTATCCTAATTCTCCTGCTGGGCCTTATAGGCATTATCACCTGTTCTATGTTCCTTTATCCTCATGACTGCTTTTTCCAAGCTGAATAAGTAGGCTGGCGCTGAGATATCCAAATCCATCACAATCCAAAGTGTGTTCCTACAAGCTGAAAGCAGGAGGTTTTGGGGTGTACGTGGTCATTAGAAAAAAGTAAAAAAAGCCAGTTTTATTGCCTCCGCTGGTCCCTGGAAGCATCCATGATGCTTTCATGTTGTGTGCAAGAGTGGCATTTACATTTCTGGAGAGCATGACTTGCATCTTTTCATGCAAGCTGTTTGCTTCTGGGCTTCTGAGGGGGAAGGGGTTTGGCGTCAATTTCAATCTGGACCTATTATCTAGCAGATCGTAACATTGATCATTCCCTGTTTCCTCCTCATGCACCCGCCCTCCATTGATAAATAAAAAAAAGCACACCACCTCTGAGAAAGAAGTAATGGAAAAAAAAGGATTCCTCCGTTCACAAACAGTGTCTTTAAAAGTCCTGATTTTGCCACATTCCTTTTCATGTTTTATTGTTTTTCAACTCCTTATTTATGTTGAGATATATATGGCGGTAGCACGTCTACATGCGCCCCAACGTCAGTGGGCCAGCATTTGAGCCAACCACAAATGTGCGCTGGCATAACAGCGCGCACGCCCAATAGCGCGCTCCGGTAGGTCGGCGCACATATGCTAGTGGTTGTTAGATGGTCCAGGCAGCTCTGCCACTTATTTGTGCTATAGAACACGACACACAAAGCAACATATTTTGTCCATGAGTTCAGAGCCAGAGGAAGTGCACATAGAGCAGCAGCAGATAAGACCTGGCGTTTGTGACCCTCCTTAGGGACTTGGATCCTCTCTGTCACCTCACATTGTGGTGCCACCTCTGACTGTGCCACACGCAGACCTTCACAGTGCTACAAACTTTGCAGGTGCTATGAGAGTGTGTGCCAGCTGCTGACTGAGACAGACCCAGAGATCTCCAGACAGGACTGACAGGTAATGCCTTACATTTGTAAAGTACTGCAGGCTGGTTTATAGGAAACAGGTGGGCACTGTGTTAGAGGGGTGTAAGGTATACAAATGTAAGGTACATGTCAGTCCTCAATGGTCTTAACCTATTTTTAGGCATTCAAATTCAACTGTATTGTGCACAGTAGATGCTTCTATCACTCTTTTGTCCACCATAAGCTAAAAAAAGGTTTTTATAAATATATATATATATATATATATATATATAGTAAATAAATAGTACATCTGTGTTCACATTTGAATGTCTTAAGCAAGTTAAAGACCCTGCTTCCAGCTCAGAATTCCGAGAAAAAACGTTATTACACTGCATTCTGGGAAGCTGATCTGGGACATGCAAATGTGCCCACAAATGCCTCGCTCTTCATTCCATAGCCATTTTCAAACATGGCTTCCTTTAAGCTTATGTGTGTTGTATTACACAGCTTTAATGCAGAACCAAGGCTGGATTTTACACAACCTGAGAATCCTATCCATGTACAGCTGTTTCAGCAGGGAGTGGGATTTCAGCTTGTGTTATGGATCTTATGAGTAGGTAGTTAACCACAACAATAATTCAATATATGGTGGTAAAAAGAACGGTAGAAGCCCTCCACTGTGGGCACATTTGCATGTCCCAGATCAGCTTCCCAGGATGCAGTGTAATAACTGTTTTTCTCGCAATTCAAATGTGCTTAAGACATTCAAATGTGAACACAGTTGTACTATTTATTTACTGTACTACTGTAGGGTGGAGGCTTCTATCGCTCTTTTGCCCACCATATATTAAGTGATTGTTGTGGTGAACTACCTACTCATAAAGTCCACAACACAGGCTGAGATCCTGCTCCATGCTGATAATAGCCAGTAAGCTTGAAACAGCTGTACATGGCAAGGTTTTTCCACTTGTGTTTAATCCAACCTCGGCTTTGCATTAAAGCTGTTTTATACATCAGGCATAAGCTTAAAGGAAGCCATGTTTGAAAATGGCTACGGATTGAAGAGCGAGGCATTTGTGGGCACATTTGCATGTCCCAGCTCAGCTTCCCAGAATGCAGTGTAATAACTGTTTTTCTCAGAATTCTATGCTCGAAGCAGGTTTTTTAACTTGCTTTAGACATTCAAATGTGAACACAGATGTACTATTTATTTACTGTACTACTGTACGGCCGAGGGCTTCTATCGCTCTTTTGCCCACCATATATTAAATGATTGTTGTGTATATATATATATATATATATATATATACAGTATATACAGTATCAGTATTTTTAGGTTTATTCAAAAACAAATTTGGGGTACTCTGTAATGCTTTGTGTATCTCCATGCAAACAGCTAATGTACCTCTTTTTGAAAAAGTGAAAGCGAAATGCGTCAATGTTTTGTTTATTTTGTCCTCTTTTTTTATTATCTTTTTTCCATACTGGACGTTCTACCTAACAATGTACAGATATCAGAAAATGCAGAGATAGCTGTATAAGATACTGTTACCTTTTTATGTATTTATTGGTATATATCCTTGGGAACATCCGTGGAATATCTCTCTTCTTTAATTATTAGATGAAGTGTGAAACAATAAACGTGCCAACTCTTCTTTTTTAACTTTTTCATTTTTTTTTTATTTATTTATTTTTCTTCTTTATTAATGCACTGATTTATACTAAGGCAACGTGTGTCTGTATCAGACAAATACACTTATCGAAAACAGTCAATATTAATTCCCACATCTCCCTCTCTATAGGCTGAAAATAATTTAGGAAATAGTATATATGGTCAAGGCAAGAGGAATTTTGTTGTGTCTTGTGTGAGAAAGGGATGGATATCGCAGATTTTTTTATTGATGGACACGAGGAATAGAGGACTGATGAATACATCCATTTTAGCTAGATTTGGTTCTTAGAGTAATAGATTTCTTGTTAAAGGGTAATTTGTTTGTAGAAAACTTTAGCTGTTGTGGTATTGATTTATAGATGCAGTGGAAAGCTTTTTCAGAGGTAAAAAATGATATACACCTCACAGTGTAATATTGGTAGCAATGGAATATCAAAATAGAATATTGGGATTGTACAGTTTCCAAGAAAAACCAATAACGGCATAATTGATATTCTTTTTTTTTATGTTAGTTGTATCATGTTCTTTGCTTGCTTCAAAAGTAGGAATATGCCATGCACAGAATCTCTCTCTCTCAATTGCTGGCTTCCACCTCTGAAGCACCTCAATCTGAATCATCCAACTAAGCAGAAGAAGCCAGGAGAGATGGAGGCACCCATATGACTTCTGTAGAGTGGACAAGAAGGAGAAATGTGCCTCCAAAATAAGTTGAGAACCTTCAGAACTTAGAAGACTAAGGAACATCATCTAGGCCTCCCAACTTCTCCTGCTACCTACTTTTTCTCCAATATTGGCTTCTGGTCAGTTATTGTGAGCCTCAGAGATTGTAATCTATTTTGCCTTTGGATTCTGAGACTGCTGGTAACTCCATCAGCCAGGAAATTAACTATATAAATCCTCTTCCTATGCAGTTGAAGGATCAGCTTCTGCCCATGGATAAAAGCAACAGTCATGCATTAAACTCCCACTCTGTGGAACTGATGTCGCCATCAATGGTAATCCTGCACTGTGATGTCATCCAGTTTGAAGCGATTCTCTTGTCTCACTCTACATAATTTGCAGGTCCATTGCGCCTCTTCTCAGAAGGTTGCATCTATCAGTGTATGCCAGATTTAACATCGGCGAAGAACACCTCAAGTCCCAGATTTCCATTGTTCTGTACCAGAGGACTATCTTTCCTACTTAGTTGTCTTTGATAAAAATAAAACGGGCTTTATCTTCTCATCACCTATGGGACTGCAGCATTTACTTATTTCTGGGTGCCATACAATCAAGTAAATACACTTATACTGTTAGGTCAAGAAAGAACTGCGAAAAAATACAACTGAAGACAATCATTGCAGGAATCAGACAGTAGCGGGCCTTCCAGGGTCCCAGTGCATTGCACCGAGTGCACCGGCGGTAGATCGGTAGATCCGCCCAGCTTCCTGTCCTGGAAGTAGAGTTGAATCCCCCCCCCCCCCCCCAGATTTTTTGGGGCTCCTACACCCTTGGGAGAAACCATTCATAGACTATTTGTAAGATTTTAGGCAGAACAAAAACAGAGCTTTTAGGCACTTCTTAATAAAATAAAGTATACAAGTAAAGAGATACATAGCTATATTATATTCATAGCAAAATCCAGAAACCTTCCAGTTGGCACGACTCTACTTTAGTGTCCCCATTCTTTTTTGCTATAGGACATCATCCTATATTATTTCCTTATATAATTTCCCCTTTCTACGTTGATGTCTGAGTGAAGGATTACAACATATGTTGACCGAGAAACAATTCTCCTTGAGCAAGGCATTCGACAAAAAGAAAATCCAAGCTGATAAAAGCTTAATACAAGCTTTTTTTGTAAGCCAAGGAACTTGGAGCCCGATTCAGTTGCAAGCCCGCATCTCACGGGATGCAGGCTGTATGTCTGCGGACGTGCTGCGGGCTCGCGTACGTCTCCGAATCCGGAGCTATTCAATTGAGCAAGGGCTCAAGTTACAGGCCGAAGCCTCAAGCCTAGTTTCACCTGTTACGCTTCCGGGTATCCGATTCGATGAAGCACGCCAAAATTAATCAAGGCCTTACGTTGCATCCCGTCACAGGTCAATTAACCAATAGGAAGCGGAGAACCCCAATCAATGCCATGGGAACCGGTTTAAAGGACAGAGAAAACCGCAATTCTTTGACTGTTCTGTAGCTGAGAAAGTCAAGACACAGGTGTAGGCGTTGGTGGGTTTTTGAGAGAGATACTGTATATATATATATATATATATATATATATATATAGAGAGAGAGAGAGACAGAGACAGAGAAAGAGATATAGTTAGAGAGAGATAGTGTTAAAGAGAGAGATAGAGAGTGTTAGAAAGAGCTAGTGAGAGTGCTAGAGAGAGAAATAGGGAGTGTTATAGAGATTTTTAGGACTCATGTGATCTGGTGGTGTGGTGTGTTTATAGTTATATTATGTTATGTAATGTTAATTACTGCATATTATGTTATTGTTATGCTAATTATTGTATATTATGTTGCTTTACTATGTGTGATTGACTTGTGATGTATGATTCTGTATGCTGCATGTTTGGTTCATTAAGTGTTAAATATTTTAGAATGATGTGTTGTCTGTAACTGAGAGTTAAGCAGTTAGGCAGGGGAGAGGTTCAGTTGAGATTCAGAGTTGGTGTGTCTTTGAGGAAAAGCCCGTTCTGAATGCAGTCTATGAAGTTTCCACAGAAATAAAATGCTGAGCAAGAGTCCATATTTTTAAATACTGCATCAGAGAAGCACATTTTAGAGACATCTGCTGTCTTGGTGAAGAGATATAAAGAACTTGGTGTATCTGCTGTGTAGGTTTGGCCATAACAGCCTTATCAAGCCCGACTGAAGAAAGCAGATCGCCACAACTGGTGTCAGAAGTGGGATCCCTTCATCATAAAACCAGCATTCAGGATGGAATATGGAAACTTATCCAAGATAGAAATCAAGTACTTTCAGAGGCTTGGAGGAGATGCAGAGACAGAGAAGTGATTTACCCAGTACTATGAGACCAAGTCCCTGATTTCCTGCTACTATTGAAAAGGAGTGTTTGGCTGTGGTGTGGGCTCTAAAGAAACTCCAATATTATCTTTATGGGAGGGACTTCAAGTTGGTGACTGATCACAACCCATTATGCTGGCTTTACAAGGGTGGCTGGGGACAATGGACGATCGCTATGATGGAGCTTAGTACTTCAGGCTTACAATTTCACCATCCAGCATTGTCGGGGAAAGAATCACCAAAATGCAGATGGGTTTTGGGTCTTTGAGCGGTTTAATGGGACCCTGAAGCGGATGCTCAGAACCTTCGCAGAGAAGGAAAGGGATTGGGAGAAGCTTCTTCCTTACCTTCTCTTTGCTTACCGTGAGTCCCTCAGGAGTCAACTGGGTATTCCCCATTTGAGCCTCTGTATGGGCGGCCGCTTAAAACTGATGCCTATCCCATTCCCCACATGGACGAGTTGCTTGAGCGGTTGGGAGCTGCTTCCTATGTAACTACCCTAGATCTCTCTAAGGGTTATTGGCAGATTCCGTTAGCGGAATTTGCCAGAGAAAAGTCCGCTTTCATCACTCCCTTTGGGCTCTACCAGTTTATGGTGAGGCCCTTTGGGATGAAGAATGCCCCATTCACCTTTCAGAGACTAGTGGATCAGTTACTGAGGGGACACCTGGAGTATGCACAGGCATACCTGGATGACATAGCTGTATTCAGCCAGACCTGGGAGGATCATGACAGGTGTGCTGCCAAATGCAGGCATATAAGGTGTAGGAGCAGAGGGTCAGGGGCCTGATCCCAGGGGGGAGGTAGTGGAGATGAGGAGCAGGCCCCAGGCACAGTTGGCAGGGAAATAGGTTGTGGCAAAGCAAAGGGACCACAATTATAGCCCAAAGGAGACAGTAGCTTCATCCATGGTGGGAGGGATGTGAAGCTGAACGATAAGACACGTGCCTGGAATAAGGTGACTGCAGTTGTGGTGTCATTAGGGGTTGCAAACTGTGATGTCAAGTCAGTTAAACACCGATATGATGACTGCCAGATGAAGGTAAAGAAGAACATGGCAGCGGAAGCCAAAGCAGCCTGTGGGACTGGTGGTGGCCCACCACTCAACATCACCTACTGTGGATGGGAGCAGTCTATTAAGTAGTCATTGGAGCCAGCAGCAGTAGCGGGCCTTCCAGGACAGCTGGACTCTGGCTTTCAGGAAACCCTGCATAGTGAGTATCATATGCGCCATCATACCCTCATATGCACACACATGAACCTCACACACATAGATAACTGACATACAATAGCACTGTAAGATCTCTGGTTATGACTATAGATACATGGGCAGCAATAACTATAATATATTATTATACTACTGAATTGCCCATCAAAAAATTACGGTCATAAAATTGTAAGGCAGGTAATGGTGTTTGGCACACAAAGTAAGGCCTCGCAATGAGCGTTCATTTGGCGCTCATTGTGAGGCTCTGAGTTGGTGTATTTTTGGTCATGTGAGGCCGTTTGGCGCTCATTGCAAGGGCCGCGCTGAGCGCATCCGGCGCTGAATGCGAGCCTCTCCCCTGGTGTACTGTTGCTCCTCTGAGCACTCTTGGCGCTCAGTGTGAGTTGCGGGGATGAATGCCTTTGGCATTTATTGCAGTCTTCTTGCCTGTTATTTTTTTTTCTGTAGATGTATTTTTTAATGATAATTAATTAATTATTAAAATCCTAAATTATTATACTTTACCTAATTGTAATGAATATATGCAGCAAGCAATATCCTGAAGAGCTAACAATCTTTTTTGATTTTCGTGCAGCATACAATGTACATTTGCACTCTTGCTGAGCTGAGGTGTAAGTGTCAGCATGCGCAAGTGCAAACCGTTTGTTTAGGTGTGTAATTCAGCATTTGGTAATGTTATTAGTTTCAAGTTAGTGTTGTAAAATGTGTTACGCGGGTGTGAATCATTTTGCATCCTCCCTAATAGTGTATTTTATACCGCGTACATTCTTGTGTAAAAGTCTTATATGTCTGGCGGGTTTTTGCGTGTTTATTAGTGGTATAGCCTCGTTTTTTTCGGCCCCCATTTTTTTTGTTTAGGATATTTTTATGTGCCAAATCTCATCGAATTGTGGGGAAATTGTCGTGCAACCTCATTCCCAGACGTCATGGGTGTTCCCCCGTGCTGTGAGTGATGTTTTTGTTTTTTGTAATTTTGGTGGTGTTGTTGTTTTTGTATGTGTGCGGTTCAGCCATAAACTTCGTATTTTTTCTACCTTGTATTTAATTTTTTTCTAAGTGCCGCGGGTCGTATTTTTTTGTGTGTGTCTCGCTTTCCTTTTTGCAAAGTGTTATAGGTCGTAATTTTCTCATGCAATTTTTGCAAAGTGCCACGGGGCTCGCATTCTTAATTGTGTAATTGAGTTTTGGGTTGATGTGTAGTTCCGCGCTCATCTCCACCAGCGCAGTGAGCCTTCAGCGCTTTCTGCCTAAGTCGTACGGGGTCGTAGGGATGAACGCATATGGCGCTCATCTCCACCAGCGCAAGGAGCACCTTTGCTTTACGAGGACATCATTTGCAAGCATTAGCTACAACCCGTAATGCTCACAACTATATATGTGATATTATATTATTATCATATTATCATTATAATTGTTATCAATGAAATGTCTTTCCAATACCTGTCTTTAAAACGGATTTTGAATAGCAGTTGCCAATGTAGTTTGTGTTTGTGTTGTGTGCTGTTTGTTCATAGTTCATATAAAACAAAACAGTTTAAATATCAATTGCATTTGTTTATTTTTTGTAATGAGTTCCCCTATCTCTATCTTCCCCATGTTTCGCTTCACCCTTTAAAGCTGTGTCGCTTAACACTCCTACTGCTTGGAACCTATCCCCAGCGTTAAACAAGGTATAGCTGTAGATTCACAATCATTTTACATCCAAAAGAAAGTACATGTATAGGTGTGCACACTGCAGCATATGCGGATACAGACTCTGAGATGCTGCTTGTGCGTGTCATGTACTATCCTAAAGTGGACCATGTCTCAGAAGCATGTTAGCACCCATTGCTGAGAATTGGTCACAGATTGGTCAGTCTCACACACTGCACTGCAGATTCAGATGAGAATGTGTCCTAATGAACTGTAGATGGCACACCGCACCAGCATTACATATATATATTGATATAAGCCATGATCAACAATGCTCATGATACAGCTCAATGTTTATCTGTGGGAAACAATCACCACAGCCAATTACAAGTGACCATGATGTCAGGGATATGGAAACACTCAGCAAACAATTGTTCAGAGAATCAATACTCAAATAGTATTGTCCTCTCATTTACGTACCCAGGAGGTGTATCCCGCCTGCAGAGACACAGGTGGTGGCTCCACCAGACAAACCCCTATCACCAACGCAGGTAGTGGTAGAGGAATCTGAGGGCATGGACCCATCACAGGAGGCTAAGCCATCAGCAACAAGACCATTGTGGGAAACACCCCCTGGACCATCACACACATCATGGGCACGTTGCCAGGCCGACTGGAAGTTCACTGAGCCAGCAACCACCTGCAGGGATGTCGAGCTCCTGGGGGCCACTCTCAACAGGCCTACCTGGTAAAGTTCAGGCAATATGTTTGCCGGACTCCAATTCTCTCCCACTCCTGACAGATGTTGCCACAGCAGTGGTTGTCCCTGCAGTTGTTCTCCCAGCAGTTGTTGTCCCAGCTGTTGATGTCAAAGCCGTTGTTGCCCCAACAGACCAGGCTAACACCATACCTATGGGCAATAGCATCTCCATTGCCAGCATCATCTCCATTGCCAGCACCATCTCTATTGGCAACACTTTTTCTACTGGCAACACCATCCCTATCCCTACGGGTCCACCATCCCTACGGGACATACCATCACAATGGGCAACACCTTCATAACGGGCAACCCCCTGGCCTCACCACAGCACATACAGAGTCAAACAGCACCCAGAGACGGAACTCACATCCCCGCATAAGGCACCTTCAGGGACATCTATCAGCAGATCTGCATGTCTGTTGATCGCAACATTTAATCAGTGCAACTGCTGAGAGCCTAGCTGGAAAGGCAGAATGATATTGGTATTAAGAAGGTCGAAAGCATCAGAGCAAAATATGGTGAGGTGAGGAGGCATAATCTTCGAATGGAGAGGTATGAACAAATGGCTCATAGGGACAGACAAGCCCAGACACGTCACTTGGTGTGGCTGGTGCAGTTGGCTGAAGCCCACATGAATACACTCCAGCCTTTGGTTCCACAGGCTCCACCCCCACTGCAACCATAGCCTACGGCCTCCTCATCTCACCCCTTACCACCAACGCCAGTTGAATGCACCCCTCAATCTAACACCTCCTGGCCGTGGTAGAGGGAGGAAGCACACAGGCACTGAAGGTGTAGGCCCAGTGCTCAGAAAGAGGAAGTAGGTGAGAACGTCCCCCAGGTGAGTGGTAGTCAAACCACTCCCCAGGACCCACCACACAGAGCATGATTTAGGTGAAACAGTGTGTGAATACACATGTGAACCAATTTGTGGCTCTACCACCTGTTAAATACTAGTTGTCTCAATTTTGGTTTCACATAAATCATGGCCTGTCTGATGGCTCCTGAGGAGAGGAATTAGAACCACTGCCCTCAGTCCTCCTCATCCACACTCCACAATTAATATTATTTTCTATTAATGCTGACATACATTGGCTGAATACAGAGTTTGTACACCAGGGGCGGTTGGTGCATAGGGGTAAATGTGCCACCACCCTCCCAAAATGAATGCACTCACTTCATCCCCCCATCACTTACTTAATTGTATAATTTATATAATAAAAAAAATAAAAATAATCTTATCATGTTCAATATTCTGTTTTTTTAATAGCTGCTGCTGTCACTTTAAATCACAAACCCTCTGTGCTGCAGTTAAACACATTGACTTATCACATATATCCCCCTTCAGGTGACTTGTCTAGTAATACAGATCAGGATACATGTGAGAATCTAAAGAAAACAGTCACAATGCTGTCTTTGTCCGATTTCAGTCTGTCTGTCAAACGCAGCATCGCCCAATCAGAATGGCCGGGAGGGAAAAGTCCCAGATCGTGCATGGGCAGCACCTCTCACAGGTGTCTCCCCGGAAGTGAATACATTGGTGCAATCTCAATAAAGTTTATTAAAAAAACAACTCCCAGCTCACACTGCATGCAGATAGAGGGAGCTGCGTGTAGAGCTTCAGTTTTCTCAATACTCTGATGGTCTTATTGTTTCTGACTGCCCTGCTCCACACACCAAGCTTGTGACCTGTCTGTCACCACCACAGCCTATACCAGACAGAAGCAGCTGCAGAGCTCAGGTGAGTCCATTTGCCTCTGTGTCTTGCTGTTGTTACGTCCTTCAGTCTTGTGTCACCCTCTTTGACCACATGGATGCAGCACACCAGGTACATTTGTCTATTTCTAGTTGTGCTTATCCATATGATTTTCATGGCAAAGATAGTGAAGTGGGTTGCCAGTTCCTACTCCAGTGGATTGCATTTTGTCTGATCTCTCTGAAATGACCTGCCCATCTTGAGTGACCCTTCATGATATAACTCACAGCTTCATTGTGGTAACAAGTCCCTTTACCACAACAAGGTAGCAACCTGTGTCTTCCATATGTCTTTATAAGGAGAGAGTATACTTACTTTTGGTGGAGATCTCTTATTGTATGAGTAATATATATATATATATATATATATATATATAAATATATATATATATATATGTGTGTGTGTATATGTGTGTATAAATAAATATATATATATATATATATATATATATGTGTGTGTGTGTGTGAAGGAACAGAATTAGAAATATACGCTTAATTAACCACTCAAATATGTTTTTTGCAACTTAATATTAATTACTAGCTACTTGCCCATCTTCCCCTGTGTACTTTCTTGGGTTAAGAGTTAATGGCTTGGGTTAAGTGTTACTGCCTTGGGTGAAGTCTTAGCGCTTAAAGCTCGTATTTACGTCCTTCGGTCTCATTTTACGTCCTTGGGCCTAGTTTTCGGCTTGTTTCATTTTTTCGGCAGACATTTTTTTTCTTGCTTCTGAGATTTTTTAATTCCAACCTCACTCACAGGCTCCCTGGCTCTCCCCCTGTGCTGTGTGTGAGTGTGTAAGTTAATGTGAGGTATATTTGTGTGTTTTTGCAGTATTTTTCCGTTTGGTGGTCCGGCCGTTAAAGTTTTATTTTTGCGAGCCCCCAGTCCATCAACGTGCCTCGGATCCCAAATCATACGGCCCGTAATTTTGTGGGTGTCGGCAAAAGTCATTGCAGCTAAGTCACGCGTATCTGTGGATGAGTGCTTTGCGAGGCTCGCAGTGCAGTGAGCACCTTCGACGCTCACTGCAGCCTAAGAACAGCATGCTTCATGAGCGCCCTAGGTGCTCATTGCAGCCTAAGTCCCGCGTGCTTCAACGGCTCATCTTGCTTTGCGAGTCTTGCAGTTGTGGCCCAATGGGCCGCAAACAGGCTCACAAAGTGTGATAACCCCCGCAATTGTGACCAACGTTCTTGCACTGACAACTATAGATGTGATGTATAGGCAGCCTATATATTGAATAAATATTTTAAAAAAGCACAGATTTATTCAAATTTATTTATTTTTTAAATGGAGTTAGAAACAAAACAATACTGAATCATGCAGAACCAACTTGGGGGCGCAACATTCTTGTTCTGGTCTGTTGTTGGTGAATTATTACCCTGTCCTTCTGTAGGTGAAAAATGTTCCTCCCACGTGCTGTTTAGTCTCTGTTTGTTTAATTAATCTATTTGCACATTTAACAAATTATTTATTTATGCAGTTTTTCTCTTTCTCAGTATAATTGCTGCTATTGAAGTATCTGCTTGTATTATTATTGGCTCAGTCCTAAAATACCTGACCTAGGCTCAGAGTGATAGATAGAGAGAGGGAGGGATACAGAAGTATGGGGATAGAGGGAGGGAGGGGGAGAGGGGTAAAAGCAGAGGCATAGAATCTATCTCTAACTTTCTATCTCCCTCTTTCTCTATCCCTCTATCCCTCTCTCTATCCCAATCTCTCTCTCTCCCTCTTTCTCTCTCTCTATCATTCTCTCTCTATCCCCCCGCTCTCACTATCCCCCCTCTCTCTATCTCTATTTCTGTCTCTCTCTCTCTATGAGATTACTTTTGTGGGTGGAATCTGTGTCACTGGGCAGGGTCTATACATGTTGTGGTAACATGTTGTGAAGGGAAGGTGTGTATATTGTTGGGTGGAGTCAATGTAAGGGTAGGGGCCAGGTCTCTATCTTCCGCCACACCATCTTGGAAAGTCACCAGCCGCCACTGGTGTACACGTATGGTTATGTTGAATATTTTTGCAATTGATGTTCAATGTGGATTGCCGTTGAGATGAGGTGTTATTGTCAATCCAACTAGTGTTCTGATTAATAGCTTGTTCTGGTCTGAGTAGGTCTTAATAGCCCAATCTCACGATCATGAAGGTATGTTCCTCAAACTTCTCTTTGTGTGTCACATATTCTGCTCATCAATTTCTGATTATTCCTTAGTATCTGAAAACACACTGTGTATGGAATAGATTTGTATGACAATATCCATGATTATGTTCATCTGTAATTGAGAAGATATAGACAAGCTGTAAGTGCTATGCACATTAATGGTTTCTCCAATTACATGGAGTGATTTTTGATGATCCTTTTTTTTCCATCAGATTCTGGTTGCAGTGGTAAAATGACCACATGTAACCCTGGTAGGTGCTATGCATCATGCTTAATCTAGACTATGACATTACCTCCTTTAGGTCTCCCCCACGAGCCTCTTGCTCTCCTGGGATCCACCCACACCACACCCATGATATTAATGCACAGTCTTGTCCATTTCTGATTGTGCTCTGTGTATGAAATAAAGCTTTGTTATACCGTTCTCACCGTTTCAGTGTGTTTTCAATGGTTGGGGTTTTGGGACATCCACATACATCACATTTGTGTCACATTCCTATATCAGTAAACTAATGAGCCCTTGTTACTACGCAATGGGTTAATATATATAATAACAATAATGATAGTAATAATACCATAAGATATCTTATAATAATATATATAATATTTGATAATGAAGGGTTAATACACATGCAAAATCAAATTTGTCATACTGTGGAGTATCAACATTCCCCTGAAGGCCTGATAGGAATAGGGCAGGTGATAATGTCAATTGATTGATTTCAAAACACTTAACAGGAGGTCACCAAATGATAATGGGTTTACATCTGGGAACATGGCCACCAGTAATGACGTGGGACTTTCCAGGATGGGCCTAGTGGAGAATATCCATGATGGAGGTGAGTTGGATGTTGCTCCACGTGCCTCTGCACATCCTCCATGTGTTTTTGCGGCCCTTTTTGATGGGTTAGAGTAGATTAGTGTGGTGTATGTTCGCCTGGTCCCCTTCAGAATTGCTAACTGGTGGTGGTGACGGGCTTGTGTACCTGAATGAAGCTGTGAGCTATACCATGTAGGGTCACTGTAGGTGGGCAGGTCATAGCAGAGAGGTCAGACAAATCAAAGTCCACTAGAGAAGGAACTGTCAATCCACTCCAGTATATTTGGCAGGCAAACCTTGTGGATACGTACAGACAGAGACATAAGTACGTATGTTGTAGTCCACAGGGTCACAGAGAGTCGGACACAACACAGGGACTGAACAACCAAATGTGAAATGTTCCCCTGGTGCTTGATATATGCCATGTGGCGGTATAATTTGGCCACTATTTTTTCCCTTAATGTAAATGTGATAAGTGAGATGTATATGAGATGATCTTTGTATTTTTAGGGTCCACATTAGAGCTTCTGTGAGTGTGAAAGGGTTAATATTGTACCCATTTCCATGTATTTGTATTGCAATTTAATGAGGGAGAGTGGCTTTAATAGCTTTCAGCATCTTTCAGCATGACTTTTCATATTGTCATGTGCATAACCATTACAACCTATGAGGAAATAAAATATTACATTTTTCAATATTTGATAGTTGGGAGTTGTTGTGCATGTAATTGTAATGTCTTCCATTGCTTTCCCCAATATTTAAAGTGCATTTGGTGTGTTTTTATTGTGATTTGCATTGTTACAAACTAGTCTGACCCTTTTGCGGGTCCTATTTGGAACCCATAAGCTTTGGGCTGCTGTTTGTGGCCTTGACTGCGAGTGAAGTCTTGAGCGATTTTTGCAATTGAATAGCGATTTGAGATTTTAGGCTTCAGGAGGCTGTAAGTAGCTGGTTTAACAACCACAAGGATTTCAAGCCCGTAACCCGTAAACCATTTGGAACCCGCAAAAAGACGCCAATTAAATAGAAAATTAGCTTTACGACCTCCATTACGGGCTCCAATAAGTTACAATTACTCAATTGAATGAGGCTCTATCTCTCGCTGTCTTCTAGAAATCTAAGGTTTATCACTGTATTGGTCCCAGCAAAGTAATCAGTCAAGTGAAAAATGAATCCTTCAAGTTAGATGTTACTCCACTCCTCTATTCTACTTGGGGCTCTGAAAATTCTTAGTTGCATATGGACAAATACATCCTGCAAGACTGGCATAAACTTAACATTTTTGACTCCATCGTATGCTGTGAAATTATATTTAATTTGGTTCTTGGCCAGAGTCCGATATTGCATTTCTCAAAAGCATTGAAAGCGATTACATAAAATATCTAAATATATGCACATATTACATGTTCATTTGAGGTTTTGGAGGGTACAGTTGCATATTTATCATTGATGATAACATCACTTATTCCATTCTTCATGTATTTCTTTTTAACACACCTTGATGTCAAGAAATTGAAGATGATACAGTGAATGAAATGCATGGAGGGATGAAAAAAGAGGCTTCACATTTGTAATGTTCTTTTATGAATAAGGGACAGAATCCTTTTGTGTCCACATGATTGGTGTTATCTAATGTAGTTGCAGGATAACATAATCAGACAAATAAGCGAGAACACACACAATGCAAGATCAAATTATTCAATTTACAAGAAAAGATAATGTCCTGCATATTGACTAAAGTTAAAAGAAACATTATTCAGATATATTATCATCTATCAAAATTACAGTCCATTAAGATATTCAGGCAATCTTCTAAACATCCAAGTCAGTGAAAAATCCAATTCATTCAAATTGGTTATTTACAGAAATTGGATAATGTAGCATTGTCTGCGGTATACTAAATCTGGATAAAAAACTGCCTTATATTTTGGAGCATTGAATTACAGTATTACGGTTTGAAACATAAGAGAGCTCTAAGTTACGTATATTAAAGGGACAATTTCACCTGGGATTAAAGGGACTCTGCAGGCATTTTTTTGTTTTATATGAATGGTTTAAGTAGGTTTACTCAATTTTATGCTCCTCAATGTTATTTCCATATAAAAGTTACTCTTCACTTGTTTTTACACTCCCATCCTTTGTATGTAAAAGATGGCAGCATGCAGTGCAGTAAACGGGAACAAATGGAACAGTTCCAAAAGCCTTTTTAAAAGTGAGTAATGGGTATACATTATATGAAAATTGTATTAAGATAAATTAATTTTAGAAACATTTTTTTAAAACATTTACGAAAAACCCCTTTAAGTTATTAGATCTTATTTATTTGATTGAATTTATTTGACTGTAGGACAGGAAACATGTTTCAATAAAGCCAGAAAATAACTCTTGGTCTGAATAAGTGTGTCGTCACTTTATATGGAGGCTGATATCTTAAAACTTGGCAAATTTATTTTGAAAGTGAAAGTGCTTGGAACTTGAAGCTACATCTCCAAAAGAGCTATATAAGTCATGATGCTGAGTATTGTATATAACAGGTCATATTTAGTGCATGTGACACAATCTGGAAATATTAATTATAGACGAGGTATCGCTTGCAAACTTCCATCTATGATATAAAATAATGTTAAAATAAAAATATAGACACATTTACAGCCATATTGTTACAATATTAAAGACTAGCTACCTGCCCGTCAAAAATGACTGCAATAAAATGTGAAGGCTGGCAATACTGTTTGCTACACAATGCAAGGCTCTCCCCCTCTAACTTGCTGTCCTTCGGCGCTCATTGTGAGCCTCTCCCACTGTGTACTTTACGGGCCTCACGATGATCGCCTTCTGCACTCATTGCGAGCCCCACAATGAGTGGCTTTGCCGCTCATTGCAGGCCTCGGCCAACCAGCCACTTTCATGTCTTGCAATGAGCACCTCCGGCGCTCATTGTAAGCCTCTCCCACCGTCTACTTTACGGGCCTAGCGATGATCGCCTTCTGCGCTCATTGCGAGCCCTGCAATGAGTGTCTTTGCCACTCATTGCAGGTCTTGGCCAACCCGCCGATTTCATGCCTCACAATGAGCACCTTGGGCGCTCATTGCAAGCCTCTCCCACCTCTTTACGGGTCTTCGCCACTCATTTCAGGCCTCGGTCGACCCGTCACTTTCATGCCTCGCAATGAGTCATAGATAGGTAGTAGTTGTAACCTTTCTGAGTTTCTATTACATGGTAAAAAAAACAGTATATATTTTTAAATTGCATTGCTAATTAATGCACAATTATGACCAAACCTCTAATTTCTTCATATATGGGCTTGTTGTAAGAAATGAGAAAAAATGAAAATATACACATAAGGGAACAATGCCATATAGAAAAGAAAGTATAAGTAAAACATAACTTTTATTACATCAGTTTAAATACATTGTAATAAAAGGGTTGTAAATAATAGGATCAAAAAAACAATGGCCCTATTAAAATTTGGCGGAGTTACAGAGTGATTAAATTAGACAAGCACGTAACATATGTGGCCGACATCCAAATCCGTAAACCATGCATCCGCATGTTCCATTTGCGTGATTGGCCAAAATAGATTATGAATTGTTTGCTAATTTTAGCAGGGTTTTTCTGGGGTGTGATCTCTCAAAATCAACTGCTTGCAAAGTCAAGAAATTTAGCAAACTGTAGGGTATGTTTATGTTGAAATTGTTTCATGCAAAAAATGTTTTCATGCACTACTGATTCTCCTCTACCAGATGCATTCATAATCCAGGAAATTTAAATGCGCCTTTAAGATTTTCTCTAAAAATGGTTTTATGCTGTTGGCTTACATAGTAATTACATCGTTACATAGTTACATAGTAATTAAGGTTGAAAAAAGACTTTCAGTCCATCAAGTTCAACCTTTTAAGATATCCTCTGATCTGCAATATTAGTTATTAATCTACCTCGCACAACTTCGTGTCATCAGCTAAAATGGAGACACTACTTTCCAGTCCCACCTCTAAGTCATTAATAAATATGTTAAAAAGGAGAGGACCTAATACTGAACCCTGAGGAACCACACTTACCACATTAGTCCAATCGGAGTATGTTCCATTTACAACAACCCTTTGCTTCCTGTCTTTTAGCCAGCTCTCAATCCATGAGCAGATATTTACTGCAATTCCTGTATCTCTTAGTTTGCACAATAGTCTCCCATGTGGCACTGTATCAAAAGTCTTTGCAAAATCCAAAAAGGCTACATCCACTGAGTTGCCTTGATCCAGGTTCCTACTAACCTCCTCAAAGAAATGAATTAGATTTGTTTGACATGACCTATCCCTCATAAATCCATGTTGACTCTTACTTATAATCGTATTCAAATAGACATATTCTTGTGTTTTATCCCTTATCAACCCTTCTAAAAGCTTACATAGCTGCTAATGTTACTTTGTACACACTTCCGAAATAAGTGCACTTTTCCAGAAATATAGTGATCTGTTAACAACCTGTGCTCAGACTGAAATAGCCATAAAACCTGACCTGTTACTGGTCCCTGAGGACTGAAGATGAATATACTAGTACAGCAAAGGTAGATATTTCAGATGAACCTTTACATTTATTGTAAAATAAAACATTAAACCAACACACTTTTATGACTGCAGACTGATACGTTCCTGCTTGGGATTCCTGCATCGAGTTTTATTGCTATGAGTACAATTAAATTCTATTTTATGGGTTTTGCAAGGAGTGTCCAGTAATAATATAAGTTCATTAGGGCAGTTATCTGCTAGACTGAGATGTGTTAATATGTAATTATGTCTACTATTGTACATTTTGTTCTGATGTTTTTTTAAATAGGTTTTGGCAGGATGTCCCATAATTTAAAGGGCCACACTTTCAACTACTATCCGTCTGCTAATTGGCCCCATTTCACAGGCCGGTCAGTGCTCCCTACCTCTATCCCATGAGCCCATTTCCTGTCCTGTCAGCATTACACATGTTTATATTGAAATCTAGAATACCATAGCTTTTATGTCTGCACTTAGAACATGATATCTATGGCATGTCCAGTTTCCAAGTAACAGATGACGCTAATTACTATGGTTCCATCTATTGCAATTACTCGTTATTTTATTGCATTATTTATGTATGATGTCATTATGCATTAGTGTGATTGTAGATGACATCATGAAATTTTGTTACAACCATGTACATGCATTAAGACAAGCTATTTGTAATTTTGGATTTACCAGTTGGGAGTATTTGGGCCAGGTGATTTGCACTCTTTCATATAAACATAGTAATTTAGGTTGAAAAAAAAAAAGACTTTTAGTCCATTAAGTTCAACTTTTTTAGATTCCCTCACATCTTAATATTTTGGGAATTGTCAGTTATCTTGAGGTAAGGTAAAATAAAACCAGTTGAAACAATGCCTGTTGTCTTGTCTCTAGAGAAAATAAGTCTTTGGGCCCTATTCTATTGCCCAATTCGTAAATTTATACACACGTAAAATCACTCTTAATATTGCCACATATTCTATTAGCTACTACGAGTTCCCCACCCACAGTCGCTATGGGTCAGCCAAAGACGCTAATTTGGCCTTAGAACTCCATTGGTTTTAGCAAAGCTCAAATAATACGAGCTCTAAATAATTAAAGTTACACAAAATCGATATTCTATTAGACCAGGAGCACTAGATTGCAAATAAAGTCTGATCCGCAACTGAAAAAAGTATCAAGTTTCTGTCAAAAATATTTGGGTACTAAATAGGACTATTAAGCACTTATTAGAGCTGTAGCAGCAATTAAACACACAATACTGTACTTTAAAAGCATGGGAAGGCATGGAAAGACATTAGAATCAATTGCACAACAGTCTCAAACCCACATATATGCAATTAAAAAATATTTTTTAAAATTTTATTTTTGAGTGATATTGATCCCAGGACTCAAGGGGTTAATACATATCATGACACCCTCAAGCACTAAAACAAATGCTCTAATGCATTTTGTAGAGTGGTAGATAGCTTGAATGCCAGCCAAATCGGCAAATATTACTTATTGGCACTAATTAATTTGTAGCCTCTGATTGCAGATTACGTTTACCTACCATGTTTTACTGACGTCATGATGACGGTCTCATTTACTATTGGCTGTATCTAAGAAGTAAATTACGAGCTTGCCTAAATAATGTCAGATCATATGATCACGCCCCCTGAAATCAGACTTAAAAAGGCAGGGTTTACAAGTTTTGGCTTAAGGAGGTAAATTGCGGGCTTGAGTCAATAGAATACATCTAAACATTTACAGCCAAAATTACGGGTTAGAGGCATTTGCAGGCTTCTAACAGAATAGGTCCCTATGTTGTAAGCCTGTCTACATAACCCAGTCCCTCCATTCCTTTTTTAATTTTCTTGGTCTTTTCTGAACTTTTCATAGCTCTAGAATATCCTTTTTCTTTTAAAGTGATACCCAAAATTGTACTCTATTTTTTAAATGAGGTCTTATCTGGGAGTTTTTATAGTGACAGAATAATGTGTGTTTATATTTTATTTGCATTTGATGCTACCTAACATTGAGCCTCATTCAATTCGGAGGCGTGATCATATGATGTGACATTATTTAGACAACTAATATACTTCTTAGATACAGCCAATAGTAAATGAGACCGTCATCACAACGTCAGTAAAACATGCAACTCCCGGGATGTAGGCCGTATGTCTGCGGTACTGCTGCGGGCCTGCAGTGACTAGACTTACACTGCTATTCAATTGATCAAGCCTGCAAGTTACGGGCCGAAAGCGGAAATCGGGAACCATGCCATTGTATGTAGCATTTCGGGATGTGATCATGATCAATTAAGCAAGGCCATAACTCCCAAGTTTGAAACAGCCAATAGAAAAGGAGCCCGTCCTCATTGCATCAGTAAAACATGAAGGTTACATGTCAATCAACTAGCGATTCGGGGTCCAATATGCAATCGGACCCGCAAACCTGCAATGTACAAAATAATAAAACTGAATGCCGATACTGTTCTAGTCCATGTGGTTGGCTGGATATGTATTAACTCATTGATTCCCGAGATCGATATAACCCTGAATTGTAACTTAAAATTAAATGATTCTTGATTGCCGATTTGCGGGCTTGAGACTGTTGGGCAATTAATTCTAATATCTTACATCATTTACAGTGCAGTATTGAAATTATATTTGCATTTACAGCACTCCAGACATGTCTTTAAGCCCTTTGCAAGTCCCCCTTGGAACCTGTAACTTGTGGTCTGACTTTTGCCATTTGCGGCCTTGGTGGGGTGGTTAGCGATGGGGAATCTGAGCAATTAAATAGCGATTTGCAATTTTAGCGATTGTAACACTTGCAGTCGTGAAAGATCAAAGGCTTGGAGGGACTTTAACCTGCAATATTAACCATCGCAAGGAATCGGAGGCTGTATCGCGTATCCCGGTCGGAGCCCGCAAAAAGACGCCCAGTTGAATAGTAAAAAAACTTACGGCCTCCCTTACGGGTCTCCCGATGGCCTTAATTTCTATCTCTTTCTGTTTGTTCCATTTAGATAATCAATGAATGCTTATTTTCCTTCCAAAATACTCACATTTACATTTCTCAATGTTAAATTCCATTTGCAGTTTGGTTGCCCACTCCTCTAAATTATGGAAAGCCCTTTGGAGGCAGAGCACACTCATTTGATTTACTTACCTTGAACAATTTGGTGTCATTAATAAATATGGAGACTTTATTATGCAGCCCTACTTGTAAAGAATAATAAATATAAAAAAAGAAGATGACCTAATACTGAGCCCTGAGCAACCCCACTTACCGCATTGGTTCAATCTAAATGTGTCCCAAATGTCCCATTTAAAGCAACCATTTGTTTCCTGTTTTTTAACCAGTTAACTAATCATGTGCATATATATGTACTGCAATTCTTTTGTCCCTTCTTTTGTGTGGCACTATAACAAAACATTTGAACAATTTGGTGTCATTAATAAATATGGAGACTTTATTATGCAGCCCTACTTGTAAAGAATAATAAATATAAAAAAAGAAGATGACCTAATACTGAGCCCTGAGCAACACCACTTACCGCATTGGTTCAATCTGAGTGTCCCAAATGTCCCATTTAAAGCAACCATTTGTTTCCTGTTTTTTAACCAGTTAACTAATCATGTGCATATATATGTACTGCAATTCTTTTGTCCCTTCTTTTGTGTGGCACTATAACAAAACATTTGCAAAATCTAAATAGACTACATCAACTGAGTTGCCTCGATCCACGTTGCCGCTTAGGTCTTCAGAAACAAATTAGATAAGTTTGACATGACCTATCCCTCATAAATCCATGTTGACTCCTACATATAATCTTGTTCACGTGGATATATTCCTGTATACTGTCCCTTAGCAACCCTTCCCACATTATTATGTCATAACCCTACATTAATGTGGTGAGTAAAACACCCATAAGCCAAAAGGCTTGTACAATAAAAGAAAAAGTGTGCATGAGGAAGAGATATAATTTCAGAAAATATTATACATATGGGAAGCATTGCAAGCCCTGCCCCTTCTCCTGCTGTGTTCAACTCCTAATGTGTTGGTCCCTCACAGTGTTTGCCTGTTGAAACTGGACCTCATTGAAATTCTATAAAGATATGTTACATCTTGTAATTGTAATATGTATTTCTGATTTTTAAACATTTCTTTATGTCTAATTCAAAACATAAACTATTTTTTTTTTTTTTACTTGCTCCTGGTAAGTAAAATAGAAACTTAGAGCCTCATTCAATTGCAAGCCGGCAACTCACGGCATACAGGCTGTATATCTGCAGGCGTTCTGCGGGCTTGAACTCTGCTACAATTACTGTGCTATTCAATTGAACAAGCCCGCAAGTTATGGTCCGAAATGCCCAAACCATAAACCATGCACTCATATGTAGCATTTCAGACCACGAACCTGATCAGTTAAGCAAGACCGTAACTACCCATTTAGAAACAGCCAATAGAAAATTATACAGCAGTATAAGATGGAGGTTACATGTCAATCAATTAGCGTTTAGGAGTCGATATGCTATCAGACTCACAATCCCGCAAAATACAAAATAATAAAAATGAATGTCAATACTGTTCTAGTCCATGTGGGTGGCCTGATATGTATTAACTCATTGATTACTGAGATCAATATAACCCCCAAAATGAAACATTAAAATGAAATGATTTTTGATTGCTGATTTGCGAGCTTGAGACTGTTGTGCAATTCATTCTAATGTCTTTGTCTTTCATCACTTTCCTGTCTTTGAAAGTGCAGTATTGATTTTTACAGTGCTGCCTGCAGTCAGGGTTTAAACCCCCTTGCCAGTCCTATCTGGTACTTGTAGGATTTTCTTCTACATTTGCCGTTTACGGGTGTGAAAACATTTGCGGGCTTGAGGAATTGTACCAATTGAATAGTGATTTGCAATTATAGTGAGCGTAACTCTTTCGGACGTAAAAGATCAAAGGATTAGATGGGGTGTAAATTTTGGTTGTAACAACCGCATGTATTTTCAGCCCGTAGACCATTTGCGGCTTGCAAAAAGAGGCACGGGGGGGGGGGGGGGGCTGGGGAGAGGGGGGAAAGAGACACGGGGCAGTAGCAATTTAGTTTATGGGCTCCAGTAACTTACAATTTCTCAGTTGAATGAGACGCATAGCTAATGACTGCATTGTTATAGTATCTCATCAGCAAGTGTACTAATAGGGTCTTCCATGGGGCAGATGACATGGGGCATAAATTGCAATGCAGCATATATGAAAAGATACCTGCGGGGGGGGGGGGGGGGGACCTGCAAGTGCATGTAACTATTACTTTACACGTTATCTCCTTTCATTATTCCTTTCCTCTCAATCTTACATTTAAAGGATGACTAACGTATATACTCGAGTATAAGCCGACCCGAGTATAAGCCGAGGCACCTATTTTACCACAAAATACTGGGTAAAATGAGTGACTCGAATATAAGCCGAGGGTGGAAAATGTGCTGACCCCTGTGTCCCCCCTCTCTCTCCCGTGTCTCTTCTCCCCTCTCCCTTCCCTGTTTCTCTTCCCCCCTCCCTTATCACCCTCCTCAACCCCCCTCCTCATTCTCAACCTCCCTCCTCAACCCCACTCCTCATCCTCAACCTCCCTCCTCATCCTCAACCTCCCTCCTCATCCTCAACCTCCCTCCTCATTTTCAACCCCCTCCTCAACCTCAACCCCCCTCCATAACCTCAACCTCCCTCCACATCCTCAACCTCCCTCCTCATCCTCAACCCCCTCCTCAACCTCCCTCCTCATCCTTAACCTCCCTCCTCATCCTCAACCCCCTCCTCATCCTCCCTCCTCAACCCACCATCCTCATCCTCCCCCTCAACACCCCATCCTCATCCTCCCCCCTCAACCCCCATCCTCATCCCCAACCCCCTCCTCACCCCCCCTCAACCTCAACCCCCCTTCTCAACATCAACCTACATCCTCAACCTCCCTCCTCAACCCCCCATCCTCATCCTCAACCCCCCCATCCTCATCCTCCTCCTCACCCCCCTCAACCTCAACCCCCCTCCTCAACCCCCCTCCTCCTCATCAACCCCCTCCTCAACCCCCCATCCT
Organism: Discoglossus pictus; assembly: GCA_027410445.1. Taxonomy (NCBI): domain Eukaryota; kingdom Metazoa; phylum Chordata; class Amphibia; order Anura; family Alytidae; genus Discoglossus; species Discoglossus pictus. The sequence goes on along the minus strand of CM050174.1, from coordinate 25,256,353 downwards.
CAACCCCCATCCTCAACCCCCCATCCTCATCCTCAACCCCCCCATCCACATCCCCCTCCTCACCCCCCTCAACCGCAACCTCCCTCCTCCTCATCAACCCCCTCCTCACCCCCCCTCAACTCAACCACCCTCCTTAACCTCAAGCTCCCTCCTCCTCATCAACCCCCCATCCTCAACCCCATCCTCAACCCCCTTCCTCACCCCCCCTCAACCTCAACCCCCCTCACCCGGAGCAGAGGCCGGAGAAGAAGCAGGTAAGTGAGGGGGAGGTATTTAGAGGGGAGAAAGTGAGGAGGGGGTTGATGAGGAGGAGGGGGGTTGAGGATGAGGAGGGGGGAGGTAAACAGACACAGGGGGGTAGAGAGACACAGGGGGTTAGAGAGACACGGGGGGTAGAGAGACACAAGGGGGTTAGTGAGACACAGGGGGGTAGAGAGACATGGGGGGGTAAGAGAGACACTAGGGGGAGTGACTCGAGTATAAGCCGAGGAGGCCCTTTTTAGCCTTAAAAAAAGGGCTAAAAAACTCGGCTTATACTCGAGTATATACGGTATATATAATTTTTTTTAAACGCATGTTGGCAGTATGCCAAAAAAAATAGAATTTAGCATACTAAAATTACTCCCTACACCTGCATTGGTCCTTTAAAGGACCACGGTATATAAGGAACCTCACTTTTGTGAGAAAAGCTTAATTGTGTATAGAAAGTTTCCATCTTTGAGCACATTTTGTTCTTATTTACTAAACTGGGGAGGATAGAGAGGGGTGGGGCAATTGTTAAATCATTGGCGCTATTCCCCTAAAGAGTATGGACAAAAAAAATCTAATTTTCCACTAATATTACATTGGAAGGGGGGAAAGAGACACGGGGCAGTAGCAATTTAGTTTATGGGCTCCAGTAACTTACAATTTCTCAGTTGAATGAGACGCATAGCTAATGACTGCATTGTTATAGTATCTCATCAGCAAGTGTACTAATAGGGTCTTCCATGGGGCAGATGACATGGGGCATAAATTGCAATGCAGCATATATGAAAAGATACCTGCGGGGGGGGGGGGGGGGGGGGGGGGACCTGCAAGTGCATGTAACTATTACTTTACACGTTATCTCCTTTCATTATTCCTTTCCTCTCAATCTTACATTTAAAGGATGACTAACGTATATACTCGAGTATAAGCCGACCCGATTATAAGCCGAGGCACCTATTTTACCACAAAATACTGGGTAAAATGAGTGACTCGAATATAAGCCGAGGGTGGGAAATGTGCTGACCCCTGTGTCCCCCCTCTCTCTCCCGTGTCTCTTCTCCCCTCTCCCTTCCCTGTTTCTCTTCCCCGCTCCCTTATCACCCTCCTCAACCCCCCTCCTCATTCTCAACCTCCCTCCTCAACCCCACTCCTCATCCTCAACCTCCCTCCTCATCCTCAACCTCCCTCCTCATCATCAACCTCCCTCCTCATTTTCAACCCCCTCCTCAACCTCAACCCCCCTCCATAACCTCAACCTCCCTCCACATCCTCAACCTCCCTCCTCATCCTCAACCCCCTCCTCAACCTCCCTCCTCATCCTTAACCTCCCTCCTCATCCTCAACCCCCTCCTCATCCTCCCTCCTCAACCCACCATCCTCATCCTCCCCCTCAACACCCCATCCTCATCCTCCCCCCTCAACCCCCATCCTCATCCCCAACCCCCTCCTCACCCCCCCTCAACCTCAACCCCCCTTCTCAACATCAACCTACATCCTCAACCTCCCTCCTCAACCCCCCATCCTCATCCTCAACCCCCCCATCCTCATCCTCCTCCTCACCCCCCTCAACCTCAACCCCCCTCCTCAACCCCCCTCCTCCTCATCAACCCCCTTCTCAACCCCCCATCCTCAACCCCCATCCTCAACCCCCCATCCTCATCCTCAACCCCCCCATCCACATCCCCCTCCTCACCCCCCTCAACCGCAACCTCCCTCCTCCTCATCAACCCCCTCCTCACCCCCCCTCAACTCAACCACCCTCCTTAACCTCAAGCTCCCTCCTCCTCATCAACCCCCCATCCTCAACCCCATCCTCAACCCCCTTCCTCACCCCCCCTCAACCTCAACCCCCCTCACCCGGAGCAGAGGCCGGAGAAGAAGCAGGTAAGTGAGGGGGAGGTATTTAGAGGGGAGAAAGTGAGGAGGGGGTTGATGAGGAGGAGGGGGGTTGAGGATGAGGAGGGGGGAGGTAAACAGACACAGGGGGGTAGAGAGACACAGGGGGTTAGAGAGACACGGGGGTAGAGAGACACAAGGGGGTTAGTGAGACACAGGGGGGTAGAGAGACATGGGGGGGGTAAGAGAGACACTAGGGGGAGTGACTCGAGTATAAGCCGAGGAGGCCCTTTTTAGCCTTAAAAAAAGGGCTAAAAAACTCGGCTTATACTCGAGTATATACGGTATATATAATTTTTTTTAAACACATGTTGGCAGTATGCCAAAAAAAATAGAATTTAGCATACTAAAATTACTCCCTACACCTGCATTGGTCCTTTAAAGGACCACGGTATATAAGGAACCTCACTTTTGTGAGAAAAGCTTAATTGTGTATAGAAAGTTTCCATCTTTGAGCACATTTTGTTCTTATTTACTAAACTGGGGAGGATAGAGAGGGGTGGGGCAATTGTTAAATCATTGGCGCTATTCCCCTAAAGAGTATGGACAAAAAAAATCTAATTTTCCACTAATATTACATTGGAAACCAATAGGTTATAAATGGCAGCATGGATGGGAGTAATCTAGTTGTCGAAACTTGAATTTGTTCACAGTATACTGATCCGTTTGTGTATGAATTTATGATGACAGCTCTATGGTCACTTATTTTATTTAATTATATATAAACAAAGATTGGTGCACCTCAATTTATAATAAGTGATGATATTTACAGGATAGCTTCTGACAACAGACGCTAGGGCCATATTTACAAGACACTGGCGCTAGGGCCACATTGGCCATGTTTCAATTATTGCCACTCGCTACTCACTGGCACATCCACTGTTAAGTCAGGGGGTAGATGGGGAGACGTAATTGAAGTTGACTTGTTTTTCCTTGTATCATTTGATAAAAAACTGCCATAAGGAACATCTCCACCCATTTTTTTCATTTGATGTATAGAATAAACTGCCCAATCTCGTGTTTCAAGCTTCTGGGTGATGATAAAAAACATTGTATGGGATTTTCCTGGTGCTAATACAAATAGAGTTCATAATACTTAGGAAGGAAAACACTTACTACAGTTACTATTGTGTATGCTATCTTTTTGCTTTTGTGGTTGTTCCCTATTGTAAGGCTATTTTGTACATACTTTAGCTTAATACAGCTTAGATCTATTATTGCAGTTACCATATTCTACCTTAATTCAGACCTTAATTCCAAACAACTACTGTACGGGTGCTTTTGCCACTTTTGAGTAACAAGCATCCAACTACCTGTTTAATCTGGGATGGTTTATCCCCCATATTTATTTTGAGGCTTATATCTTTACGCTCTATATATGGAATTTTTGGCTTCTACTTGTCAATTGTTTTGAATATTTTTTTTATATATACATTGGGACTATCCATATTGGAAACACTTCTATAGATCTTGTGCTCTCATCATACTGTATATTTGCACCTATATTTATTCAGGGAGAGCATGAGACATATCCATTTTCTTACTGTCGTAGCGCAGCCACAGAGCATTAGCCATAATTTGAGGTATCTACATAGGTAGAGCCTTCCAGGTAGGAGGTATCCTTTGAGATCATAGGATTCTGCTTTTCTTACCTGTGACGTGGAGGTCTTGACCACACTTACTTCATCCAGCTCCCCCTGCTGTATACTATTTTCAAGATAGGCATCATTCATGATCTTGTAGGTGTTATCATGCAATTTGGATACTACCATTGTTTTTAATTCGGAGTTGTTTTGTGCAATAAACTGTTTTCCTTCCTAAGTATTATGAAAGCTTCTGAGTGATCATTATTTTATCTAGTATTTTTGGTGTACTCTATTTATTTTTGTTAATCCTCACAGTCTTCTCTTTCCCTTTCACTGTGAAGGACCTTAAAGTGTGTCTATAAATACTATGAGCCTCATTCAACTTGGGGCTCGCAACTCGATCAGAGACAGCCGAATGTCTGCTATTGAGTTGCCGGCTCCCGTTTGTCTCTGATTGGGATGCTATTGCATTTGGCAAGCCCGAAGGTTAGGGCCCGATAGCGAAAATCAGAAACCATGCTATCGAAAGTAGCATTTGCGAGCTTGAGTATGATTGCTGACGCAAGGCCGTAACTCCCGTTAGAAACAGCCAATGGAATTTGGGTCCGATCGTGACTCGTGGTTCAAGCCCATAGGACTTTGAAATCCAACCTCCATTTTCCATTGAAGTTGAGTTACGATCAGACCCACATTACAGATATAATGCAATATTGCTAAAGCCGTAAATATGATATTCTATTACATGTGAGTTCCATTATATGGAACTCACATGTCACATATCAACACATTGATTCCCGGGATCGATATAACTCAGAAAAGTAAACATGAAATCAAGTATTTTTCGGGGCCGATGTGCGAGCTTGAGCATTTTGTGCTTCTAGTTCTAAGACCGAACATCAATTGCCGTTTTAAAAAGTACAGTAGTGTGTTTATTTATGCATTTACAGTGATCTGTACATGTCATTATGCGCTTTGCGAGACCTCCTCGGTACCATTAACCTGTGGTTCGAATTTTGCCATTTGCGGGCTTGACGGAGGGGTTAGGGAGGGGGAATCTGAGCAATTGAATAGCAATTTGCGACTTTAGGCTTTGCAAAAGGGAAAGATCAAAGGCTTGGAGGGTAATAACTTGCGATTTGAAAAATCGCTATGAATCACAGCCTGGAGCCCGTAACTCGACTGTAGACCCAAAGAAGTTTCCAAATAAATAGCAAATTAAGCTACGGCCTCCATTTCCATGCCCGGATCTCCCGAAGGGCTCAATTGAATGAGGCTCAAGGTCTACATATCCTGTGCAGGCACCAGAAGCATAGACAGCATTTCTCCTTTTATTTCCATACTGGTTCATGATTCCTGAAACAGAGGCAAATATTTATTTGTGAATTAATTATGTAATGGTTTATTTGAAATATTGTTGCGTGTGGATTTGGATATCTTCATTATATTTTAGTCTCTTTTGGCCAGTCTTCCTGTTTCTGAGAAGGGGTGAATTATCCCAGGAAAGAGATCTCTAAAGCTCCAACTATATTTGATCACTCTAATAGAGGTCACTTAATTAAAGCAGTTAAAATGTATTCATTGACCATTGACAGATCCCCTTCCTCTTTATCTAAAGACAATAATTTTTCTGTATTTAGGAAGTTTAGTGTACATTTTCCTGTGCATGGTGATATTATATTTGAGAGTGAAAACGTGGCAAACATATTGCCAGTCCCAACTAATTTTTTTAGAAAATGTCATAAAAGAAAAACTATGCTACAAAGTGGGATTAATGTCGTAAAATGATCTGCCTATTTCCAGATTATTCTTTCCAATAGAAGATGTCACAACTTTCAAAGATTCAGTGGTTGCAAGAAAAAGCCCTTTGTCATGAATGGTGGTATGTGTTTAAATATCTATGTTGCAAGAGCCAAAACCAGTATATAAGAGGGGGCCATGAGTAATATTTGTGTTCAGCCTGTGTGTAAGAGCACGTGACAAAGGGACCAAAACTAGCAATTGGACAGTCCCTGTAGCAATCAAAGAACACGGTCAGGATACCAAAAAGTTTAATTCTGGGTAATCAATCCAGAGCAAACAAATTAAATAAGAACAAGCCAACAACTCAGCAAAGTCTTGTGTTCTCTGCTGAATTTACATATCTGGTTTGGCAGCAAAAATCTAAAGTGTCATAAATGCACATATATCACTTATAGATTATATGTTACATGCATTCCACAATGACGTGGAAAAAGGAAATACTCTGATACAGCGAGTTCCTTGTTCATAAACATAGAAAACATGCTCATATGATTCGTTGAACACGACAAACAATATTGATGCCTTATCTGAAGTTAAATGAACCTTAGATTTGTCTTCCAAAGCAGCTATGGTATAATGAGATTATCTAAAAGAAATACAGCCATAGAAAGAAAGTCCTTCTGATTAAAATCCTGGACTTCATACAATTGGGCCAAGATGAATTTGTTGTGCTATGTTGTTTGAGTCTGGTCACAACATTCTTATTTCAAATAGATCTGTAGGAAAAGCCATCTCTGTCCTGGATCGAATGGAAAGGCCTTCTAAAACGTTTTTTAAGTGGTGATTGGAGAATTGTTTAAGATTTCATTGTGGGTTTTACTCAGGATTTTTTTCTATGAACCTGGCCAACGTTGATTTCAGTTCAGTTAGTATTGGAAATAAAATACTATATCATGTTTGTGAAGTTCAAAGCAGTTCCTCAAGATAATTGTCTTCAGAAAAGTAAATTTTCATTTTAATGTTTGTTCAATTTCCATAATTTTTTTCTCTCACTCACTTTTGTTTTACTTTTGTAGGAATGTAAAGACCGGTTGTTGCTGACTGGACGTAAATCAATTAAACAGAGGTAAAGAATAGCAGGCTGCATTTTGGACATCTTGTACCTGGTCCTATATCCAGTAGCAGAAGGATATCCAATGTATTGCCCAAAGGATCAACAGCCCTATTAAATTCCAGCCTCGTACATACGAGGTTTGTACTGAAGCCCTACGTGCTTTAAATTCTGAAAAGTTATGACGCTATTAAATTAGCTGCGAGCAACGTCCGAGCTACGCAGCATGGCCGGCCATGTCAAACACGGAGAAACAGGGCAGGAGGAATGACTGCCTGTGAGATGATCTCGCAGGCTTCCCCACCTCATCAATTGCTGCGGGGGTCCTGAACGGGACCTCCGCGGCAATCCTAAATACAAACCCCGCCGTGGTGGGTCCTCCAAGTCCCCCTCCGGCACCTAAAATGAACCCCCCTCTATGCTGCAGATCCCCATCGGGACCCCCGAAGTGACACCACATTAACCACTTGCTGCAGGGGTCCATAGGGACCCCCGCAGCCCCACCCTACATTAACCCCCTTAAAGCGGGGATCCCCGATAGGCATCGATCAGGCTCCCGCTACACTTAAAAAATTCAAATTCCCCGCAGCTGCACCTTAAAGGATCACCATTAGCCAATCCCAGCCGCGGCATCTAAAATTACCCCCCCCCCCCCTCTATACTGGGGATCCGCATCGGGACCCCCAAAAGTGTCTCCACATTAACCCCTTGCTGCAGTGGTCCATAGGAACCCCCGCTACATTTAAAAATTCTAATTTCCTGCCTTGCGGGTCCTTAAAGGACCATAAAGATCCTGAAAGGACCCGCGCTAAAAAAATATTAACCCTTGCTGCGGGGGTACTATAAGTACCCCCCAGGCACCTAAAATTAACCCCATCACTCTTGGGACTCTAAACAGAGCCCCATGAGACAAATTAACCCTATAGCTCATGGGGCTCAATACAGAGCCCAATGAGACTTAAATTAACCCCATCACTCATGGGGGTCAATACAGACCCCCATAAGCCCTTAATTAACCCTGTCACTCATGGGGCTATATACGAGTATAAGCCGAGGGGGCCTCAATACAGAGCCCCATGAGCCTTAAATTAACCCCATCACTCATGGGGGTCAATACAGACCCCCATAACCCTAATTAACCCTGTCACTAATGGGGGTCAATACAAACCCCCATAAGCCCTTAATAGACCCCGTCACTCATGGGGCTCTATACAGAGCAGCATAAGACTATAATTAACCCCCTCACTCCAATAGGGGTCTATATAGACCCCTGTAGGACATTATTAACCCCAAGGTTAACCCTACAAGTCCCATGAGGGTCCTCCTGGACCCTCAGGACAAAGTCTAAGCACTACACTACTCTCTTAACCCTAACTACACCCCATCAACCCATACTAAACCCTATCTAACCCTAACTTTGCCAATCTAACTCTTACTGGTCCAATCTAACCCTAATTGAATCTAATAACCCTAACTGTGCATATTGAACCCCATCTAGTCCTATTTAATCCCATACAGCCCCCCATAAGCCTCCATATAACTCCATACTTTATGGGTGTCTATACAGACCCCCGTAAGCCTCTATTTAACCCAATCAATCCCATAAGGGTCTATGAAGACCCTCATAGGACAATGAGATTATCTAAAAGAAATACAGCCATAGAAAGAAAGTCCTTCTGATTAAAATCCTGGACTTCATACAATTGGGCCAAGATGAATTTGTTGTGCTATGTTGTTTGAGTCTGGTCACAACATTCTTATTTCAAATAGATCTGTAGGAAAAGCCATCTCTGTCCTGGATCGAATGGAAAGGCCTTCTAAAACGTTTTTTAAGTGGTGATTGGAGAATTGTTTAAGATTTCATTGTGGGTTTTACTCAGGATTTTTTTCTATGAACCTGGCCAACGTTGATTTCAGTTCAGTTAGTATTGGAAATAAAATACTATATCATGTTTGTGAAGTTCAAAGCAGTTCCTCAAGATAATTGTCTTCAGAAAAGTAAATTTTCATTTTAATGTTTGTTCAATTTCCATAATTTTTTTCTCTCACTCACTTTTGTTTTACTTTTGTAGGAATGTAAAGACCGGTTGTTGCTGACTGGACGTAAATCAATTAGACAGAGGTAAAGAATAGCAGGCTGCATTTTGGACATCTTGTACCTGGTCCTATATCCAGTAGCAGAAGGATATCCAATGTATTGCCCAAAGGATCAACAGCCCTATTAAATTCCAGCCTCGTACATACGAGGTTTGTACTGAAGCCCTACGTGCTTTAAATTCTGAAAAGTTATGACGCTATTAAATTAGCTGCGAGCAACGTCCGAGCTACGCAGCATGACGGCCATGTCAAACACGGAGAAACAGGGCAGGAGGAATGACTGCCTGTGAGATGATCTCGCAGGCTTCCCCACCTCATCAATTGCTGCGGGGGTCCTGAACGGGACCTCCGCGGCAATCCTAAATACAAACCCCGCCGTGGTGGGTCCTCCAAGTCCCCCTCCGGCACCTAAAATGAACCCCCCTCTATGCTGCAGATCCCCATCGGGACCCCCGAAGTGACACCACATTAACCACTTGCTGCAGGGGTCCATAGGGACCCCCGCAGCCCCACCCTACATTAACCCCCTTAAAGCGGGGATCCCCGATAGGCATCGATCAGGCTTCCGCTACACTTAAAAAATTCAAATTCCCCGCAGCGGCACCTTAAAGGATCACCATTAGCCAATCCCAGCCGCGGCATCTAAAATTACCCCCCCCCCCCTCTATACTGGGGATCCGCATCGGGACCCCCAAAAGTGTCTCCACATTAACCCCTTGCTGCAGTGGTCCATAGGAACCCCCGCTACATTTAAAAATTCTAATTTCCTGCCTTGCTGGTCCTTAAAGGACCATAAAGATCCTGAAAGGACCCGCGCTAAAAAAATATTAACCCTTGCTGCGGGGGTACTATAAGTACCCCCCAGGCACCTAAAATTAACCCCATCACTCTTGGGACTCTAAACAGAGCCCCATGAGACAAATTAACCCTATAGCTCATGGGGCTCAATACAGAGCCCAATGAGACTTAAATTAACCCCATCACTCATGGGGGTCAATACAGACCCCCATAAGCCCTTAATTAACCCTGTCACTCATGGGGCTATATACGAGTATAAGCCGAGGGGGCCTCAATACAGAGCCCCATGAGCCTTAAATTAACTCCATCACTCATGGGGGTCAATACAGACCCCCATAACCCTAATTAACCCTGTCACTCATGGGGGTCAATACAAACCCCCATAAGCCCTTAATTGACCCCGTCACTCATGGGGCTCTATACAGAGCAGCATAAGACTATAATTAACCCCCTCACTCCAATAGGGGTCTATATAGACCCCTGTAGGACATTATTAACCCCAAGGTTAACCCTACAAGTCCCATGAGGGTCCTCCTGGACCCTCAGGACAAAGTCTAAGCACTACACTACTCTCTTAACCCTAACTACACCCCATCAACCCATACTAAACCCTATCTAACCCTAACTTTGCCAATCTAACTCTTACTGGTCCAATCTAACCCTAATTGAATCTAATAACCCTAACTGTGCATATTGAACCCCATCTAGTCCTATTTAATCCCATACAGCCCCCCATAAGCCTCCATATAACTCCATACTTTATGGGTGTCTATACAGACCCCCGTAAGCCTCTATTTAACCCAATCAATCCCATAAGGGTCTATGAAGACCCTCATAGGACAATGAGAAGCCTTTTATTAACCCCATACGTGCCATGATGGTCCTCCAAGACCCCCATGACATTAATTACAAACACTACACTATCCCCCCAATAAACCACTAAATCTAAACTAACCCCCCTCTACCCTAACCTATTAACCCCTACCTAGCTAACACCCGATTAATTAAATAGGGCTAGATGGGGTTAAATAGACCCAGCTAGGGTTATTAGGTCCAGATAGGTTTTAATAGGCACAATTAGGATTAGATTTGCCCAGTAAGAGTTAGATAGGCCCAGTTAGGGTTAGATAGGGTTTAGTATGGGATAATGGGGTATAGAGCCCCATGAGTTATAGGGTTCATTAAGTGCTCATGGGGCTCTGTATAGAGCCCCTTGAGTGACGGGGTTAATTAAGGGCTTATGGTGGTCTGTATTGACCCCCATGAGTGATGGGGTTAATTTAAGGCTTATGGGGCTCTGTATAGAGCCCCATGAGTTAAAGGGTTATTTAAGTTCTCATGGGGCTCTGTATAGAGCCCCATGAGTGACAGGGTTAATTAAGAGCTTATTGGGGTCTGTATTGACCCCCATGAGTGACAGGGTTAATTAAGGGCTTATGGGGGTCTGTATTGACCCCCATGAGTGACAGGGTTAATTAAGGGCTTATGGGGGTCTGTATTGACCCCCATGAGTGATGTGGTTAATTTAAGTCTCATGGGGCTCTGTATTGAGCCCCATGAGTGATAGGGTCCTTTAACGATCCGCGAGGCAGGAAATTCTAATTTTTTTAAATGCAGCGGGGGCCTGATCGATGGGATTGGTTAATAGTGTGCCGTGGGCCCTTTAAGGACCTGCGGCGGGAAATCTGAAACTTTTAAATGCAGACGGAGCCTGATCGGTGCCAATTGGGGACTCCCACTGCAAGGGGGTTAATGTGGTGAGGTTGCAGGGGTCCCAATAGGGACCCCTGCAGCATGTGGATGTGTTTAGGGAGCAGGCTGTATCTCTCTCGGAGCCTATTCTCGGACGAAAAGGAGGCTGTGAGGGACATATTGCGGAATCGATCCTCGAAAACAGCAAAAAACTGTCTTTTGCTGGGACCGAGGGAACTACGAGGGCTAATTTAATGAGGCAGCAAGACTGGTGGCTGATTTCCTAGTATAGGTAGAAGATCTAGAGCTTATGACAAAAAGAGAGTTTTAGGGGTTGTGGTTCAAGTGAATATCCAATAACCAATCAAAAGCTGGAGTATCAAAGAGGCAAAGTACCCACAAAGAGCAGGGCATGGGCGATATTAAGTTGTACCCTCTTATTTAAGCTTTTGCTCCAAAACTGAAGCAGACTGTGTCATCCTTGGGCAGCCAAACTCATCCTGTTCAATGTCATGGCGTTCCACTATAGAGTGATGCACAGAGTTGGATGGTACACACCTTACAAGAGCTTTTATGACACTGGGTGACTAATCCTGTATGATGTCATGGCGTTCCACTATAGAATGGTGTATAGAGTCGGTTGCTACATACCTTACAAGGAATTCTATTTTTGCGATGCATGCTGCCACTGGAGTCCAAGAAGTTAAAAACAAATTCTCGCCTGGAATATTTTCCTTTTCTTGATCCATATTCCAAGGCAGCATTTACCAAAAGTAACTAAGTATGTGAACAGCTGCCAGAACAAGGAAAGAAAAAAAAAGAAAAAAAAAAACATCTTGTCTACGGTAATTTACTTGTCTCAGTCCTACTTTATTGTCAGCAAAACATTTAAAGTTGTCTTATCTTTTTATTCATTATTGTTTGTTTCACAGCCATCGGAGTGGAAAGAGTCTGGAATCCATAGATTATTATTATTATTACTCTTTATTTATAATGCGCCAGAATTTTCCATAGTGCTATTTACAGCGTAGTATAAAGTACAGTGAGTTTAACACAAATTACAAAGATATATATACATACTAAGTTAAGTGGAAATTCAAGTAAAAGTACAATAAAAAAAAAATGTCGTAACACAGTTGAGGTCTTGCAAATTAGATTGATGGGTTGGTTGTTTTTGTCCATGTAAGTGAATATTCATTTTTTTTTTCTCCTTTTTTTGCTCTTTAGTTTCATCAATTCAGATGGGTTCTATTGAGGAACAACTAATAAAACTTGTAAGTGACACTTTGTTATGATAAGTCTTTGTCACTGAGTTTGGAAATTCAACCGGCACAACTGGAAAATATATGTGAAATAGTTATTAAATTTATAATATACTTAAAATAATGCAGTGTCAGAAATTGAATATAGTTCCAAACTTTTGAACATTTATATGACTCATTTTCTTTTTTCTCTTAAAGACTGAAGAGTATGATATCAAACAAACCAAGGTAACATATATTTAATTTACATTATTAATTAAATTAGTTATCAGTGTACTAAAAACATTTTTTTTTTAAATATTAAATTAGTTCTTGCTGAAAAGTTTTACAAATTATTAGGCAGGAAAAAATATTCTGGTGTATATATATATATTTGTTTACAGCGATAATATACAAAATTATATTTTTTTTATATTTCTTTAGCTCGAACAAATAAAAAAACAACTGAGAGGTAAGTGCTAGGCTAGAAGATGAACCTGTTGGGTTAGGATTGTAGGGCAAAACAAATGCAGAGACCTGGGTCCAAAAGGCAAAGTTGTAGGTAATATCCAGACCATGGGCATAGGACTCCAAACCAATCTGGGGGGGATCATTTAACTATACTTCCAGGACAGAGAGCAGGGGTGGATCTACCTCCAGTGTACCCGGCACCAAGCACCGATGCCCTGCCCATTGCTGCAGTGCCCCATGAAAACCTTTTGTTTTTTACATTTCTATGCGTAAATTCTCGATGCTCCAGCCCACCCAAAATAATTAAAAATTATATATAGTATACTATATAGTATATATATATACACGAATATATATATATATATATATATATATATATACACGAATATATATATATATTTATATATATATATATATAAATTATGGGTCAAAGCTTTCTTGGGAAAGACAAACTTCTCCATAGCACTGGCTAACATATATGTCTATATGCCAACTTATTATGTGTGTGTGTGTATATGTATTTTGCCCACCATAATATAAATGATTGTTGTGGTGAACTACCTACTCACAAGATCCACAACACAAGCTGAGATCCCGCTCCATGCTGATGATAGCCAGCAAGCTTGAAACAGCTGTACATGGATAGGATAATAGGATACTCAGCTTGTGTATAATCCAACCTTGGCTTTGCATTAAAGCTGTGTAATGTTTGATAATGGCTATGGATTGAAGAGCGAGGCATTTGTGGGCACATTTGCATGTCCCAGCTCAGCTTCCCAGAATGCAGTGTAATAACTGTTTTTCCTTGGAATTCTGAGCTGGAAGCAGGTTTTTTAACTTGTTTTAGACATTAAAATGTGAACACAGATGTACTTTTTATTTACTATATATATATATATATATATATATATATATATATAAAATATATGTCTATATGCCAACTTATAATATATAAATTATGGGTCAAAGCCTTCATGGGAAAGACATATTGCACATCTAGTGGCCAAATCTGGTAATGCATGATTAAGTTTAATTTTGTTTGTTTTTTGGCCCTTATTCATTTAATTTGGGGGACTTGTGTGTCTCCCCCCCCCCCCCCCCCCCACAGTTCCTACACCCCTGATCCAGTGCAATGTGGAGAGGCACGTGGTAGATAAGAGCAGTCATGGTTACTTGGGTGAGGTCAGGGCAGGCTGCAAGGTCGAGCTAGTAGGCAAGCAGTGGTTAAGTATGTCCTAATCAAGGGGATCTAAAAGGTTGCAGGGTAGAGAAGGTGATAATCAACATGAATCTAGTCAAGGGTTAAAATTGTACAGCAGAGTGCAACATGATATCCACCGTCTAATGTGGAGGTTGAGGCCCTATTGTAATTCATAGCTACATATGAAAATAATGTACATTCCATGTATTTAAAAAAAAAAACATAAGGCCATCCTGAGGTTTAGGCCAAGCTTTTTACTTTGATAATAATACGTCTCAAGTCTCCATAATTCACTAGTGGAAAATTAATTTTGAAATGCTGAAAGAGGGTATGTAGATAGATGAGTGAAAAATAGAGAAATGAGAAAGTAAAGTCATTCTTACCCATCTTGGAAGCCTCTTGGAAGAAGCAACTGGTTGTATTAGCAGCCAAGTAAGAAATACAAGAATGTGGTTTGGTTTAATAATGTGTATGTGGGTATAGTTGGGCTATTGGTGCTGGTTGGGTGGATTAATCGTGATCAAGTAACAAATCACTTTGTGAGGACTGGTAATCATCTAAATTACTGGATATCCTGAGGATCATTGACCTTTAGGCAGTGGTGGAGCTAGTCAATGTAGGGTCCCAGTGCAAAATAAACTGGGGGCCCCCTGCACATCTCTATACACCAAATAGTGGGTCAATAAAATATCCAAAAATATATGTACTTGGTCAGATTACCCATAGGGTGATCAGATCACCTTTCTATAAAAAATAATTATCTGCCCTCCTCTAATAAATTAAGAGGAGTAAACATAGCAGAGGGACCCTACCATGCTGTGGGCCCTAGTGCTTGTCACCTACTACACTGCGATAGCTCCACCACTGCCTGTAAGATGTCCTGAGGCTCACAGTAGGATGTCCAAGACACTGTGATTCAGCCTCTTCTAGTTATTTACGTATAATCATTTCTTTAAAGTTAGTTTTATTTATGCAAGATCTAAACACAAAGTGAATTTTCTATTCTAATACAGAATTAATATAGAAATCTAAGGTCTGTTTCCATGTGCAATGGCAAAATATAATAAAAATAAACTCTTTTGTTGACTTCAAATGTACTTCAAATAACTACCCTTTGAAAAGACAATAAATGAATTTAAAGAACATCAAAGCAGGTAAAAAAAATGTGTTATTCTCTCTAATGTGTTTTTTTACTTTTAGATGGAAGTTTTGAGGATGAATTGTGAGTATCGTGTTTCTCTTTGTATACTGATGCTGATAAAAATAGGACTAAATGGATTTTAATCTACAAAAATATGGGACAGCTCTGACTAATCAATGAATAGAATAATGAAAGAGAGGTAAATGGTGACTCAGGGTTTCCTGGTGGTCCAGTGGTTAGGATTGGTTGCTGAACGGTTAGGGAACTAAGAGGTCACACCACCCTGAAGCTGAGAAGGGTTGGGGTTGGTCAGTACTTGGATGGGAGACCACCTAGGAATACCAGGATGCAAAACATAACAGTGACTCACATAATAGTCTTTCATGATCTTTCTCCTTTTAGACACCAGGGGAGACTCGTTTTCCTTTTGCAGCACCCAAGGATGCATCCACACAATGCTGTGTGTAGTACTTGTGTATTTCTATGTCTGGAGACATGTGTTACACAGTTCTGACCTGGTTTTTGCTTGCACCAACCATTTTTGCTATCATGAAGTGCAGATTCGGACCTTTATAAGTCGGCAGTGCTCAGTTGTTTTGCTTCATTGCTGCAGCTTCCGTGTTTCTTCCTAGGATTTACCTATTGCTGACCTCGGACTGTTTGACTGCTGGCTTCCTGACCTTGGTTATGTTTGTGGACACACTCTGTTTGCTTGTGGCCATGACTTCCGCTTGCCTTGTTTGTTAACCTTGCTGCCAAGCCCTGACAATGTGGTCCATTTTTGACCACCTCTTTTCTATGGCCTTTTCCTGCTAATATGATGTTGTCTTCTCTGCTATGGGGCTCCTCACCTACTCTGGCTTTACACCACTAGAGATGACAGGAATATGACTGAAATGTTTGAAAAATTTGAAAAAGAAAGTATAATAGCTGACCAAGCCATATAGGTCCAATAATGACGAAATGGAACATCTACCATGAAACAAGTAGAGTTGGTGGACCAACCTCAAAAAGAACATATTCAGCAATACAAATGTATACCTGAAACAGCTAGAAAAAAACAGACCTCAGAAAGTAATTAGCAATTATGACCAATTATTGCACCAATAGCAGAATGTGTTTGGCATCACAGAAGGTTAAGAAATAGTGTGGCTTATCTGCCATTTATCTTACAAGTGAATTTAGAGGAAGTGTAAACAAAATCGTGTTGAGAGCATGTTTTTGCTTATCTGATCACATTTACTGAATGGTAATACAGGCACAATAAGTCCGTCACCCCTAAGATTCACTGTCCCTCTGTTTTCTGTCACATGTGAGGACAGAGGAGGAGAAAATAGTCCCATTGTGAGCTATACCATGTAGGGTTACCCAAGATGGGCAGGTCATAGCAGAGAAAAGAACTGGCAACCCACTCTAGTATCTTTGCCATGGAAACCACATGGATAATCACAACCAGAAACAAGATGTGTTTGGCTTGCTGCAACCCATAGGGTCACAGAGAGTCGGACACAACTGAACAACTGCACACAACATATGCTGTAGCACCGTCTTTGAGCGTAAGATCAAATGTACACAGTGCTATCACCAAAGCACCTAACAAGATTGAAAGCTCACAAGCTTATAGACTCAGTGGCGTAGCTAGAGTAAACGTCACCTGGGGCGGTCCGTTCAAATGTCACCCCAGTGACCCCACACGACCCTATGCTGAATGGTTAGGTGTAGCTAAATTTTCATACATACTCTACCTCTAGGCTCTACTTTACTCTACTGACCGGTACTTTACTGCTTACATGTATGATAATCATACATGTAATTTTAAAAATCTTTGGATTTGAACTATTTGTTTTGTGGTATTGGATTCGGATTTTGTCTTGGATCATACTATGATCCAAGACAAAATCCGAATCCAAAACCACAAAACAAATAGTTCAAATCCAAAGATTTTTAAAATCACAAGGCTTATGGGAGAGGCTTCAATGCCTCCCATGTCTGTCCCCTTCCTCCTCCTTTCAGAGGCCCACACTGCTCCCCCTGCCCCACTGATGCTCCCCCTGCCCCACTGATGCTCCTCTTGCCCACTGATGGTCATTGCGAGGCCCGCAGTACACACATGTACCTGGTTGGTGCAAACCCTGCCCGTACCTGGTTCCAATCCTGCCAGCAGCGCCGCACTCACCGTCTTCTCCTCTGCGCCGACCGTCCTCCAGCCAGAACTACTTCCTGGAGCAAGCCGCGAACCTCGCAGGCGGGATGCGCATGTGCAATGCAAGGCTTGATCCAGAAAGTATTTCCGGCCGGAGGATGGGAGCCACAGAGAGGGTGAGTGCGGCACTGCTGGCAGGGTTGCATCCAGGTACAAGACACATGGGAAGGAGAGGAGGGGGGAAAGGAGACAAGGGAGGCACTGGAAGGGGAACGGAGACACAAGAGAGGGAGAGGAGGTGGGAACGGAGACAAAAGGGATTTAGAGGGGGGAAAGCATACATATTCCTGATTTCCTGTGTTTGTTGCGTTTTTATCACAATTCTATTTTCAGACTATTTTCGCACCTTAGCCTGGCTGAAAAATTTTGTTGGAGGTGACATAGTGTCACCCTCCATATGCTGTCAGCCGGGGCGGTCCGCCCCCCTCGCCTCCCCTTAGCTACGCCACTGTATAGACTAAAGGGTTTGGGTGAGGTACAGGAGGGTGATAGGTGTGTTGTACATATTAAGGATGAAGGTGATAAGATTCTTTAAACAGATACATTTTTAGTGAGGTTTTGAAGGTTTTGAGGCAGGAGGAGTCTAGTGGAGCGAGGCAAGGAGTTCCAGAGAATAGAAGCAGCAAGAGAAAAGACCTGAAGACTGAACTAAGAGTGGAGGTGATAAGTGAGGAGGACAGAAGATGGTCATCAGCAGAGAGAAGATGGTGGTTGGGGGAGTATTTAGAGATAAGAGCAGAGATTTAAGGGGGGGTACTATTGTTGAGCACTTTATACATTAAGATCAAGATTTTAAATGTTATTCTGGAGGCTACGGGAAGCCAGTGGAGTGACTGACAGAGACGATCAAATTAATGCCTGGTTGTATATTTAAAAGAGCCTGTTTAATTAATTAGTCCATTCCAGAAAACCATAAATATATATATAAATAAACTAATTATTGGTGAATAATAATTTCTTAGCACTACATTAATAGACGAGTAATTTCACTTTTTTGCTGAACATAAATATGGAAATTATTTTATTTATTTATTTATTGTAGAAAAGATGAACTTCAATGTGAAAAGAATAATCTCAAAGAGAAATTAGACCAACTGGTAGGTCAATGTATTTCTGTGTTTTTTTCTACAAGTGGGCCTGTTTCTGCAATGACTCAAACTGTTTCTTCTTTCTTCAAGGACAATACCATTGAGCAGTTGCTGAACAACAGGTAAACAATCTGCATTGGACATATGCAAATGCTACAGATACAAACTGACATAGGTTGTCTAAAGGATGAACTTGAGGCTTGGGTGGGTTTCATAGCGACTTCTTAAAGGCTTTGTTGGGTTCCGATAGAATCTTATCTTGCAATTATATTTTTGTTTTATGCAGTTACTTAATATTAGACACTTCACTTACTTATAGTAGAAGCCACTAAAGTAACAGTTCTTTCATTCTGGAACTGCCGCCTTTCTTCCTGTTCCCTTTCATGTAGGGTGTCATGTTTCACAGCTGTGGCCTCAAGCCAAGCCCACAGGGAAGCACCTCCCCTGTGAATGAGGCCTTATATAAAACATGGCACCCTATATTAGAGAGAACAGGAAGACAGGTGACACTTCAACAAAATGAGAATATGTTACTTGTAGAAAGTATGTTAATTGTATATTTTATATGGCAATTACATTGAGGAGGATACAATTAAGTCACCTAATTTAAAACATGGATATAAAACAAAAAGACGCGCCCCTTTTCTTCCACCTTCATTTTGGGCATCATGAAGACATGTTTTAATGAACAACAGTGCTGACAAAGCTGGATGCATTAAATACACAATACCTATTTCACCTGTGGGCCCAGTACCAACTCCCTCAGTGCCCCCCAGGGCTCACCTTGCCTTCCCTCCTGCCTGAGCAAAGCTCCACTGCCTGCACCATAGCTCTCAGAAGTCTTCTTCACATAGCACCCAGTTCCTCTCAACATCCACGCAACTCAGCACCCACCCCTCTTAACATCCATCCCTACATAGCACCCAGTCCTTGTCAGCAGCCATCCCCTCTCAGCATACATCCACAAACAGCAAACCATCTCAGCACCCATCCGTATTTCCATTGCTCCCCCTCACAGCACCTATCCCCTCTGTATTTTGCTGTCATTCAGCCCTTGCGCTTTCTCACCTCTTCCCTGATACATATCCCCAGCATTCTGAACTACTGCTCACTGCCACCTCTTTGAGCTTCAGTAAAAGTGCTCTATTTTTAAACAGGCATAGTCCAATTTCCTTGGTGTGAGGCCTAGGGGGGCAATGGAAGGTTGGGCCGGGGTGGGGTGGAGGGGTCAGAGGAGCCCCTACACTACAGAAAAACTAATAAACGCAAAATAAAAAAAATGCACAAAAAAATTACACAACACTGGGCCCTCCAGAGTTTCTTCTCACTCCCCAGAAGCAGGAAGTTGCATTAAAGGATGCAACCAAGCTCTCCAGAAATGAAAACACCCCTCTCACTCACACAACTTCCCCCAACGTATCATGGAGCCCTCCAGGGTCCTGCCTCTAACCACTACTCTATCCAGCTACATCTTATAATATGAAATACAATATCAATGTCATGGCTTCCTATTTTTTTTAGGTAGCAGTAGAATTTTACTGACAAATGGAACAAATGATCATTTAGTTAGGATAGAAATATACAGTGATGTGGGGGGTGTCAATAAGTTCTGAGAACATGACCCTGTATGTTTATTAATTGATACTGTAGTGCATTTCTGTGTGTATTAAAAAAATAGTGTTAATATCACCAACTAATTCCTAGATTGGGGTTAATTCCGGTTTCTTGCTTGTAACAGATGTTTAGTGGAGGAAACAATGGAAGAAGATCAAGTTTTGGAAGATTGTGATTATGAGAAAGAAGAGGAGGAGGAAGAGGAGGAGGTGGAAGAGGAGGAGGAAGAGGAGGAGGTGGAAGAGGAGGAGGACATGTGCGACTCTGAAGAGGAAGAAGAAAATGAAGAGCTGAAAGTGAGTGTTCATGAGGAGTATGAAGAACTGGCAGAATGTAATTTAGAAGAGGAAGATAATGAAGAGGTAGAGGAGTGTGACAATGATGAAGAGATTGAGGACTGTTGTTATACAAAGGAGGAAGGAATGGATTCATTGGAAGAGTGACAAGGAGAATATGGAAAAAAAGACTGATGGAGAATTTATTCCTGGTACAAGAACTTGCATTTATTTCCAACAAGTAAGATGCAGTTTTTAAGAATGAAGATCTTTACACTCAAGCAGTCTGTGTAGTGTCACTTTAAGAAAAAAAAATGATGAGTGAGCATAAAATACAGGCTAGGTATAAAGAGGCCCTGGGGGTATATAGTAGGTTGTTGTTTTTCAGTTGTGTCCGACTCTCCATGACACACTTGTTATGTCTTGGGTTGGGCTTTTCCATAAGGTTATCTTGGGAAAGAAACTAGAGTGCATTGCCAGTTCCTGCTCCAGTGTGACCTCTCTGCTATGACCTGCTCATCATGGATGACCCTACATGGTATAGCTCATAAGGCTCTTCACCACGACAAGGTAGCGAACCAGAAGGGGATATGGTAAGTAGAAAGGTATCAAATATGGTGGCACAAAGAGTTCTCCCATTCTAATCTCAAAGCCTTCTAGCTGCCAAGTGTGCTTCCTATGCTCTCGGGTTGGGCTTTTCCATAAGGTTATCTTGGGAAAGAAACTGGAGTGCATTGCCAGTTCCTGCTCCAGTGTGACCTCTCTGCTATGACCTGCTCATCATGGATGACCCTACATGGTATAGCTCATAAGCCTCTTCACCACGACAAGGTAGCAAACCAGAAGGGGATATGGTAAGTAGAAAGGTATCAAATATGGTGGCACAAAGAGTTCTCCCATTCTAATCTCGAAGACTTCTAGCTGCCAAGTGTGCTTCCTCTGCTCTCATGCAATCTTTGGCCCATGCCTCCTATGGCTCAGCATCTCATGGTGCACCCATGCCTCCTATGGCTCAGCATCTCATGGTGCACCCATGCCTCCTATGGCTCAGCATCTCATGGTGCACCCATGCCATGTATAAATGTACACTAAGAATCAGTATATTGAAGTATGCTCCATATTTACTTTTACACAAAAGCGTCAATAGTGTATTTATTTTCCAATGTAATGCATCTATTATCTTTACTCACTATTATTATGATTGGCGCCAACATAGCAGTGAAAGCTTCCTATACATTCCCACGTTGAAAGTAGAAACCAAACTGGTGGATTCCACTGCTGCATAATAATATATTCTAAGTAATAAACTAAAGTCTAAATTATTTAATTTCCCTTGTAAAAACAGTTTGACCACTACCAAGTGCACTTCTTCACAAGAGAATATTTTAAAGTATATAATTGTGGGGATGGCGCCATCTAGTGCTCCAGAAATAAAAATATATTTTTTTAACAAAATATTAATTATATATAGCCATTCCCAAACTGTGGGTTATTTTAGACAGTTCACATATCTGCTGTATTTGTTTATGTTTTTTATTATGTTTCGTTAATATGATTAATGAAGCACAGGTGGAGCTACCACAGTGCAATGCACCGGGGCCCGTCTCTGAACCCAATGCAGTCACACCCCCACCTTTGCCCATGACCCCCTAGCTCTCCCTGGTTTCACCCTGTGCCCCCCTCATCCTCATCATATCCCCCTCTTGATGGCTTCCTATTGCTCCTCTGACGCCACGCCTTCTCATCTGGGCAGGGAATCACGAACAATGTCACGTGTGGGTGACATTATTTGGTGATTCCCTGCACGGGGGAAAAATAAATAATTAGCTGGCTCCGGGGGGAAACATAATTAATGTGCTGGCTTCAGAGGGGCATCCGGGAGTAAAGAAAATGAATAAAGTATAAAAAAAATACACAAACGTACTACATATGCCTACATATTACACCAATGGTTTAAACTTCTCTAGACTTGTCATTCAAAAATGCATAAAAGCACTTTTATATCCTTTGCAAAAGCTGTTTTTGCAAATGTCAGAGTCCTTTTATGATAAAATTGTGTGGGCCAGTTAGTTAGTGCACAGCATCAGCACAGATTGTGAGCTCTGCGGACAACTCATTGACTAGTCTACACGTCGTTGCACAAATCCTTTATTGCCAGAGGAAGATTTTCAAGCAGGAATGAAGAGCACATTTTTTACCTTTGCAATACTTGTTTCTCATGCGCAAAAAAAAATTTACTTATTAAAGCCTGCTCTATTTTATACTTGATCTGTAAAAGAAAATGCTGTAAACATCATCCAAGTGGATAGTAACCTGAAGGACCACTGAACCCTATAATCATGAGCGTAGGAGTCCAAAAGAATACCTTCACCGCTCATCAGGAGCGCTGCCATGAGCACCTTTGGCGCTCACTGAGAGCCTCTCCCCACTCTCTCCCTCCCGTGTCTCTTTGTCCCCTCTTTTAACATTGTGTGACCAACATTCGTAAGTATGACAACTATATATATAATGTATATAATATAAATTATGAGTCAAAACTTTCATGGGAAAGACATACTGCTTCATTGCTCCTCTAGTGGCAAAATCTGTTAATGCATGATTAAGTTAAATTGTTCTATTTTGTGTGACCCCAATTGATTTAATCTGGGGGGGGATTTGTGCCCCACCCCACCCCAGTTCCTACACCCCTCCCTATAATTACACTGGCCAACAAAATTTCACTTTTCTTTGTCTAAGAAGTCAAAATAGGTGAACCATATAGTATTTTTTGTACTGAATACAAATATATTTTTTAGAATTTCTTTATCACGTAAGTATTTTGAGAGACAGTGATTTTAAGTTCACAGTATTACATATATTTACAATACGTACATAGTAAAGGAGTAACCCCCCTAAAGCGTAGAAGTATAGAATGTATCCCATATTTTTTTTCAGGAACATCCCTCTTAAGGGTCCAATAGTAATGAGCAAGCATTGCTGGACTCCACTTGTCCTGGTACCGCTTTTCCATTTTGGAAATGTCCTGGTGGATTCGTTCACCATGTTTATAGCTGACTTCCCCAAGATTTGCTGGGAAGGAATCCGGGTGCGAATACAAGAAATGGATTTTCAAAGACATGTTACATCCCAGGGTCTTGTAAGATTGCAAAAGATCATCCACTATTGTCTGCCTTATGATTCCCTAAGAAGTTCTGGCAAACACTCTTGAAAGATCTCCATACAACCTTTTCAGCCTGGTTCAACTGGTTATCATAATTCTCATCTTTAATCAGTTGTCTTATTTGAGGTCCTACAAATATCCCCTCTTGATCTTTGCATCACTGATCCTTGGAAATTTTTTCTTAAAAATGTAAATCCGGGTCCACTTTAATAGATCGTTTTGACAAAGTTCTTAATAAGGCCGAGTTTTATATGGAGTGGAGGTAGATGCACTTTTTTTTGGATCAACAAGTGGTGCATTGACAACATTCTTCAGTCCTGGAGTTAGTGATGCTCGTTTTGGCCATTTTTCCTGAGTGTAATCTTCTGTCTCTGCTGTCCCACTCACAAGGAAAACAGCCGTACTTGTGTGTACTTGTGTGTACTTGTGTGACCAAGTTGTAGTCCAAGCAAGATAGTGACTACTTTCAGGTCATCACAGATATTCCATTTGTATTATTCATATTTGATTTTTTTCAAGCACGAGTTTTATGCTCTCATAAGTTTCCTTGATATTGGCAGCATGAGCTAGTGGCACTGATGAAAACTTTTTTTTCCTTTTTGGAGAAGCACAGCTTTCAAGCTAACTTTAGAAGAATCACATACTGTATAGTAGTTGTCAAACGCTTTGCAAGTTGCGTACGACTTAGGCGATGAGCGCCACATTGCTTGCGAGCCTCGCTGTTAAAGCGTAGGACTTAGCCGATGAGCGCCGAAGCATGGTGATCCGTTAAACTGTAGCACTTAGCCGATTCGAGGCGTAGCGAGCAGTTAAAACACGTGACTCGACGAGACGCAAACATTTACGAGATTAGCGGCCGAACAAAAAACACGAAAAACACACTAAATACAGCCAAAAAGATTACAAAAACATCACAGACAGCATGGGGCAACAGCCAGGACGTCTGTGAGTGAGGTAGAACGCAAATATAACTCGATTTAGACGATTTTTGCCTAAGCGAGGAAACAAATGGACGCCGAAAAAAATTAAAACAAGGCTAAACGCATACCACTTTGCACATGACACTACGACCTACAACATACACTATTACAAAAGCCGGAAAATGCTCACGAGACGCGTAACACATTAATAACATTACGACTATACAATGCCGCTTTACACAATAACCCAACGGCTTTACCTCGCGCACGCAGCCTATTTATAATGCACACTTGGAACATTCATTACACTTTATCATCAGGGCACCAACACTCACAATGTATATTCTTTGCAGACGCAAAATACAAACAGATTGTTAGCTCTTCAGCCTATTGCTCGCTGCATATATCAATTATAAATAATTAAAGTATATTAATTTATTGAATAAATCATTAATTATTACTTAACTACATATACATAGAAATATCTCTCTCAGAGGACCAAAAGCACATGACAGGAGAGGCTTGCAATGAGCGCCGAAGGTCCTCACAGTTCAAAACGGTTTCAATTATGTCTCAAACATCATTCCCAGGGCTTCAACTTTTATTGCCCTGTCATTTTTGACGGGCAAGTCGCTAGTCGATAAATAAATGGCAATCCTCAGTTTTGCACTTGTGACCAAGTGCTACCATGACAGAATAAACATCATTGCAAAAAAAAACAAGTTTATCTTGGTAAAAGAAATCCTTAAAGTCACTATGCCTATCTCTAAAAAAACAAACTTTAGTTTCCTTATGGAGGAGATCCCAGCCTTTCAACCGGGAGCCTAAAAATTCTGCTTGCCTTTTAGATAGGTTCAAGTCTCAGACGAGGTCATTGAGGTCTTCTTGGGTAAAAAATGTGGTTGTAACGATGAACATGAGGCCTCAAAGGTTTGATCTCATGGTGATCTCATCATCACCATGCTCTACATGATCTTTTTCTGGTTCATCATCGCTAAGTACTACTTTTTCTGGAGGCACAGGCAATTCTTCACTATGCAGGACCGGCCTGATGGCAGAGGGTAGATTCGGATATGTCACAGTGTGATTTCATTTAGAACTGATGCCTGAAATGTTTGTAAGGCAAAAGTAATAATGTATGGAGTGATCATTTTGTTTTCGCCAAATTCATGTGCCTAGAACCCGTTGACCAACTTGTGAGTCTGACACATACCCAACTTTTATCTTGGTCACCGACTTTGCATCCAAAGTAAAGCTCATAACACTTCTTAAAAAGGGGAGTAAAACCACGTTTATGATTTTTAAATATCACCTCACCGCAAATGTAGCAAAATTAGTCTGTATGATTACCGTATATACTCGAGTATAAGCCAACCCGAGTATAAGTCGAGGCACCTATTCTACCACAAAATACTGGGTAAAATGAGTGACTTGAGTATAAGCCGAAGGTGGGAAATGTGCTGCCCCCTGTGTCCCTCTTGTGCCCTCTGTGTCCCCCCTCTCTCTCCTGTGTCTCTTCTCTCCTCTCCCTTCCCTGTGTCTCTTCCCCCCTCTCCCTTCCCTGTGTCTCTTCCCCCCCTCCCTTATCACCCTCCTCAACCCCCCTCCTCAACCTCCCTCCTCAACCACCCCATCCCCATCCTCCCTCCTCAACCTCCCTCCTCAACCACCCCATCCCCATCCTCCCTCCTCAACCCCCCCTCCTCAACCTCCTTCCTCAACCCCCCTCCTCAACCTCCCTCCTCAACCCGCCCATCCTCATCCTCCCTCCTCAACCCGCCCATCCTCATCCTCCCTCCTCAACCCCTCCATCCTCAACCCCCTCCTCAACCCCCCTCCTTAACCTCAACCCCCCTCCTCAACCTCCCTCCTCATCCTCAACTTCCCTCCTCAACCTCCCTCCTCAACCCCCCATCCTCATCCTCCCTCCTCAACCCCCCCATCCTCAACCCCCCTCCTCAACCTCAACCCCCCTCCTCAACTTCCCTCCTCATCCTCAACCCCCCCATCCTCAACCCCCCTCCTCAACCTCAACCCCCCTTCTCAACCTCCCTCCTCATCCTCAACCTCCCTCCTCAACCCCCCCATCCTCAACCCCCTTCCTCATTCTAAACCCCCCTAAACACCTCCCCCTCTCCGTTTCCCCTCACTTACCTGCTTCTGCTCCGGCCTCCTCTCCTTCTTGCATGCATGCCACGTCATTACCATATACCAGGTGCCGGCACCCGGTAAATGATAATGACATGCGCGCCACGTCATTAGCATATACCGGGTGAATGCACCTGGTATATGCTAATGATGTGACGTCACATGCGCGCCACGTCATTAGCATATACCGGGTGCCAGCACCCGGTATATGCTAATGACATGCGCGCATGTGATGTAGCGTCATTAATGACATGGCGCGCATGTGCCGTCACATGCGCGCCGGGTCAAGAAGGAGCGGAGGCAGGAGCAGAAGCAGGTAAGTGAGGGGAAAGGGAGAGGGGGAGGTATTTAGGGGGGTATAGAATGAGGAGGTGGGTTTAGAATGACGAGGGGGGTTGAGGATGAGCGGGAGGGAAAGAAACACGGGGGGTTAGAGAGACACAGGGGGGTAGAGAGACACGGGGGGTTAGAGAGACACGGGGGGGTAGAGAGACACGGGGGGGGTAGAGAGACACAGGGGGGTAGAGAGACACGGGGGGGTTAGAGAGACACAAGCGTGGTAGAGAGACACGGGGGGGGGGGGGGGGGGGGGGGGGGGGAGAGTGACTCGAGTATAAGCCGAGGGGGCCCTTTTTAGCCTTAAAAAAAGGTCTGGAAAACTTGGCTTATACTCGAGTATATACGGTAATACAATTTCTTGGCATTGTTCAACTTCGTATTATGAACATAAAATGAACATAGAACTACATAAATAACAGATACTCACAAGATGTTTCAAGAACAAACTCTTTCTACCAACTGGCCAGGAGCGCTGACTCGTACAGTAAACAAGCAAACACATGCCTTATCATGCCTCAAGAGCATCACGTGACAGAATATGACTCAACTGTTTATAACTCTGGGCCCTTTTTACGTTGACTAGTAGAATTTACAACAATTAAAAATACTAGGATTTTACTGATGAAAAATTAACATATCTTAATGCTGTATGAATGTGTCATATAGCACAATGTATTCTATTAAAGAGGACGTAAATCTAATACTACGGGCGAGCGAACAATTCTGAGACCATTTTAGAAATCAGAGGGATAAATTACATATAGCACAACCCTTATTTGTTCTGAGACAAAATCTTTGTTGACCAGTGTTATTTTACTTTGATTCATAATCAATCTCTACTATACTTTTTATATACATTTTAGTGAAATGTATGGAATATTTGCTTAATTTTGCCACTTATATCGCTCAGTATTAGAGCTGACATTTTGTCCATTTCATTATTTTGTTTAAATACCTGCATTTTTCACTGAGAAATCAAATCAAATCTGTGTTTACATGTATAACGGACTGCCCATATGCTTATGTGTCCCCCATTCAAGTCAATAGTAAGACTGCTTATATTTCCAGGATGACGGGGATAGACTATATAAATGGATCATTCAGGTTTTGCTCTCTTGCCTCTCTGGAATTTGAGCAATGTGGTGCTACAGCTACAGCTCTGTGTAAAAAAAAATTAACCCTTAACAAATCTATCTGTGCAAGCATGAAATGCTGGATTCCCCTAAATAAGAAAGCTATGGGTTAACTGGTCAGTGCAGTGTAACCTGAGTCCAGCTGCTATCAATCACAGCTTTCACCAGATGCTTATACAACCATGCAGTGGACGCAGCTATCTGTTATCACTCACGTAACAGCTAGTAGGCAGGATATACTATGTAAATACAGACTTAAACTTTAGATTTTTTAGCTGTTGATAGTGTATTTAAAATAATCAATAATTTTAACATATAATCTTGTGTTTTTTCACACCATGAGGAGGACTTACAGTGAGAAACCAATGTTCACAGACCTCTTCCTACAATGAATAAAGATGGGCCGGTAGAGTATGCAGTGCAGCTTACTGTGAGCTTAGGGCACTACATCTCTGAATAAAGATAAATTTAATTAAAATAAACTACCTAAGCGTTCGTTTGCATATCTAAACATCTTTGAATTAACAGCTCTATTTTTACTCACTGAAACCTTCCAAACATTCCCTGCAAAGGTCTGCCCCACAAATCATGCACACAGTCATTCTATTGGTACTAGATTTACTATCCAATCACAGACCGTTTCTCAACATCACTTTGAGAGACAATCTGTGATTGGCAAATACATCTAGTACTATAGATACACTGCATGCATGAGTTACAGGGGGGCAGACTTTTGCAGGGACTGTTTAGAACGTTTAATTTACGAAAAACACAATTTTTAAGCACTTGTTAAATATGTTTAGATATGTAAACAAACACTTTGGTTTATTTTAATATTAAAATAGGTAACCTGTATCCATTTAAGTGCTGGTTTGCATAACTCCTCTCTAAATATTAGATTTTATATAATACCACAAGGTGGCAGTATTTTACATTCATAACACTGTTTGCTTTGCTGTTGACTTATTATAAAGGGATCTATTTTCTATAGGACACTAAGACTTCAGTCCAAGACTAAATCAGACATAGCACGTTACCTCCCTGTCCTTTGATGTGGTTCTAATAAAAGCTAATACTTTTAATCCAGGATGCCGCCACATCCTCTTGTTTTTGGTACAATGTGGGGAATCTTCACTAGCTTGTGCGGACATGCCTTGTTCTACCTAACATATCCATCATGTAGTGTCATGTGGACAACAATATATGGACCCTGGGTATAAGATAAGCTTTCATTATTCACATCATGGAGCCACGTCTAGAAGTGATCCGTGACGTCTCAGACGTGTGATATGAATATTGACGGTTTATACATGTTTGTATGCACCACCGGGCTAGTGAATACCTGCTATAATATATCCATCTGCAGATCATTTATGTGAAAAAAGCAAAAATGACAAAAAAAAAATGTCTGTGCTTTAACCAGATAACAATTTAATATTAGTAATATGTAATAATATGTTAGTCTTGTGGTGCATTCTTTGGCTTCAATAATATATTCTAAAATATAACTTTTATTTTTTATACCAAATAAAATTAATACCGTGAACAAAAATGAAAAACAATCTAAAGGTTTCTCAAGTATTTTTAAATATATATGGAAGATTCCTGGATTATAAATGCATCTGATAGAGGAGAATTAGTAGTTTATTTATATTAATAATCTGACTCTGGAGTTTGCAAAGTTCTTCAGTTTTCTGGCATTTGATTTATAGAAGGAATGCCCCTGGAAACCCATGCTAAATTAGCATTAAATTAATAATTTGTTGTGACCAATCAGAGGCAGCTACCACGTTGTTGCAATGTCTGGGAATTCATTTTCAGCAGCAAAGCATCAAGGGATGTGTAGTCTTTTGTTCCTACCACAAGGAAGTAGATCAGGTAGTGCTGCTCTGTATCTTTGCACTGTGCTGATGGCTTGAAGATTAGTATAGAGTTAAAAAAAATGTACTTGGATGCAGTGTTTCTATTGGTTAGAACCAGTTGCCTATGTAAGCAGTTCTGGGGGTGTGGAAACCAAATTGTATTGTAAATAAAATAAATCTGTATGTGTATAGGTACTTTTAAATATTTCAATTACAAATAATATTTTGTGCTATTTAGGAAATAATATGACAGGTAGTTTTTATAAGTGTAATCATAATGCCACTGACTTGTTTTAGTGAATTTTAAATATAGCTGTGTATAGGATCTTTTGATATTGTTCATATTTATTATTTTTTGGTGTATATTTTAATAAAAGTTACATTTAATAATATAAGCAAAGAATGCACCATAATATGTCCTATTTTTTTCTTTATGTATTTTAATAATATAGCACTTTTAAAGGTATTGGTAGCATCAACATACTAAGAAATGTTTTATTCATAATAGCTAGGTGAAACTCAATTATTTGAAAAATTGAGCATATGTCACGATTTAAATAACTACCACACAATGAAAATATTTATATGTTTGAGTCAGATGAAAAGCATAATTAGGCATGGAAAGAGTCCTAATTTAAAAAAAAAAAAAAATGTTGATGCCTCAACTGGAGCTATCCATGATGCTTTGGTGAAGGTTGTGTATAAGGGGGGCGTTTACATTTCTGGATAGCAGTTCTTGCATCTATTGACGCAAGCTTCCGGATTCTGGGCCCACCACTATTACTGCTGATGAAAAACATACACCCCTCATGAACTAGCTCTTAGGAAGTGGTGCATCAAAAAGAAGTTGGATTCCCGCATTAGTAAAATTGTGATTTTCTCTAAAACGTTTTTATGTTCATGGTGTACAGCGGTGTTAATGTCTTTAGTTTGTTATATGCTTCTATGGTATTTTTGATAGATTTAGAGATGGAGTGCTAGACCTGATCAGTTCATATATGTAAAGTCCATTCTAATGTGTGTTTCCATTTTGTGCCCAATTTTATCCACATTGTGTGTGACTATGGTTGTTGTGTCCTGTGTGTGTCCTTTGTATGTCATGTGTGCGTCCTTTGTGTGTCCTGTGTGCATCCTGTGTGCAGCCTGTGTGTGCCCTGTGTGCGTCCTTTGTGCGTCCTGTGTGCAGCCTTTGTGCGTCCGGTGTGCGTCCTTTGTGTGTCCTGTGTGCATTGTGTGTGCGTCCTTTGTGTGTCCTGTGTGCGTCCTGTGTGCAGCCTTTGTGCGTCCGGTGTGTGCCCTTTGTGCGTCCTGTGTGCAGCCTGTGTGTGCCCTGTGTGTGTCCTGTGTGTGTCCTGTGTGCGTCCTGTGTGCGTCCTGTGTGCGTCCTGTGTGCGTCCTGTGTGCGTCCTTTGTGTGTCCTGTGTGCGTCCTGTGTGCAGCCTTTGTGCGTCCGGTGTGCGTCCTGTGTGCAGCCTGTGTGCGTCCTGTGTGCAGCCTGTGTGCAGCCTGTGTGCAGCCTGTGTGCGTCCTGTGTGCGTCCTTGTGGGCATCCTGTGTGCGTCCTTTGTGAGTCCTGTGTGCGTCCTGTGTGCGTCCTTTGTGCGTCCTTTGTGCGTCCTGTGTGCGTCCTTGTGAGCATCCTGTGTGCGTCCTGTGTGTGTCCCCCAAGGTAGATCTTGTATTTAACCCCTTCCCTGAAGTAATAAACTGACGTAACGGGGGTTCACAGATCCCCTCATTGGGTTACTCTTTTTTAACCCCTTTCCCTTGCACATTTGCGACAGTGTAATTTATTTATTTTTAACCCCTGCCCACTTCATAATTAGTCTGGCGGATTTGTGAAGGGGATCCAGTGACCCCACCTAAACGTTTGTATATATGTTACCCTTATATTTTGTCGTTTTGCTACCAAGGGGTTGGGAAATCTGAAAAACACTTGCAGGGAAGATTTGAGCTATCACTAATATAGATTGTAAAGTGTGCGAAACACTCCAGGGGAGCTCTGGGGGTGTGGAAAACAATGTTTTTATTTAAAAAATAATTAAATCTGTGTGTGTATAGAATGATTCCATGTAATGAGTGTGTCTGATATAAGCAGCGGGTGTTAGATTAGAGAGAGGTAACAACAAGGAAACTTAGAGAAACCTTTAAGCTTGCAAAGTCAAACTTAGTGAAAACAATAAAGTGTTGATAAATTAAATAATATTTAACTAGTTGATTAGTAAGTAGAACGGCTTCTTATTATTTAGCAAAAATGACGGCAATAACATTTGAAGCCTTGCAATGCTGTTTGCCACACAATGCAAGGCTCTCCTCCCTCTGACTTGCAGACCTCATTGCGAGCCTCTCCCACCCTCTACTTTACGGGCCTCGTGATAAGCCCCGCAATGAGTGGCTTTCCGCTCATTGCAGGCCTTGACCAACCGGCAACTTTCATGCCTCCCAATGAGCGATTTTGGCACTCATTGCGAGCCTCTCCTCCCTCTACTTGACGGGCCTCATGATGAGCGCCTTTGGCGCTCATCGCAGGCCCCGCAATGAGCGGCCAACCCGCAACTTTTGCCACTCATTACAGGCGTGACGACAACTCGCGATTACCACAACTATTATATGCTAGCGAATTGCCCATCAAAAGTGAGCTAAGTTTGGTGTATATAATGTGGCTGATGTAGCGTTGTTCGTTTTCTATGTCGTGCGAGTTTTTCGTAATATTCGTTTTCTATTCGATTTGTTCGGAATATCCGTAGCTGTTTGGTGGGTATTTTCGGAATATCCGTAGGTGTTTGGTGGTGTTTTGCATGTTTAGGGACCTTTAGCCTCATTTTCGTTTTGTTCGGCGGACATTTTTTCTCTCACTTTTCTCTCACAGGGGATTTTCGGGTCTCTAAACTCCGAAATTTGTGCTTAAATGGAGGTGTAACTTCACTTGCAGAGGTCCTCGGTGCCCACCCTTGCTGTGAGTAACCTTTTTATGTGTTTGTTGTTTGCATTTGTTGTGTTTGTAATGTTTTTGGGGTTGCGTGGGTTGCGTCCTTGTTTTTTAATCTTGTAGTTGTTTTTCGGCAAATACGTAGGTGTTTGGTGGTGTTTTGCGTCTTTAGACTGCTGTAGCCTCGTTTTCGTTTTTTTCGGCGGCCATTTTTTCTCTCGCTTAGAGAATTTTTTAGTGTATAAACTCTTTTAATTTTAGTTAAATTGAGGTGTAACTTTAGTTTTCGAGGTCCTGGATGCTCCCTCTTCCTGTAAGTAAGCTTTTTATGTATTTGTTGTGTGTATTTTTCATGCTTTGATGTGCGCGTGTTGCCGACGTTTTTTGCGAGGTCGTAATGGGTCGTAACGTGTCTCATATTTTGTTTGCGTTACAACGTAAATTTTGCGAGGGTCGCAGTTGCTGGCAAGGAGCGCCTTCGCTATGCCAAGGGTTAGCAACAACTCGTATGCTCACAACTATATATGTGATGATAATACTAATTTCTTTTTTTTTTTTTTATATTTTTTTATTAAGAGTATCAAGGTAATACAATAATACACATGTTTCAACGATAAAACAAAAATGATATAGACAATGTACTTGAAAAATATAAACATACAAATAAATAACCTTTTAACTTCAATTATCGACTTTTTGCTTTCTCTCTCTTTTTTTTTTGTTATATGAATTCAGATTACTTACATATAAAAATACAGGTTATCGAACTTGTAACCTAAAAACAAACGAAAAAACACACCTAGGGTAAAGGGAAGGGGGGGAAGGAAGAACAGGAGAAGAGAGGGACATGGAAAATCAGGATCCACACCCTGATTGTCCTAAGAATTAGAGAACTCTGTAACTTTACCATCCGATCTTAAGGATCCAGGTGTCCCAGCATGAAGCCCATTTCTTGTATGATTGATTCAGGTCAGCTGAGATAACGCTCATATCAGATTTGAGTCATATGATCAATCGAGCCCGACCTAGCAGGTGCAGAATACAGATTGGCGTAAAAATTTTCAAATGCCTCCGTAATGTCACGTGGCTTATAGATAATTCTATCATTCTCCATCTTTAGTTTTGGAATAAAAGAGTCTGCTCGTTGCTGGTTGAGCTTTCTGGCTAGCATTTTATCTGGCTTATGCGAGAGTGTGAAATACTGAGATTGGGTTCTTTGCAGTAGTGTTACCGCTTTTTTACGTAAAATCCCCTGCAACTGTTGTTTGAGTTTAAAAAATTTCCGCCTGGGTCTCAGGTGGTCTCCTAGAGAGGGGGATTGCTTGAAGGGTCGAATTTTTTTTGTTTAGTATATTTATTTGGGCTAACTCTGTTCTTTTAGAGCATGCACCAATCTGAATGCATTTACCCCTTATCACTGCTTTGTGTGCAGCCCAAACTCCATCTCTCTCTACCTCACCCTCACCATTTAGATCAAAATGGTCTGTTATGGCGCTATGTATTTTATCTTTCGTGACTACGTCATTAAGTAGAGCTGGATTAAGTGCCCACGAGGGGTAGCGCCCTTTAGGCAACAGGTCATTTAAGGAAATACATACAACATCATGTTCTGACCATGCAATGGGCCGGATTTCAGCATCCTGTAGGTTCGAAGCTAGCTGTTGCTGTATTAAAATATAGTCGATGCGAGAATATGAGTTATGTCTAGCCGAGTAGTGAGTGTACTCCCTATCAATAAAATGGGTCATTCTCCATGAGTCAAGCAAACCGTGGTTAAGTAAGAGTTTGAAAGACTTTTCGGGTCTGAATAGCCCGATCTATCCTTTGCTTGGTCCAGGACCGAGTTCATGTCTCCCCCAATAATCCATGTTGATTGTTGCCAGTCAGACATAATGTCTGAGATTTTATGAAAATATTTAGCCTGTCCAATATTCGTGGCGTATATATTTAGCAGTGAAATCTGGCGTTCGTTAATAGTGCCCTGTACGAGGATGAATCTCCCTTCTGTGTATCTACGTGTGGATATGTGTTGGAAATTTAATCTCTTGTGTATTAAAATGGACACTCCCCTTTTTTTTCTGGGGCGGTAGAATGAAACGTTTGCGTGAAGCATTTCCCCCAATATTTTGGGATAAAATTCTTCTAAAAAAGGGTCTCCTGTACCATGACAATATCTAGCCCCATGCGACCGTACTCCCCTAGGGCAATCCCCCGCTTCACCGGCTCATTCAGCCCCTGAACATTATGAGATGCTATGCATAAAGCCATTACTCACTACTTGTTCTGAGCGACACCCAAGAGATAGAGCTTCTGATGAGTAGGTTATCCGCTGAAAGCAGGTGATCTGAGGGGTGTTCTTCACTTGGACCTAATGATTCGTGGGGCTCCACACCAGGCTAGAGTAAATAGATCAAGTATAGAGAGGGGGAGGGGAGAGAAAAAGAAGAGAAGCCGGAGGGAGGGATGAAGGAGGCGTCTAAAGGAGGAAGCAAAAATAAATAAAAATAAATATATATATATATATATATATATATATATATATTTATATTAAAGCAATGTATAAAAATAACTGTGTTGTACAATACAGTACGTAAATCTAACCATATACAAGTAAGTAATTACGAAAGATATGTGTATAGTGTTTGTATGGGTATATTAAGTATATATCCAGAACAATATACAATTTACACTGAAATGAGGAGAGCAACTCGCTGTCCTCCTATAACCTATGGTGAAGCACCTGGAATCCTTGCAGAAAGATATCCAGGCGACTCGCCAAAACAAAAACCAAAATAAAGTCAAAATAGAAAAAGTTTACAAAATTAACCCCCTGTGGGGCACAGCTTCAGAAACATAACATTAACAATTAAGTGACTATAACTATGCAGATGAAATCTAAACGTTAGATAGCTGCTGTAGAGGACCCTGAGCTAATATTAGAGTCGGCACCAGGTGAAAATAGATAAGATCAAACATATACATACACATACATATATCTACATACATATATATATATCTGTATATACATACCTCCATCTATACATATCTACCCAGAAAACTAGGACTAAATTATCTCAACATTGTTGCTAAATTTAGCCTGGAGGCTGTGCCTTATGTAGATAAAGCTACAAAGTCCCTGTTCTACTGTCCACAGTTTTATAGGGTGTATTACGCATTGAAAAATCTTTTCCCTTTAGTTTTTCACCCTTCTAAATGTAAAAGATTATTACAGACTTAGGTTCTTTGTTGCAGCCTAGGGCGTCTGTAGGGTCTGGCATCCGGGCGTTGGGCCGCTTCCCCTACATCTGGTAAACGAATGTTCCAAGACGAGAGCAGCGCCATGCCCTCCTCCATTTCAAAAACTGGGTAAATTCTTCCATCTCTCACAATGTGCAATTTGAAAGGAAAGCCCCAGGTATACCTCCATCCTTGGGCCAAAACGATCTCCAGAAGAGGTTTGAATAATCTCCTCTTGTACAAAGTGGTCGGAGAAAGGTCAGCAAAAATGGTGGGCTGGCCACCTGCAATCTCTGGAATACCAGGTCTTGCAGCTTTCATAAAGAGCTCCTTGGTCGTGTAGTAATGAAATTTTGCAATAACATCTCTAGCTCTCTCTCCAGCAACAGGACGACCTGACAATGCTCTGTGAATGCGGTCTATTCTGAAGGCTTCCTCTTCTAGGTTTGGCAGCAAAAGTTTACAGAGATCCATCAAATAATTTGGGAGATCTGTAATGGATTCTGGGAGGTTACGGATCCGAATATTTTGACGACGAGAGCGGTTTTTCAGGTCTTCTTGCACGTATTGGAGTTGGCTTTGTTCATCTCTTAAGGTTGACACTTCTCCTTTCAGTTGGGAGTGTGCTGCTAATAAGTCATGGTACCTCACTTCCAGGTCGGTCACTTTAGAATCAACCGCTTTTATTTCACCAGTAAGTTCTGCAGCCACTTTCTTGATTTCTCCAGTGATCTCAGTTCTAAAAGAGGAGATTAGGTCTTTTAGATCCTGTATGTCTGCTTTCGTACTAGGCGCCATGGATTCCATGGTAGCAATTGGGGAACGCTCGGGAGTTGAGGCTGGCTGTCGGGCAGACTGCGTTGGTGTCTTTGTTGTACAAAAGTCCTGTATAGTTTTGGTTGCCCTTCTTGTTGAGATCCCAGCCTTTCCTTTTTTATAAGAACCGCACATAAAATGTAGTTGTCAAAGTCACTTCACCTTGAGTTGTGCCACCACACCGGAGTATGAGGTGCGTTTACATAGTGAGCATATTCTTATCCACTTGTGTCAGTAAAATAGGCCGGTTAGGCATCCTCAAAAATATTGGTGTATTTTGAAAGTCTCTGATGATATATTCCTACAGGTCCACTAGGTGGCAGTGCAAAATAGTTTGGTTGCAGCAATTTGGTAGATACCAGTTTTGTCCACAAGATGGAGCTAATCACATAGATTTGCTGGGAAATAGCCTCCTGGCCACCAGGTGGCGACGTTATTATGTGCTAGGCCTAGCACCGGCCAGAGAAAACTTTATTATTGTGCAGATGGTGGACTTTGATCCTCATGTACAGGGTTTCAATAGATACAAACTCTGAAGAGGTTTATGCTCATAAGGCGTGTAGTTTTTTATTTTTACTATTTCTGTACACAAATTGGATTGGTGGCCAGGGTTGTCATGTAAAACATTCAATGCTGTACACTATTCAATCTTTGTGTAGGGGCTTAACCTACTAAGTTGATGTTTACCAGTTAGGCAGCTTTAGATTGTCCCTGTCAGGGGGTCTATCTCTGGGGCAGGTGATATGGTGTTTCTGCTATTGCTATTGAAATAAGCTCACCATTTCCTCCTAGCAGGCCTCCAGCAACTGTCCAGGTTAGGGCTTCAGACTGATCTCTCTCCTTCTACTGTCCCCTGTTGCCCCACTGTCCAGTTGTCCCTCATCCAGTCCACTTTGCCAGGGGGTAGTGGAAGCACTGATATATTTATAAGCCTGAGCATGTAATTTTCGTAAGCTGCCACTTGGTGGTAGTGTTGAGCTGTCCTTTATACAGGGTGTAGTCAACAGCAAACTTATACAACAGTCACACGTAGAGCCGCTCCCTTTATCTCATATAACATAAACAAGTTAAGATGATAAGGGATTGAGGAAAAAATTCCTTGTCTTAAACAGTTCATTACATTTGGCTGTGGCAGTTTTGCTTCAATTGCTTTGCTGATTTTTAATGATGGTTGCAAACACATGAGTCCCAGCAATGAGATGCTGTAAAGGTACAGTCCCTGGGGTGTGGGAGTACAACTTCACTTGCTCCTTATGATCCCAGATTGGTGTAGAAGTTCATTGAATGCACTTTAATCCCTTTTTTTCTATGTCCACCAGTGTCTGTGTATAGTTGCAGGGCTATTGCTAGCTTTACCCTGTGTTAGCTTTCAGTAGTAACCCATATAGCATGATAATACTAATTTCATATGTAAACTTTTTTGGAAAATCATATCTTGTAACTTCATATAAAAAAAATGATTACAATAAAATTTGTGATCTAATATCAATAGAAACTTTTTATACTAATTGTGATTATAGTGATTAGACAAATACATGTACAATTAATTCCATATGATGGATACTTAGTAGCATAATGAATTGTATTATTATCCTTTGTATTATTGTAGCTTAATTTTTATGATGATAAAATCAATTAAACTAGTAAAACATTTATATAAAACAAACACCTTGTTGAGTAGAGCCTGTAGAAAACATGGCTTCCATATACACTTCAATGGGCAGTAATAGCTTCCTGCAAGGAAGGTGTCTTAGGGTAATGCAATTCTTAGCAAATATAGTACAATTAGTGTCGGAAAGGAATGTGTTTCCCTCAATTGTAAAACAGGATAAGTAAATATAGCACTGGAATTTTTATTTGCCACTCTTATGATTTAAGACAAATACATAAATACTCTTCTTTCTGTGTCTCAGTGAGTGTTGCTATGTTGCTTGTCCAGTGTACTATTTACAACCCTGCGCGTCCCAGGAAAGCTATGCAAATACATCATACTGATAAGGATCAGAGCACAAAGGGCATGTGTGTTATGCTCATCTACCTGAGCAATTCTCCTTTATGTCACACGCCCTGTCAGAAGAAGCTTTGAAGTGACACAGCGGAGGTTACAAATATGGGATCATTTAAAACGCTAGGTAATAACAAGTAATTTATCTTTTTTTTGGAGAAAAAAAAGCATTTCCCTAAATTTTGCCTTTTTTAAGTTATCAGTCTTTCTGATCCGCCCACAAACAAAGACGCATCTTTTATCAAGTACATATCATTGCCATTAATTGACTACATTGCAGTTGCTTGCACATCGAGCATGCATAGTCTCTGTTTGTACTATGACTGTATGGAAGACAATGGACCAATGCCTCATGAGCTCTCAATAATAAAAGATGTGCATCTTGGTTTGTGGGTGGATCAGAAAGGGGCTGTGTGATAGTCAACTTTTTTTGAAAATAAAATGCATTTCCTAACAGTGAACTAACATTTGCCTTCTTGAGCTGACAGCTCAAAATTGCAATGTCAATGTTCGTTTACTGTGAAAAGATGCATTTTTTAAGAGTATTCAATTGATAAAGTTCTTCTTATTACATACTAGTCGTTTGTCTGTCATAAATGACGGGATAATATATATATTTTTCCCCCACCCCCTTCCCCTTTATTGCATTCTCCCCTCTCCCTCCCCTGTGTCTCTTGCCTCCCCCTGTCTCTTTCCTCCCCCTTCCCCCCCCCTCTGTCTCTTTTCTTCCTCTCTCCCTCCCGTGTCTCTTTCCCCCTCTCCTTCCCTTGTCTCTCTTCCCCACTCTCCCTCCCCTGTGTCTCTTACCCCCCTTGTCTCTTCCCCCATCTCCCTCACCTGTGTCTCTTCCCCCATCTTTCTCTCCTGTGTCTCTTCCCCCCGTCCCTTCCCTGTGTCTCTTCCTGCCTCTCCCTCCCATGTCTCTTCCCCCCTCTTCCTCCCCTGTGTCTCTTACCCCCCTGTGTCTCTTCTCCCTGTCTCTTTCCCCCTTTCTCCTCTGTCTATTTCCCCCCTCCTCCCTCCCCTGTGTCCATTTCCCCCATCTCTTTACCCCTTTTCCCTCTGTCTCTTTTCTTCCTCCTCCGTCTCCTGTGTCTCTTTCACCCACTGTCTCTTCCCCCCTCCCCTGTGTCTCTTTCCCCCACTGTCTCTTCCCCCCTCCTCCCTCCCCTGTGTCTCTTTCCCCCTTTCCCCCTCTGTCTCCCGCCCCCCCTCTCTCTGTCCCTTTCCTCTGCTGACGCTGCACTTTGCTCATGTGTGGCTAACGTCGCGCTTTACGCATGGGCGAATGGCGTCGCTAATGCGCACTGCAGGATGTACGGAATTCCGTACATATAGTTTGTAAAGTGTGCATGCAATCCCCTGGAGCGTTACGCATACAAACTATATTAGTGATAGTTTTAAATTATATTATATTTGGAACCTACACTATCCCTAATGTATTTTCTACTTTACTATGCAATTTAAAAATAATATTTATATAGCAATACTATAGTACACATTCCATCTACATCCACATAAAAACAAACAAGGGTAAGTATCAATTTAACATATGTTGTACATATATATATATATATATATATATATGTAAAAGCTTTAGCACTGGCCTTTTCTTACTATAAAAACCTCTTTATATTAGGCTGACGTGAGCTGCTGAGAAACAAGAGGGCCAGCTTAGAACTGCAGTTGGATTGGCACTTGAGTTGGCTCTTGAACATTTCACCCAATCAGCTCACATAGCTCATATCAGTGACAAAACCTGAAGTTAAAATGGCAGCTTCCACTTTCAATGAACATAGGGGAGTATTCCATTTGTTCTGCCTGTATGTATCATAATATACTGTATATACCCTAAAGAAGTTATTTAACGAAACGCGTTGGCTGGAGAGAGCTCTGTTTTTAATGCTTCAGTTTTCTCAGCAGAGCTGCATCTACAAATACATATTTTTTTTCTTTTTATATTTGCTAATGAATCTCTACTTTTAAGAAGCTTCATATTTTTCTGCCTGTATGTATCAATGAAAGGCACTATTTAACAAAACGCGTTGGATAGGAGAGAGCTCTATTTTTAATATTTTACTTAGTAGCGCTCATTGCGAGCTTCCCCCACCTCTCCCACCGTCTACTTTATTGGGCTCGCGATGAGCGCCTTTAGCGCTCATCACCCTCCTCGCAATGAGCGCCTTTGGCGCTCATTGCCAGTCTCTCCCCCTGTCTCTCTCCCTCAAAAGCGTCTCTTTCCCCCTCCCCGGTATCTCTTTCCCCCTTCCCGGTGTCTCTTTCCCCCTCTCCCTCCCCTGTATCTGTTCCCCCCTCCCCTGTGTCTTTTTCCCACCCTCCCCCTTTGTCTGTCCCCCCTCCTTCGTGTCTCTTCCCCCCCATTTCCCTCCCCTGTGTATCTTCCC
The DNA here is from genome assembly GCA_027410445.1 of Discoglossus pictus. Classification (NCBI taxonomy): domain Eukaryota; kingdom Metazoa; phylum Chordata; class Amphibia; order Anura; family Alytidae; genus Discoglossus; species Discoglossus pictus. The sequence goes on along the minus strand of CM050174.1, from coordinate 25,214,996 downwards.
CCTCCTCTCCCTCCCTTGTGTCTCTTCCCCCTCCTTCCCCCTCCTCTCACTTCCACTCTTCCCCCACCTCTCACTCCCCTGTGTCTCTTCCCCCCCCCCCCCGCCTTAATGTGCGTGCGCTCAATCGTAGTTGTCCTTGTGACGACGAATTGCAGTTTGACAACTATTATATGTGATTCCATATTTTTCTGCCTCTATGTATCAGTTAAAGGCATTACCCCCGAAGAAGTTATTTATCCAAAAATGTTGAATAGGAGATAGGTCTGTTTTTAAGGCTTTATTGTACTTAGCAGAGCTGCACCTACTAATCTACCTATCACATATTATAATTGTCAAAATGCGAGTTGTCGTCATGCTTTGCGAGCACGTAAAGCGAGCTGGCAAAACTGCGTCCCTCGCGAAGGGGCCGCATTTGCGGAGGTGGACATGAACTGCAATGAGCCAAAGGCCAAAGGCTCATTGCAGGCCTCAAATGCAGACCTCGTGAAGCGAGTGTCCCTATTTGCGGAGGTGGAGGCTCTACGGCGCATCAAACTCGGTAAAAAACAATCCAGAAAAGCAGGACTTTGAATAAAAAAAAAGACTTAGAAAAAAAATAATACGAACCGCGGGACTAAGAAAAAAAAACCTGGTATGAGGAAATCGGGACTAAGAAAAAAGAAATACGACCTACGGGACGCGTACCTACAAATACACAAAAAACACTGAAAAATAAAAACAAAACATAAACAAAACATCACACACACCATGGGGGGGACAGCCAGGACGTCTGGGAGTGAGGTTGCACGTGAATTAAACTCAAATTTAAGGAGTTTCGCCACTTGAATTTCGGCTAACTGAGAAAAAAAATGTTGGCTGAATAAAATGAAAACGAGGCTAAACGGCCACGAAAAACACAAAACACCAAGAAGGACATAAGATTTTTAAAAATAAGAATTCCGACCCGCAGAACTTAGAAAAAAATAATACGAGGTCAAAAAATACGAGGTTAACGGCTGCACCGCGCACAACGAAAAGCACAACAACAAAAAAATACAACATAAAACGAACATCACACACAGCACGGGGGGACAGCCAGGACGTCTGGAACCGAGGTTGCACGTCAATTTAAGTCGCATTTAAGAAGTTTCGGCACTTGAAAATCGGCTACGCAACAAAAAAAATGAAAACGAGGCTAAAGGAGACAGAGCCGCGAAAATCAACACCAGGCACGTACGAGTTACACAGGAACGTAGCAGATACACAATATACCATTACAACTGACGGAAAATGCTCGCGAGTCAAGTAACACATAGAACAAAGACGCCATTATACAACACTAACGTGCAACCAATAACATTAGGGTTCTAAAATGCCGCTTTACCCGTCTAAACAATTGGTTTGGCCTCGCGCACGCAGCCTATTTACACTGCACACTTGCCACATTGCTGATACTTTCTCCTCAGATGATCAACAGATGATCAGATGCAGGAAAATCCAGATTGTTAGCTCTTCAGGATATTGATTGCTGCATATTACATATAAATAGGTCAAGTATATTAATTTATTAATTCATATTACTTTATTAATTCACTGTACTCACATTTTTTTTGGTTGTACATTGTCTTTATATATCTCTCTTTGTGATAAGCGCCAAAGGTGATCGTTGAAAAGCAGGACACTTGAAGTACACGAGGGGAGAGGCTCAAAGGCGAGCCACGCAATGAGCGCCGAAGGTCCACAGAGGAGCAAAAGCCTTACATTGTGTTGTAAACGGCATTGCCATGCCTTACAATTTTATTGTCGCTAGTGATTTTATATTTATCACTGAATTTCTAGTTTTAACAAGCTTATTATTATGTATTCCATATTATTTCTGCAAGTGAGTACACAAGGTATGCACGGACCAATTTTTGCCTTTTCTGTGCGTGTAAGTTACTTTTCCTGTTGTAACTCTCTTGTTATATGTTGTTACCCCCTAGAAGCCAGTCTAGGAACTGCAGTATTTTATTTTGTTAAGCCAGGAACCATTGTTTTTTTTTTTAAGTGGTGCCCCGCCCCTGGGCGGCTGCCTAGTTGGCCCAATGGGTAATCCGGCCATGCCTATGTATGAGTTCAGCACAGTGACACGCAGAGCCCAGCACACAGAGAGCCCCAGCACAGTGACACGCATAGCCCAGCACACAGAGAGCCCCAGCACAGTGACACGCATAGCCCAGCACACAGAGAGCCCCAGCACAGTGACACGCAGAGCCCAGCACACAGAGAGCGCCAGCACAGTGGCACGCAGAGCACAGCACACAGAGAGCGCCAGCACAGTGGCACGCAGAGCCCAGCACACAGAGAGCGCCAGCACAGTGACACGCAGAGCCCAGCACACAGAGAGCCCCAGCACAGTGACACGCAGTGCCCAGCACACAGAGAGCCCCAGCACAGTGACACGCAGAGCCCAGCACACAGAGAGCCCCAGCACAGTGACACGCAGAGCCCAGCACACAGAGAGCGCCAGCACAGTGGCACGCAGAGCACAGCACACAGAGAGCGCCAGCACAGTGGCACGCAGAGCCCAGCACACAGAGAGCGCCAGCACAGTGACACGCAGAGCCCAGCACACAGAGAGCCCCAGCACAGTGACACGCAGTGCCCAGCACACAGAGAGCCCCAGCACAGTGGCACGCAGAGCCCAGCACACAGAGAGCCCCCCAGCACAGTGACACGCAGAGCCCAGCACACAGAGAGCCCCAGCACAGTGGCACGCAGAGCCCAGCACACAGAGAGCCCCAGCACAGTGGC
>CM050174.1:25142224-25209724 GCA_027410445.1 Discoglossus pictus | reverse complement strand
TGGAGTTCACCAGAGCTTCACAGGTTGCCACTGGAGTCCTCTTCCACTCCTCCATGATGCCATCACGGAGCTGGTGGATGTTAGAGACCTTGCACTCCTCCACCTTCCGTATGAGGATGCCCCACAGATGCTCAGAAGGGTTTAGGTCTGGAGACATGCTTGGCCAGTCCATCACCTTTACCTTCAGCTTCTTTAGTAAGGCAGTGGTCGTCTTGGAGGTGTGTTTGGGGTCCTTATCATGCTGGAATACTACCTTGTGGGCCAGTCATTGCAGCCTAAGTCCTGCCTGCCTCAACTGCTCGCCAACATCGTAACGTGACAGACACTGACAACTATTATAGTGATACTAGCAAATTGCTTATTAAAAAATGACGGGTATGAAATCGTAATGCAGGTAATGTTGTTTTATCAATTTTTTAGCGTGAGGACCTTCGGCGCTCATTGCGCGGCTGTTGTTTGTTATTAGAGGGGCTTTTTTTGTGTATATGTCTTGTTGTATGCCAATGAAATAATGAATAAATTAATACATTAATATACTTTACCTATTCCTAAGTAATATATGCAGGAAGCATTGTGCTGAAGAGCTGACAATCTGTTTTGATGTTCCTGCAGCATATAATGTTGTTTTGCACTGTTGTGGAGCTGAGGTGTAAGTGTCAGCAATGTGTGCAGTGTGTAGTGTAAATAGGCTGCGTGCGCGAGGTAAAGCCGTTAGTGTAGCTGTGTACTTCCGCATTGATAAATGGCGCAAATGTGTATGTGGTGCGCGGGTGTGTATGATTTTCTATCCTTAGTAGAAGTGTATCTTTACCTCGTACGGCTTTTTGGAAAATGCGTATGTGCTTGGTGCTGTTTTTCGTGTTTAGGGGCCTTGTGTAGCCTCGTTTTCGTTTTGTTTGGCGGACATTTTTTCTCTCTCATTTTTGTGTGTCTAAACTTGTGAGGTGTAACTTCACTTACAGAGGTCCTGGGTGCCCCCCCCCCCCCCCCCCCTTGCTGTGGGTATGCTTTTTATGTGTTTTTTGTGTGTATTTATTGGGTTTTGAATGATTTCCGTTGCGCCCGGTTCGGCTGTTAAGTTCGTATTTTTGTGAGGTCGTAATGTTTTTTTTTCTAAGTCCCGTGTCTCGTATTTTTGGCTGCTAAGTCCGTAAATGTGCGTTGGGTCGTATTGTTGGTAAAGTGCCGCTTGTGTGGGTGTTTGTAACCGCGTGTGAGGCGCCTTTGAGCCTCCAACTCCACAAATGTGGCCCCTCGCTTTGCGAGGGTCCGCATTTGCGGCCTGCGGCTCATTGCAGCCAATGTTAGAACCTCCACCTGCGAGGGACACAGTTCTTGCAAGAACTGCGTCGCTCGCTACGCGAGCTCGCAAAGGGTGACGACGATTCGTAGTTTGACAACTATTATATGTGATATATATATATATATATGTACACGTATATGTGTGTGTGTACTGAGTGTGTTGGAATGGGGGCCAGTGCAAAAAAAAAAATTGCGCCCACCACTCCACCCTCTGGAGGTGGCCAATTTTTTTTTTGCACCGGGGCCCTCCGTTAATTAGCTTTGCTACTGCTACTAGGTCTCCTTTTGTAGTGCTAATGTTATCACATTGCAACAACATCTCATCTGGAAGGATTCAAGAGCTGCAGCTACCAACTGGATGAAATAAAAGTTTTCAATAAATTTGCTTTGCACAAAAGATTGTTTTTTTTATATTATCTTAAAGATTTTAAGACTGATTTAAATAACAACATCACTTCACAGATAATTCTAAATATATTTTACTACCTCTTATGCTCCTCCTTAGGATGTTATAACTGAAATTAATTATTTAACAAATTAATAATCTTAAAGCTGGCCATAATACTAAGAAGGAATCTTATACAGTTGTTTATTAGCAGATATAAATATACAGCCTTATTAAATTGCGATTCGGCCAATTGAAAAGGGCGCTATTAATCATACAAAAGTTGTAAATTTTGTTTTTAATTACAAAACATGGTGATGTCTCTGTTGGAAACTGGAGGTATCCATATTACTTTGGTGCAAGTTGTGTGTGAAGGGGTATTTACATTTCTGGAGAGCAATGCTTGCATCTATTCACGCAAGAAGTCTGTTTCAGGGCACTAAGTTGAAAGGGATGTGGTGTTAATTTCAATAAAAAGATTATATCACTTTATTAATGGTGTTAGACCAATAAATTAATGTTAAAAGGGATTATGCCCTAATGTTTCCCCAGGTCACCTGCCTAGACTCCCAAGAACTAATTCCACCAGGTCACCTGAGCTCAGGATGTTTTTTTTCAATCTTGCTATTTTAGGTCAGTTGCAATATGTATATGATGTGTTTCAGGGTGTGTGCAATACATAGGGATACTAAAAATATTTTGGGGGTATTATCACTTTAAGGGCAACCAGTAGCCACTTCCATTAGCCAACATCGATACCCAATTCGGTCCCAGTCCCAGGGCCGGGCTTGGTTTCTGGGTGGATTTGAACATGCAGTAGTGGCAAAAAAGGGCTCCACAGACTTCTATGGAGAGATTTAAGCCATCAAATATGGTTCACTAGGTTGTCAGACAACTGAAACACGTTTCAGTAGGCAAGGGTCAAGTGATGTCAAGTGCTTTGCAGTTGATATACCTTCAATCCATTATCTTGCATTTAATCACTAATTGGTATATACTTGACCCTAGCCCTTTTTTCTGACCCCACATACAATCTAATAAGGAGCCCGAATTGTTAGAAATTTTATTAAAGTGCTGGTCAGTCATCAAAAGTGAATGTACACCTGAGACACATTACCCTTCTAGCCGACTCCACTCCGACTCAATAAAGTTATCTCTACCTGAGAGGAGGTTTGTTAGGGAACCTCCATCCTCCCAAAGAACACAGAGCACCAGGGCTACAGTGCACCATGAGCCTACTAATCAGCCCACTACCCTCTGCAGGGTCCTGCGATTAGAGGAAGTCCCTCTCCTGAGAAATAAGACTGTCTACCCCAGATCATTGTGCCCCACTCAGGTTATACCCTGACCCAGACCCACCGTGTCCTCAACATCCCCCCCTTACTGTGCCCAAACCCTGACTTGAGGTATCTGACATTTGGGGCCATAGACTTATCAGCACCTTTACAGGGAGATAGACAGGCCGGTACTGTGCCACTTGGTGGAAGTTCCTAGCCCACACGAGGAACATCAAAGTGTCAAAAGGTGCTAAGTTGTTTTTGTTTCTGAAAATAACCCATTGTTGCATTGTGTAAAAACTGTACAAAATGTGAACCGGAGAAATAAAGTTTATGCTGTCACATATACATGGTGCTTTTCATTTACAGGGAAGTTTATTTTTATTTTTTTTAAACCACAAATAATTGTTGCAACTTGTCCTGAGAATCTGCAACTTGGCCTTTAATTCTGATGAGCCGTTCTATGTGAGGGGATACCGAATCGAGTCAACTTGTGGGTAGGATCAGTCTAGAGACCTTTTCAAGCCCAAGGAGGCAGGTTGTGACATCAAAAAAACAATAATAATCTCTAAAGAAAGTGTATTTTTTTTGCTATGTATCAAAGTTTTAGTAAAAATTATAGCTAAAACCTAGGCCTATCTGCCTGTGCTTAGTTGTGTTCAATTAATTAAAAATAATGCTGGCAGTGTCTGACATGCTTAATTGCTTTAATGCTAATATAACGCTAATACAATTCATTTATTAAAATGATTAGGTGTGACTAAACCTTGATGCCGTACTTAGATAACATCATAAGGCTGAAACAATCAACAGCCACTAGTATAAGTTGCATCTTATTGGTATTATATTTGTAATGTGCCAATATAGAGCCTCATTCAATTGCAGGCCCGCAAGTTGCGTGCCCGCATCGTCTGCGGCATACGGTGCTATTCAATTTGCCAATCCTGCAAGTCCCAGCCCGATAGCGCACATGGCATCGTATGTAGCATTTGCGAGCTTGAACAAGATCAATTAAGCAAGACCTTAACTCCCGATGTTGAAACTGCCAAGAGAAAAGTAGCCCGTCTTCATGAAGACCGTAAAACATGGAAGTGACATGTCAATCAACTCGCGATTCGAGGTCCGATTTGAGACCGGACCCTCAAACCTGCAATGTACAAAATAGTAAAACTGAATGACAATACTGTTCTAGTCCATATGGGTGGCCTGATATGTATTAACTCATTTATTCCCGAGATCGATCTAACCTTGAATTGAAACATAAAAATAAATGAATTTTGATTGCTGATTTGCGGGCTTGAGACTATTGTGCAAATAATTCTAATGTCTTAGTTCTGTTCCTCATCATTTACAGTGCAGTATTAATTTTTATTTGCATTTAAAGTGCTACGGATATGTCATTAAGCTCTCCGCAAGTCCTCCTTGGTGCCTGTAACTTGTGGTTCGACTTTTGCCATTTGCGGCCTTGACGGCTTGGCTTAGCGAAGGGGACTTGGAGCAATTGAATAGCGATTTGCGATTTTAGCGTTCGGAACCCTTGCGGCCGTGAAAGATCAAAGGCTTGGAGAAGCATTAACTTGCGATGTTAACCATTGCAAGGAATCGGAGGCCGGAGCCTGTAACCTGAACGGAGCCCGCAAAAAGATGCCAATTGAATAGCAAAATGAGTTATGGCTTCCATTTCCGAAGCTCGGATCTCCCAATGCCTCAGTTGAATGAGGCTCATTTTCCATTGCACTATACATACAGTATAAAACTACCAGACAGCCCTGTCTGTGGATCTTCCATGAATAAAATGGTCCAATGATGTACTTCAATGGTCACTGTATAGGATGTGGTTGATAAGCAGAGGTTTGTCTGCCCCTAAAAGGAATTGCTTTTGCAGCTATTGTTTAGTAGTTCAGTCATGTCTGACTCTCTGCGACCCTTTGGATAGCAGTACACCAGGCACATCTGTCAGTTGCTTCCCTCCTTTGAGACCATCAAGCTCATGCTTATTGCTTCAATGATCTCATCTATCATTCTCCTCCAATTCTCCTTGTTTCTTCAATCTTCAAAATATTTGAGATTTAGCCTCATGTTCATACCTTCCAGTGAAAAGTTTGTCTTGATTTCCTGTAGATCTTCTTGCAGTCCAAGTTCTCCAACACCACAATTCAAAGTTATCAATTCTACAGCGCTTAGCCTTTATGGTCCAGCTTCTCACATCTATAATATACTACTGGGCATACCATAGTTCTAACAATGCAGACCTTTCGTGATAGTTTAATATCTGTACTTGTTAATAGCTTGCCCAGACTTGCCATAGCTTTCCTCCTCATAAGCAAGCATCTTCTAATGGCTGATGTCACCATCCACAGATATCTTGGATCCCAGGGAAATAAAATCTGTCACTGACTCCACTTCTTTCCGATCTATGTGCCAGGATTGCTGTTTGCCATGATCTTTGTCTTTTTAATGTTGAAAGTTCTCTACTCGTAAACAGTCTTCTAAAATCCAGATTTGTTTCCCCCCAAACAATGTTTTATGTCCATGGCTTGCATAACTGTTAATGTTGCATTACATACAAGTGCATTTTTCCTGAACTACAGTGGTCCTTTAAAGGTTCCTTCTTTAAGTGTTTTGTTGCAGTTTGCATTGTTGAACTATATATAGATGTGCAGATAAACACAGCAAGGAATCTTTAAATGCACTGTGAGAGGATTAGCATAGATTAATCCTAGAAAAGGCAAGTGTTTGGGTAGAGGTGTGAAGTCATTATGTTCTTACCCACTAAGGAAATTCATTCTTGAGTGGTTTAAATGAATGCAGTAATGTCCTACAATCTGTCCACTGTTTTATGCAAATAAATAAATACTTTATCATTACTGTATATTAGCATTTCTCCAGTGGCGGAGCTTGTGAATGGAGGGCCCCGGTGCAAAAAACAGATTTAGGCCGCGTCAGGGTTAAAAAATGTATTGCGCTGTCCCCCATATCAACTTACGCAGTACATTCATAGAATGAGATAGACATATATATATATATATATAAATATATATATTTATATATACATACAATAGTTGTCAAACTGCGAGGTGAAGCAGCTGTGCAGCACTTAGGCGGCACTGAGTGCCAAAGGAGCTCATTGCAGCCAGTAGCGCTGTCACAGCGTACCTGGTTCCTGCCAGTGAGGGGGTCGTGATGAACGCTGAAGGCGCTCATTGCGAGGCCCCCTGACCTCGCATCACTCCACAGTACCTGGTTCCTGCCAGTAGGGGGTCGTGATGAGCGCTTCCCCGGGGCTTGCATCACTCGATTCCATGTGTCTCCTCCCTTCTTCCCCCTCATCCTCCCCCAGTCAGATAAAGGTCAGTACTGATGTCTCTCTATAGACTCCCCAGTCAGAAAAAGGTCAGTACTAATGTCCCTCTATAGACCCCCAGTCAGATAAAGGTCAGTACTAATGATCTTCTATAGTCACCAGTCAGATAAAGGTCAGTACTAATGATCTTCTATAGACCCCAGTCAGATAAAGGTCAGTACTAATGATCTTCTATAGTCACCAGTCAGATAAAGGTCAGTACTAATGATCTTCTATAGACCCCAGTCAGATAAAGGACAGTACTAATGTCCCTCTATAGACCCCAGTCAGATAAAGGTCAGTACTAATGATCTTCTATAGACCCCCAGTCAGATAAAGGTCAGTACTAATGTCCCTCAATAGACCCCCAGTCAGATAAAGGACAGTACTAATGTCCCTCTATATACCCCCAGTCATATAAAGGACAGTACTAATGTCCCTCTATATACCCCCAGTCATATAAAGGACAGTACTAATGTCCCTCTATAGACCCCAGTCAGATAAAGGACAGTACTAATGTCCCTCTATAGACTACCAGTCAGATAAAGGTCAGTACTAATGTCCCTCTATAGACCCCCAGTTAGATAAAGGACAGTACTAATGTCCCTCTATAGACCCCCAGTCAGATAAAGGACAGTACTAATGTCCCTCTATAGACTCCCAGTCAGATAAAGGACAGTACTAATGTCCCTCTATAGACTCCCAGTCAGATAAAGGTCAGTACTAATGTCCCTCTATAGACCCCAGTCAGATAAAGGTCAGTATTAATGTCCCTCTATAGACCCCAGTCAGATAAAGGTCATTACCAATGTCCCTCTATAGACCCCAGTCAGATAAAGGTCAGTATTAATGTCCCTCTATAGACCCCAGTCAGATAAAGGTCAGTACTAATGTCCCTCTATAGACACCCAGACAGATAAAGGTGAGTATTAATGTCCCTCTATAGACACCCAGTCATATAAAGGTAAGTACTAATGTCACTCTATAGACTCCCAGTCAGATAAAGGACAGTACTAATGTCCCTCTATAGACCCCCAGTCAGATAAAGGACAGTACTAATGTCCCTCTATAGACACCCAGTCAGATAAAGGTCAGTACTAATGTCCCTCTATAGACTCCCAGTCAGATAAAGGTCAGTACTAATGTCCCTCTATAGACTCCCAGTCAGATAAAGGTCAGTACTAATGTCCCTCTATAGATCCCCCAGTCAGATAAAGGTCAGTACTAATGTCCCTCTATAGACCCCAGTCAGATAAAGGTCAGTATTAATGTCCCTCTATAGACCCCCAGTCAGATAAAGGTCAGTACTAATGTCCCTCTATAGACCCCCAGTCAGATAAAGGACAGTACTAATGTCCCTCTATAGACACCCAGTCAGATAAAGGTCAGTACTAATGTCCCTCTATAGACTCCCAGTCAGATAAAGGTCAGTATTAATGTCCCTCTATAGACCCCAGTCAGATAAAGGTCAGTACTAATGTCCCTCTATAGACCCCCAGTCATATAAAGGTCAGTACTAATGTCCCTCTATAGACTCCCAGTCAGATAAAGGTCAGTACTAATGTCCCTCTATAGACCCCAGTCAGATAAAGGTCAGTATTAATGTCCCTCTATAGACCCCCAGTCAGATAAAGGTCAGTACTAATGTCCCTCTATAGACTCCCAGTCAGATAAAGGTCAGTACTAATGTCCCTCTATAGATCCCCCAGTCAGATAAAGGTCAGTACTAATGTCCCTCTATAGACCCCAGTCAGATAAAGGTCAGTATTAATGTCCCTCTATAGACCCCCAGTCAGATAAAGGTCAGTACTAATGTCCCTCTATAGACCCCCAGTCAGATAAAGGACAGTACTAATGTCCCTCTATAGACACCCAGTCAGATAAAGGTCAGTACTAATGTCCCTCTATAGACTCCCAGTCAGATAAAGGTCAGTATTAATGTCCCTCTATAGACCCCAGTCAGATAAAGGTCAGTACTAATGTCCCTCTATAGACCCCCAGTCATATAAAGGTCAGTACTAATGTCCCTCTATAGACTCCCAGTCAGATAAAGGTCAGTACTAATGTCCCTCTATAGACTCCCAGTCAGATAAAGGTGAGTATTAATGTCCCTCTATAGACCCCCAGTCAGATAAAGGTCAGTACTAATGTCCCTCTATAGACTCCCAGTCAGATAAAGGACAGTACTAATGTCCCTCTATAGACCCCAGTCAGATAAAGGTCAGTACTAATGATCTTCTATAGTCACCAGTCAGATAAAGGTCAGTACTAATGATCTTCTATAGACCCCAGTCAGATAAAGGACAGTACTAATGTCCCTCTATAGACCCCAGTCAGATAAAGGTCAGTACTAATGATCTTCTATAGACCCCCAGTCAGATAAAGGTCAGTACTAATGTCCCTCAATAGACCCCCAGTCAGATAAAGGACAGTACTAATGTCCCTCTATATACCCCCAGTCATATAAAGGACAGTACTAATGTCCCTCTATATACCCCCAGTCATATAAAGGACAGTACTAATGTCCCTCTATAGACCCCAGTCAGATAAAGGACAGTACTAATGTCCCTCTATAGACTACCAGTCAGATAAAGGTCAGTACTAATGTCCCTCTATAGACCCCCAGTTAGATAAAGGACAGTACTAATGTCCCTCTATAGACCCCCAGTCAGATAAAGGACAGTACTAATGTCCCTCTATAGACTCCCAGTCAGATAAAGGACAGTACTAATGTCCCTCTATAGACTCCCAGTCAGATAAAGGTCAGTACTAATGTCCCTCTATAGACCCCAGTCAGATAAAGGTCATTACCAATGTCCCTCTATAGACCCCAGTCAGATAAAGGTCAGTACTAATGTCCCTCTATAGACCCCAGTCAGATAAAGGTCAGTACTAATGTCCCTCTATAGACCCCCAGTCAGATAAAGGTCAGTATTAATGTCCCTCTATAGACTCCCAGTCAGATAAAGGTGAGTATTAATGTCCCTCTATAGACTCCCAGTCAGATAAAGGTCAGTATTAATGTCCCTCTATAGACTCCCAGTCAGATAAAGGTCAGTATTAATGTCCCTCTATAGACTCCCAGTCAGATAAAGGTGAGTATTAATGTCCCTCTATAGACTCCCAGTCAGATAAAGGTCAGTATTAATGTCCCTCTATAGACCCCCAGTCAGATAAAGGTCAGTATTAATGTCCCTCTATAGACTCCCAGTCAGATAAAGGTCAGTATTAATGTCCCTCTATAGACTCCCAGTCAGATAAAGGTCAGTATTAATGTCCCTCTATAGACCCCAGTCAGATAAAGGTCAGTACTAATGTCCCTCTATAGACCCCCAGTCAGATAAAGGTCAGTATTAATGTCCCTCTATAGACTCCCAGTCAGATAAAGGTGAGTATTAATGTCCCTCTATAGACCCCAGTCAGATAAAGGTCAGTACTAATGTCCCTCTATAGACCCCAGTCAGATAAAGGTCAGTATTAATGTCCCTCTATAGACCCCAGTCAGATAAAGGTCATTACTAATGTCCCTCTATAGACCCCAGTCAGATAAAGGTCAGTACTAATGTCCCCCTATAGACACCCAGACAGATAAAGGTGAGTATTAATGTCCCTCTATAGACACCCAGTCATATAAAGGTAAGTACTAATGTCCCTCTATAGACTCCCAGTCAGATAAAGGACAGTATTAATGTCCCTCTATAGACCCCAGTCAGATAAAGGTCAGTACTAATGTCCCTCTATAGACCCCAGTCAGATAAAGGTCAGTACTAATGTCCCCCTATAGACACCCAGACAGATAAAGGTGAGTATTAATGTCCCTCTATAGACACCCAGTCATATAAAGGTAAGTACTAATGTCCCTCTATAGACACCCAGTCAGATAAAGGTGAGTATTATTGTCCCTCTATAGACCCCAGTCAGATAAAGGACAGTACTAATGTCCCTCTATAGACTCCCAGTCAGATAAAGGTCAGTACTAATGTCCCTCTATAGACTCCCAGTCAGATAAAGGACAGTACTAATGTCCCTCTATAGACTCCCAGTCAGATAAAGGTCAGTACTAATGTCCCTCTATAGACTCCCAGTCAGATAAAGGTCAGTACTAATGTCCCTCTATAGACTCCCAGTCAGATAAAGGTCAGTACTAATGTCCCTCTATAGACCCCAGTCAGATAAAGGTCAGTATTAATGTCCCTCTATAGACTCCCAGTCAGATAAAGGTGAGTATTAATGTCCCTCTATAGACCCCAGTCAGATAAAGGACAGTATTAATGTCCCTCTATAGACCCCCAGTCAGATAAAGGTCTGTACTAATGTCCCCCTATAGACACCCAGTCATATAAAGGTAAGTACTAATGTCCCTCTATAGACTCCCAGTCAGATAAAGGACAGTATTAATGTCCCTCTATAGACCCCAGTCAGATAAAGGTCAGTACTAATGTCCCTCTATAGACCCCAGTCAGATAAAGGTCAGTACTAATGTCCCCCTATAGACACCCAGACAGATAAAGGTGAGTATTAATGTCCCTCTATAGACACCCAGTCATATAAAGGTAAGTACTAATGTCCCTCTATAGACACCCAGTCAGATAAAGGTCAGTACTAATGTCCCTCTATAGACTCCCAGTCAGATAAAGGTCAGTACTAATGTCCCTCTATAGACCCCCAGTCAGATAAAGGACAGTACTAATGTCCCTCTATAGACTCCCAGTCAGATAAAGGTCAGTACTAATGTCCCTCTATAGACCCCCAGTCAGATAAAGGACAGTACTAATGTCCCTCTATAGACTCCCAGTCAGATAAAGGTCAGTACTAATGTCCCTCTATAGACTCCCAGTCAGATAAAGGTCAGTACTAATGTCCCTCTATAGACTCCCAGTCAGATAAAGGTCAGTACTAATGTCCCTCTATAGACCCCAGTCAGATAAAGGTCAGTATTAATGTCCCTCTATAGACTCCCAGTCAGATAAAGGTCAGTACTAATGTACCTCTATAGACCCCAGTCAGATAAAGGACAGTATTAATGTCCCTCTATAGACCCCCAGTCAGATAAAGGTCAGTACTAATGTCCCCCTATAGACACCCAGTCAGATAAAGGTCAGTATTAATGTCCCTCTATAGACCCCCAGTCAGATAAAGGTCAGTACTAATGTCCCTCTATAGACTCCCAGTCAGATAAAGGTCAGTACTAATGTCCCTCTATAGACCCCAGTCAGATAAAGGACAGTATTAATGTCCCTCTATAGACCCCCAGTCAGATAAAGGACAGTACTAATGTCCCCCTATAGACACCCAGACGGATAAAGGTGAGTATTAATGTCCCTCTATAGACACCCAGTCATATAAAGGTAAGTACTAATGTCCCTCTATAGACCCCAGTCAGATAAAGGACAGTACTAATGTCCCTCTATAGACTCCCAGTCAGATAAAGGACAGTACTAATGTCCCTCTATAGACTCCCAGTCAGATAAAGGACAGTACTAATGTCCCTCTATAGATCCCCAGTCAGATAAAGGTGAGTATTAATGTCCCTCTATAGACCCCAGTCAGATAAAGGTCAGTACTAATGTCCCTCTATAGACAGCCAGTCAGATAAAGGTCAGTACTAATGTCCCTCTATAGACCCCCAGTCATATAAAGGTCAGTACTAATGTCCCTCTATAGACCCCAGTCAGATAAAGGTCAGTATTAATGTCCCTCTATAGACTCCCAGTCAGATAAAGGTCAGTACTAATGTCCCTCTATAGACCCCCAGTCAGATAAAGGTCAGTATTAATGTCCCTCTATAGACCCCAGTCAGATAAAGGTCAGTACTAATGTCCCTCTATAGACCCCCAGTCAGATAAAGGTCAGTACTAATGTCCCTCTATAGACCCCCAGTCAGATAAAGGACAGTACTAATGTCCCTCTATAGACCCCAGTCAGATAAAGGTCAGTATTAATGTCCCTCTATAGACTCCCAGTCAGATAAAGGTCAGTACTAATGTCCCTCTATAGACCCCAGTCAGATAAAGGTCAGTATTAATGTCCCTCTATAGACCCCAGTCAGATAAAGGTCAGTATTAATGTCCCTCTATAGACTCCCAGTCAGATAAAGGTGAGTATTAATGTCCCTCTATATACCCCCAGTCATATAAAGGACAGTATTAATGTCCCTCTATAGACCCCAGTCAGATAAAGGACAGTATTAATGTCCCTCTATAGACCCCAGTCAGATAAAGGTCAGTACTAATGTCCCCCTATAGACACCCAGACAGATAAAGGTCAGTATTAATGTCCCTCTATAGACTCCCAGTCAGATAAAGGTGAGTATTAATGTCCCTCTATAGACCCCCAGTCAGATAAAGGTCAGTACTAATGTCCCCCTATAGACCCCCAGTCAGATAAAGGTCAGTACTAATGTCCCTCTATAGACTACCAGTCAGATAAAGGTAAGTACTATTGTGCCTCTATAGACTCCCAGTCAGATAAAGCTAAGCAGGAAGGAGGGGGATAAAGGGGGAGAAAGAGGGAGGTTAAGAGACACAGGAGAGGGGGGAATGAGACACAGGAGAGGGAGAGGGGGAAGAGTCACAGGGGAGGTAGAGAGAGGGGGAAAGAGATATGGGAGAGAGAGGGCTAAAAAGAGACACAGGAGGGAGGGGGGGAAGGAGACAAAGGGGCGAGTCACAGGGGAAGGGAGAGGGAGGGAAGAGACACAGGGGTGGGAGTGGGGTAAAAAGAGACAAAGGGGGGTAGGGGAAAGAGAGCCAGGGGAGGGGAGAAGAGACACAGGAGAGGGGAGGAAAGAGACACAGGGGAGGGAGAGGGGGAAAGAGACACAGGAAAGGGAGAGAGGGGGAAAGAGACACAGGGGAGGGGTGAAAGAGACACAGGGAAGGGGGAAGAGACACTGGGGAGGGACAGGGGGGCAAGAGACATAGGAGGGGGGAACAGACACAGGGGAGGGAGAGGGGGAAGAGACACAGGGGAGGGAGAGCGAGGGGGAGAGACACAGGGGAGAGGGGGGAAAGAGACACAGGGGAGGGGAGAACAGACACAGGGGAGGGACAGACATGGGGGGGACATCAGGGGGTAAGAGACACAGGGGAGGGGGGCGAAGAGACACAGGGGAGGGGGGCGAAGAGACACAGGGGAAGAGAGAGGGAAAGAGGCACTGGGGAGGCAGAGGAGGGGAAAGAGACACAGGGGAGGGGGAGAGGGGGAAAGAGACCCTGGGGAGGGGGGGAAAGAAACACAGGGGAGGGAGAGTAGGGAAAGAGACACAGGGGAGGGGGGACGAGACACATGGGAGGGAGAGGGGGTAAAAACACAGCGTAGGGGGAAAGGAGACACAAGGGAGGTAGAGGAGGGGGGAAATGAAACACAAGGCAGAAAGTAGACAGGGGGAGGCGCACAGCGTGGGGCTCGCGATGAGCGCCGAAGGTGCTCACATTGGGTGGCAAGCAGCATTGCCAGCCTTAACATTTTATTCCCATCATTTTTGACGGGCAATTAGCTAATATATATATACTAGCTACTTGCCCGTCAAAAAAATGACGGCAATAAAATTGTAAGGCAGGTAATGCTGTTTGCCACAGAAAGTAAGTGTTTTGGTCGTCTGAGTACCTTTGGCGCTCATTGCGAGCCTCTCGGTTGGTGTATTTTTAGTCATCAGAGCTGCTTTGGCGCTCATCTCCTTTTGGCCTCTCCCCATGTGTACTTTTGGTCCTCTGAGCACCCTTAGCGCTCCTTGTGAGGCGCGCTGAACGCATTTGTCGTTTATTGCGATCCTGTTGTGTGG
This sequence comes from Discoglossus pictus, assembly GCA_027410445.1. Lineage (NCBI taxonomy): Eukaryota > Metazoa > Chordata > Amphibia > Anura > Alytidae > Discoglossus > Discoglossus pictus. Next base: position 25,195,634 of record CM050174.1, on the reverse strand, counting down.
TGTATTTTTTTTTCTGTATATGTATTTGTTAATGATAATTAATTAATTATTAAAATTATAAATTAATCTACTTTTACCTAATTGTAATTAATATATGCATCAAGCAATATGATGAAGAGCTAAGAATGTGATTTGATGTTCCTGCAGCATACAATGTAGATTGGTTAGCTGAGGTGTAAGTGTCAGCAATGTCTGCAGTGTGTTGTGTAAATAGGCTGCGTGCGCGAGGGGAAACTGTTTGTTTAGCTGTGTAGTTCTGCATTTTGTAAGTTAAGTGTTGTAAAATGGCATTGATTATGTATGTGGTACGCGTGTGTGGATGATTTTGCGTCCTTCCTAATAGTGTATTTTGTACCTCGTACGGGGTTGTGTAAAAGTCGTATGTGTCTGGCGGGGTTTCGGGGTCGTGTAGCCTTGTTTTCATTTGTTTCGGCGCTTAGGGGATTTTCAAGTGGTGAAACTCTGTAAATTGGACTTAAATTGGCGTGCAACCTCACTTCCAGATGTCCTGGCTGTCCCCCCTTGCTGCGTGTAATGTTTTTTTTTTAATATGTGTTTGTATTTTGTGTGTTTTTCATGTTTTTCGATGTGCGAGGTTCGGCCGTTAAGTTCGTATTTTTGCGCCCTCTTAATTTTGCAATTTTGTACCTTGCACGTCCCTGGCAAAAGTTGTACGTGCCTGGCTGTTATTTGCGCACTTTGGGTCGTGTAGCCTCGTTTTAATTTTTTTCGTCCCACATTCTTTTTCTCGATTAGCTGATTTTCAAGTTCCAAAACTCCTTAAATTCGACTTTAATTCGGGGGCAACCGCACTGGCAGATGTCGTGGCTGTCCCCTCATGCTGTGTGTGTTTTTTCTTTTTGTATTTTGAATTGTTTTTGTTGCTTCTGGATGTCCGCATTTGGGCAGTTAATTTCGTATTTTTGCGACCTCATAATTTTTTTTTTTTTTATTCCTGCGGCTCGTATTGTTTTGTGTAACTCTGTATTTCCTCATTGCGTTATCGTGGTTGTTTTTTTCAAAGTCCTGCTTCTCTGGGTTGTTTTCAACCGCGAGTTAGGCGCCGTAGAGCCTTCACCTCCGCAAGTGCGGCCCAGCCTTCAGTTTATTGCAGCCGCCAGTGGTGCCTCCACCTTCCGCAGATACCGCCTCTCGCTTCTCAAATGCCTCGATTCCGCAAATGCCGCCCCTGCAAGCTCGCAAAGCGTGACGACGACTCGCAGTTTGACAACTATTATATGTGATATATATATATCAAGATAGAGATAGATAGATAGATAGATAGATAGATAGATAGATAGATAGATAGATAGATAGATAGATACTGTAGATAGATGTATGGATAGATAGATAGATAGATAGATAGATAGATAGATAGATAGATAGATAGATAGATAGATAGATAGATAGATAGATAGATAGATAGATAGATAGATGGATGGACGGACTGATGGATGGATGGATAGATAGATAGATAGATAGATAGATAGATAGATAGATAGATAGATAGATAGATAGATAGATAGATAGATAGATAGATAGATAGATAGATAGATAGATACTGTAGATAGATGTATGGATAGATAGATAGATAGATAGATAGATAGATAGATAGATAGATAGATAGATAGATAGATAGATAGATAGATAGATAGATAGATGGATGGACGGACTGATGGATGGATGGATAGATAGATAGATAGATAGATAGATAGATACTGTAGATAGATGTATGGATAGATAGATAGATAGATAGATAGATAGATAGATAGATAGATAGATAGATAGATACTGTAGATAGATGGATGGACGGACTGATGGATGGATAGATAGATAGATAGATAGATAGACAGACAGACAGATAGATAGACAGACAGATAGATAGATAGATAGATAGATAGATAGATAGATAGAGCGTCATTCAAATGTGATTTGGCTAATTGAATAGGGCTCCATATAAGCACAGAGCATATTTTTTACAGAAGTTTTTAGTTAGTGAACTTCTATCTAAAAGCAAGGTCTTCCCTAACTAAGAAGATCATCTAGATGTGCATGATGCACTTCCTGGCCAAAAAAAACAAAAAAACATTCTGCCTTCATACAGGTCGTAAGTCTGCAGGCTTGAAAATTGCAACAGTTACAGAGCGATTCAATTGAACATGCCTGCAAGTACGTGGCCAAAAGCCCAAGCCATAAACCATGCACCCGTAAGTAGCATGTCTGGGCATGGTCATGTTCAATTAAGCAAGCCAGTAAGTAACAATTTAGAAACAGCCAATAGTAAATGAGACCGTCATCCTGACATCAGTAAAACATGGCGTTTAAACGTGAATCAATTAGTCTTTAGACGTCCAATATGCGATCAGACTCGCAATCCAGCAATATAGAAATCAATAAAAATGAATGAAGAAACTGCTATAGTCCATGTGGATGGCCTGATGTATTAGCTCCTTGATTCCCAAGATTGATATAACACAGACATTAAAAAAAATGTCTTTCATCCTCCATTGTGTTTTTATTGGCTTTTATAGTGTTAAGAATAGGTGTTTAACTCCCTTGCGAGTCCTATCTAGTACTACGTTTTTGCTTCATTTGCCATTGGCAATTGCGGGCTTCTGGAATTCCTGCAATTAAATAGCGATTTGCGATTGTAACATTTGCCGGCTTGAGAGATCAAAGGCCTAGATGTGTCGGAGTTATCATTTTGACAACCACAGGAATTTTCAGCCTGTAGCTCGCAAATAGATTGCGGGTAGCTAGAGGAGATCAATTGAATATCAGTAACTTTTCCAGGCAGCATTACGGCCATCAGTAATTGCGATTTTGACAATTTAATAGGGCCCCAAAGTGTCTGATCCACCTATATCTTACAAGTAAATTGCAAGGAAGTGTAAGTAAAGTATCATGGAGAGCCTGCTAACTGCATTTTCTTATCCAATCTACATTCATTTGAATAGGGATGCAAGAACAATAGTATTGCAATTTAGACACCAATAACGCTCATGTCCGTTTCTTTGTTGTAGTATGTCAAGACACCATAATACTAAATTTAATGTAATTTATAAACACAATTTCTTACAAGCCATAGTTACTAAAATATGTGTAATCATAGCAGAAGGGTTCAACACATATCTTCAAATTAACTATAACAAGACCAGTGTGTGATAACCACTCAGATGCCCCTCTAGGCCAAATGGATTATTCCATGGCCATAAAAAGTGGCATATAGTTGGGTTTGTTTTATTCATCATAAGAAGCCCCAAACCTAAATTTCGTCTGTGGCGTCCGTCCGACCATTAATGGAACATTTAATTAACAGTTGGCTGAAGTACTGTTAACTATTGAATAGTGTCCATTTTTATAGAAAAAAGCCTATGGGCCACATTCAATCTGAAGCCCGCAACTTGATCATAGACAGCCTGTGGTTGTGTTGCGGGCTCCCGTTCGTCTCTCATTGCGATGCTATTCAATTCCTCCAGGCCGTAAGTTACTGTCCCAAAGCTGAAATCGTAAACCATGCATTGGTTCGGAGCAGTTCAGGGTGGGAACATGATCAGTTAAGCAAGCCCGTAACCTCCCATTTTTAATCAGCCAATAGAAAAGGACACTGTCATTATTACGGCAGTAAAACATGGAGGTTACATGTCAATCAATTAGGTTTGGGGGTCCGATATGCGATGCAAACCTGAAAAAAACAGATTTATGAAAATGTATGTCAATACTGTTCTAGTCCATGTTGGTGGCCTGATATGTATTAACTCATTGATACCCGAGATTGATTTAGCCCTGAAATGACACATAAAAATAAAATGTATTTCCTGACAATTTGCGGGCTTGAGACTGTTGTGCAATTAATTCTAATGTCTGTCATCGCTTTCCCCGTTATTTACAGTGCAGTAGTGATCTTATATTTGCAGTTACAGTGCTATGAATAGGTGTTAACCCCCTTGAAGGTCCTCTCTAGCACTCGTAGGATTTTCTCCTTCATTTGACGTTTACAGGTGTGAAAACATTTGCGGGCTTGGGGAAATTTAGAGATTCAATAGCGATTTGCAATTTTAGCCTTGCGAAAGTGAAAGATCAAAGGCTTCTGGAGGCTGTAAGTTACGAGTTTAACCAACTCCATTTTTTTAAGCCCGTAACTCGTAATCCGATCTGAGCCGGCAAAAAGACACCAATTCAATAGCAAAGTAGCTTGCGACCTCACTTACGTGTCTCCTGAAACCTTAATTGAATTGGGCCTTATATCAAGTCCTAGTGCTTTACACTTATACTGAATAAAAACTAAGGGCCCTATTAAATTCTCCCTCGTAGTTCTCTCGGTGCTCGCAAAAGGCAGTTTTCCTGCTGTTTGCGAGAACTGAATCTCTCGCAGCCTGCTTTACGATATGACTGCGAGAAAATGGCCGAGAATAGGCTCCGAGAGAGCTACGTAGCCTTAAATCTATGCACGAGTCTCGCATATCGTAAGAATCCCTACGTGGACAAAAAGTCCACGCAAGGGATCCGAAAGCCTCTACATGCTGCCTCGGAACAGCCCGAGACAGCAGTGTGAGGCTCCCCCCTGCACCCTATACACATCCCCATGCTGCAGGGGTCTCTATCAGGACCCCTGCAGCACCCCCACATTAACACCTTGCAGTGGGGGTCCCCGATCTGCATAGATCAGGCCCCCCGCTGCATTTAAAACTTTTAAATTCCCCGCCGCGGCTCCTTAAAGGGACCGCGGCACACTATTACCCAATCCCGGCCGCGGCACTTAAAATTAACCCCCCTCTATGCTGGGGGTCCCCATCAGGACCCCCGAAGTGTCCCCACATAAACCCCCTGCAGCGGGGGGCCCCGATCGGCACCAATCGTGACCCTGCTGCAATTCAATTTTAAATTTCCCGCCTCGCGGGTCCTCAAAGGACCGTAAAGGTCCTGAAAGGACTCGCACTAAAAATATTAACCCCAGGCAACTATAATTACCCCATTAACTCATGATGGTCAATACAGACCACCATAAGGCTCTATTTAACCCATTAACTCATGGTGGTCAATACAGACCACCATAAGGCCTAAATTAACCCATTAACTCATGGTGGTCAATACAGACCACCATAAGGCCTAAATTAACCCATTAACTCATGATGGTCAATACAGACCACCATAAGGCTCTATTTAACCCCATCAGTCCCATAAGGGTATATTATTACCATTATGGGCCTGTTACAACCCAACATTAACCACATAAGTGCCATGATGGTCCTCAAGGACCATCATGACACTAACTACAAACACTACACTATAACCCCCAATAAACCATTTAATCTAAACTAACCCCCCTCTACACTAATCTATTAACACTTACACTACCTACCTACACTACCTACCCCCTAATAAACCTCCCCAACACTCTAATTACAAAAAACAAAAAACCTACAGCACAGAAAACAAAAAACCTACAGTACAAAAAACAAAAAACCTACAGTACAAAAAACAAAAAACCTACAGTACAAAAAAACAAAAAAACCTACAGCACAGAAAACAAAAAAACTACAGTACAAAAAACAAAAAAACCTACAGTACAGAAAAAAAAAAACAATTACAACCCCACCCCCCACTACAGAAAAAAAAAAAATACATTACAACCCCACCCCCCACTACAGAAAATAAAAAAATTACACACCTGAAAAGGAAAGACAGATAAACACAATACAATACATACATATAATACATTACATACATTACATACAATACATGACATTACATATAATATATTACATATAATACATTACATACATTACATACAATACATGACATTACATACATTACATATAATATATTACATATAATATATTACATATAATCCTAATCAAATACCCCCTATCTATCTAACATACAATCTATTTAATTTAAAATAAATCCTAACTATATCAAATACATCCCCCTATCTATCTAATATACAAAAAATCCTAACTACATACACAGACCCTTATTCTAAAATAAAATAAAATAATTACAGTCCTAACTACATACACAGACCCTAATTCTAAGCTAAAATCAATAAATTAAGACCACTTACCTTTAAGATGTTGCTTCAGATCACTAACCTATGGGTCAAACAAAAAGAAAAATTAGTACAAAACATTAACATCAAATAAATAAACATTATATACATTCTACATATTCAACTCACCTTTACAGCATGTCCCGTCACTGTTTAGCTCTTCCGGCGCGGCCCTGTTAAAAAAAAAAACACAATACATGAATACATTAATACAATATATAAACAATAAATAAAATACACAAATAAACATCTAAATATACATTTAACTTACCTCCCCGCGATGTCCCCGGCCTTCTCTCCTTCAGCCCCGGCTGGGCCGCGGAACCATCCGCGCTCTAAAAAAAAAAAAGAAAAAAAACTAACGGTGGTCTGCACTGGCAGACCTCCCCGACGCTAATGAACCTCCCGGAGTCGTTTCCGGGAGGAAATTGGCATTGTCGGCTTGTGAGTGGTACAGGTTTTGCTTAAGAATATCCCTGTATTTAGCACCATTCATCTTTCCCTCAACTCTGAGCAGTTTCCCAGTCCCGGCTGCTGAAAAACATCCCCACAGCATGATGCTGCCACCACCATGTTTCACTGTGGGGATGGTGTTCTTTGGGTGATGTGATGTGTTGGGTTTGTGCCAGACATAGCGTTTTTTTTGATGGCCGAAAAGTTCAATTTTAGTCTCATCAGACCAGAGCACCTTTCTCCATACATTTTGGGAGTCTCCCACATGCCTTTTCGCAAACTCAAAACGTGCCATTTTGTTTTTTGCTGAAAGTAATGGCTTTCTTCTGGTCATTCTGCCATAAAGCCCAACTCTAGGGAGCGTACGGCTTATTGTCGTCCTATGTACAGATACTCCAGTCTCTGCTGTGGAACTCTGAGACTCCTCCAGGGTTACCTTAGGTCTCTGTGCTGCCTCTCTGTTTAATGCCCTCCTTGTCCGGTCCCAGAGTTTTGGTGGGTGGCCGTCTCTTGGCAGGTTTGCTGTTGTGCCATGTTCTTTCCATTTGGTTATGATAGATTTGATGGTGCTCCTGGGGATCATCAAAGATTTGGATATTTTTTTTATAATCTAACCCTGACTCGTACTTCTCAACAACATTGTCCTTTACTTGTTTGGAGAGTTCCTTAGTCTTCATGGCAGTGTTTGGTTAGTGGTGCCTCTTGCTTAGGTGTTGCAGCCTCTGGGGCCTTTCAAAAAAGGTGTGTATATGTAATGACAGATCATGTGACACTTAGATTGCACACAGGTAGACATTATTTCACTAATTATGTGACTTTTGAAGGTAATTGGTTGCACCAGAGCTTTTTATGGACTTCATAACAAAGGTGATGAATACATACGCACATGCCAATTTTCTGTTTTTTTTTATTTCTAAAAAATAGTTGTATCTATATATTTTTCTCATTTCACTTCACCAACTTAGACTATTGTGTTCTGATCCATCACATAAAATTCAGATTAACAAAACATTGAACTTAAGGCTGTAATGTAACAAAATAGGTAAAAAGTCAAAGGGGTGAATACTTTTGCAAAGCACTGTATGAGTGCTTAAGTGGCTCATTCTAATTAAGGCCGCAACGCTGCAATCTCTTACTGGGTGCTGCGGCCCCATAGCTACTTTGCTATTCAAAAGAAAGGGCCTGCAGCACACCCCTTCCTACGCCCGATCGAAAGACAGGCAATTGGCCGTTAGCTTTGGTGGGCTTGGACTTGTTCACGGGCGTTAGCCCGCAGACCTGTGTGCAAGCCCGCCAAACTAAAAAGTGACAAATAAAATCAAGGAACCACTGTACATCACTGTAAATAATGGGGGAGACGAGGATGACATGTAGTACATTGGCTAACTGGCACATCACCACTATACAATGCTATCATTTGTGGCCACAGTCTGCCGGGCTTGAAGATCTAGTTGCTGCCTTGGAGGTCATCCACGCCCGGGACTACGGGCTTGGATGACCCCCAAGGCAGTAACCCGTTCTCCAAGCCTGGCAAACTTGTGTCCACAAATGACAGTATTGGCTAGCGGCAATGTGCCAGCTAGCCAATGTACTACATGTCATCTTCATGTCCCCCAATGTATCCCATATAAATTACAGCGCTGTACAGTGCGGCATTGAATATATATTTACCCCTAAAGATCCACTGCAGCTCCTTAAAGGGACTGCCGCACACTAAGGGTTACCCCAAGCCGCGCGGGTACTTACAAGACCCCCGCGGCAACTAACATTAACCCCCCCATGCTACAGGGTCACCATCGGGACCCCCGGAGGGTCCCTTGCAGTGGGGGTCCCCATCTGTGCATTAAAAATTCAAATTTCCCGCCCCTGCGTGGGTCCTGAACTACCTGCGATCAATAAAACTATTAACCCCTGCCGTGTGTGGGGTATTATAACTATACCTAATAACCCTAACTGTGCCTATATAACCCTAACTGGCCCTATTTAACCCTAACTGTACCTAATGACCCTAACTGCGCCTATCTAACCCTAACTGGACTATTTAACCCTAACTGACCCTATTTGACCCTAACTGACCCTATTTAACCCTAATTGTACCTAATAACCCCAACTGGGCCTATTTAACCCTAACTGGCTTTATTTATCCCTAACTGTACCTAACAACACTAACTAGGCCTATTTAACCCTAGCTGGGCCTATTTAACCCTATCTAGGCCTATGTAACTCCATCTTAGCCTATCTATCCCCATCCAAGCCTATTTAACCCCATCACTTTTGGGGGTCTATACAGACCCCCATAAGCCTCTATCTAATCTCTTCACTTATGGGGGTCCATACAGACCCCCGTAAACCTTTCTTTAACCCAAAAAGTCTCATAGGGGTCTATGAAGACCCGCATGGGACAATTAGAACCCTTATATTAACCCCATAAGTGCCATGAGCCTCCTCCAGGACCCTCATGACACTAAGTAAAAACACTACACTACCCCCCCCAATAAACCACTAAATCTAAACTAACCCCCCTCTACCCTAACCTATCAACCCCTACCTACCTAACACTACCTACCTAACCCCTATTAAACCCCTACCCCACTAATTACGCAAAATAAAAAGCTAAGTTACAAACAATAAAAAAAATCGATTTTACCCCCAAAAATAAAAGGACATTAAAATCCCCCCCTACATAAAATAATAAAAGAACATCACAAACCCCCCACTACAAAAAATAAAAAAAAACATTACAACCCCCACTACAAAAAATAAAAAAATAATTACACACCTGCAAAGAAGAGACATACACATATATACATACCATTACAGTACATCTATAAATACATTACAAATATACCCCTAACTACATACTATTAACCCCTAACTACAATACATTACCTCATATATAAAACATTACCCCCTATCTATGAAACATTATCCCCTAACTACTAAACATTAACCCCTAACTGCAATACATTAAACCCTAACAACAATACATTACCCCTATCTATTAAACATTACCCCCTATCTATTAAATGTTTTTTGTGTGAAATGGATCCCTGGACATAGGGGTTAATACATATCATGGAACCCGCATGGAGTAGAACAGATGCTTTAATTAATTTAGTTGATGTCTGCATTGCTGGATTGCGAGTCCAATCGCTTAATTTACTTCTTGACAAGTAATTCCTAGTCGCTAAGTATAAACTCCATGTTTTACTGACATCACGATGAAGGTCTCATTTACTATTGGCTGTGTCTAATAAGTAAATTACGGGCTTGCTTAAATATTGTCAGATCATATGATCACGCCCCTGAAATCTGAATAAAAAAGGCAGGGTTTACGAGTTCAGCCTTACGGTCAGAATTTGCGAGTTGGAGTCAATAGAATACATCTAAACATTTATAATAAAAAAAAAAAAAACACCTGCAGCCAAATTTGTGAGTTTGAGGCATTTGCAAGCAGCTAATAGAAAATGGCCCTTAGTTTTTATACACTTCTTTTTTTTTTTTGAGTGGAATTTTTGAGGGTGGATCAACCCCAGGATTGTGGTTTTACGTTTCTATTTTGCCTTGTGGTTTATTGTAAATAAATAAAGTTAGCCCGTTATTTTTAATTTTGTGTTCATTTTTAAAGAAAACACTTAAAACACCAGCAGTTATACTAGTCTACAAAATATGCGTTTTTTTCCCTAGATAATATTTTAAGGGCAAAATCTCTTTTACATTTACTGTTACTGCTTAGGTAAGCTGTGTGCTGAGCTCTAACACTGTGAACAGTTGCATTATTTGACTTAATTATGCATGAAGTTCACATCCACTCAATTTTCACCTTGCATGCAGATGCATATCTCCATGATGAGAGAACCCAGCATCCCCACTGACTAACGGAGATAGAATGCATGTAGAATTGGGTTCCCTGGTGGCCCGGTGGTGTGGATTCAGTGCTTTCACCACGGCGACCTGGGTTTTATTCCAGTCAGGTAACCAAGAGGTTACACCCCCCTGAAGCCATGCAGGGTTGGGCCTGGCCAGTACTTGGATGAGAAACCACCTAGGAATACCAGGAGCTGTAGGCTGTGGCCCACTGGAGAAGGAACCGGCAACCCACTCCAGTATCTCTGCCATGAAAACCAAGTGGATCAGCATGACCATGGACATAAAGAGGTGCCTGGTTTGTTACGGTTAGAGATGTCGCAAACATAACATTTTCGGTTTGCAAACTGAGAACGCGAATTTCATCAAATGTTCGCGAACGGGCGAACCGCCATAGACTTCAATGGGCTGGCAAATTTCAAAACCCACAGGGACTCTTTGCACAACCGCAAACTCCCCATTTGCACAAGGTTGGATACCAAGCTAGCCATGTCCCGTTCCTTGTCCTCACTGATGTCATTGAAGGTCTCTTCCTCCACCCAGCCACCAAGGGTCCCCGAAAGGTGACAACAAGCCCCCTGGGACGCCTGCTGTGTTTGGTCTTCCACCTCCTCAAAGCCACCTTCCTCCTCTGACTCCTCTTCTTCAGACTCCTCTCTCTGTGTTGCCTCTGTCTGCGTTATTATAAGGTGTGTACTGTTAAGTAGTACTATTCCTATCGGTTTAATCCCTGTTACATCCACTATTAGGGGACGTGTATATGGCATTGATTTTTGGAAGCGGGAGATGGAAAAAGATGCTTGGTCGGTCCTCCCACTTCAAATTTGGGGCAATGCGCGTGCAATCTAAGGTGCCACCAGATAGGAGTGGTGTGTTCAGTTGTACTATCTATTCCTATCGGATTCAATAAAGCCAATAAACCTGGCCCGTTACTAGCCAGGAAACTACAAACCAGAACAACACAAAATAGGATACTTCAAATTAAGACCTCGAAGGGAGAAAACACAACGAACCCAAATAAGATCCAGAAGATTTTTACAAAATTTTACAATACCCTTTATACGGCAACAAAACACATAGATCTACACAAAATGAGGGGATTTCTTAATTCCTGTGATCTCCCGTTAAAAGAAGAAAATGACTTAGAGACTTTAAATGCCAAAGTGACCCTAGAGGAAGTGAGAAAAGCAGTCAAGAACCTCAAACCTGGTAAGTCACCAGGCCCAGACGGGTACACCAATTTATAGACATATTAGGCCCGCACTTGGTCACTATAACAGAGTTCTAGAAGGCAAGCAAACACCAGCAGAGCTGAACAGGGCAGATATCGCTCTATTCCCTAAGGAGGGTCGAGATGCCCTAAAACCAAAAAACTACAGGCCAATATCATTACTAAACTGTGATACAAAGATCCTGTCAAAAATAATAGCGGATAGAATGTCATCCTTCTTTCCTAAGTTAATACATAATGACCAAGTAGGCTTTGTCTCCCACAGGCAAGCGGGAGACAACATTAGAAAAGTCATGAACCTACTGTACCACACCAAAGCCTCTAAAATTCAAGCCTGTCTTATGGCCTTTGACATTGAAAAGGCGTTTGATTCCCTGGAGTGGACTTACCTATACGCCACGCTTGAAAAATTTGGTATTAAAGGCCATTTCATAAATCTCATACACTCATTATACAAATCATCCAGGGCAAGGTTACAGATTCCGGGAGATGAGAGATCCTTAATTAAAATAGAAAGAGGAACAAGACAGGGGTGCCCCCTTTTTCCCCTTCTATTCCCAATAGCAATAGAACCCCTGGCTCAGACAATTAGGGCCAACGCTGGGATCACAGGCATAAAAATCGGCCATCACCATTTCAAAACTTGTCTATTTGCAGACGACCTGCTGTGTATGCTCTCAAACCCTACCCAATCGGTCCCAGAGTTGATTTGAACTATGGAGGAGTTTGGTCAGTTTTCTGGCCTTAAACTGAACATGGAGAAGACAGAAGCACTAGCGATTGACTTAACAGCAGTAGAGAAGCAGGGTCTCCAAGAGAAGTTTAATATTAAGTGGAATAAGAACCACATAAACTACCTGGGAATCAGACTAACCCCTAAGCTAGAGGACTTGTACAAAGCCAACCACTCCAAACTTTATAAAACAATAATTAATGACCTGAGTAAATGGACAAAGTATAGGTTATCATGGCTAGGGAGAATAAATACGATAAAAATGAATGTCCTTCCTAGGTTGCTCTACATATTTCGAACACTCCCGATCCCAATTAAATAAAAAGAATCAGAAAATATTCAAAGGAAAATATTTCAGTTTATCTGGAACCACTCTCCATCACGCATCACAAAGAAAATTATGTACCTTCATAAGTCAGAGGGGAGACTATCGTGTCCAAACTTAAAATATTACCACAAGGCAGCTCAGTTATCTTTCCTCCCAATAGCACATTCTATAGGGCATCAACCGGCCTGGGTGTATTTAGAGAACCACACTTTAAGGCCCTTAACCTGGGACAAGGTGGCTTGGCTATCAGAATTGCCTCAGAGCCTTAAAAACTCGCCAAACCCCCTAATCAGACACTCACTATCATACTGGAAATGGGCCAAGAAACACACGGGTTTGTTCCCTGGATCCACCCAAATGACCCCAATTCTTGACCACCCTCAGGCCCCGAAACACATGAGCACAACATCACAACACTGGTGGAGGTCAAGGAAACTAGATAGACTGGGAGACTGGTTAGTAAAGGGCCAGATGCTCACCTATGAGGAGCTGAGGGACAAGCATGAGCTACCGCTGTCAGAACATTACAATTACTGTACGCTGAGGCATTTCACACACTCCCTGACCCAGAAACAGGGGACACCGGTCTTAAATTGGTTCTCCAAAATTTGTAAAGATAAACCTCTATCAAGGGGGATCATTGGGTCGCTTTACAAATATAAAACATTTGTTACTGGTTGAAGCGACACTGGGGGAAGGACCGGAGTGGGGGAGCCCTGGATACCCTTCAGAAGCAACCGGCGGCAAAATCATCCCAGGAAAGGAGAGGCCCCTTACTGAAGCCTGCCCTAGGGTAACCCAAGGGTGATTGCCCAGGTTAGATATTGTAAATAATAAGCTAATACTGCTGGAGGGATGATAGATAATAGGACTTTGGTGTTTCCTGCAGATATACTCTTTACTATTGTCTGTTTTACCATGTTTTAGGTATCTCTTGAATTGCAATCACAGTAAAAAATAAGAAAAATTATTAACCTAAAAAGTAAAAATAAGAAGGACTAGCCAGCTAACTTTCACAAAATGTCTTTATTGTAAATATGTATTTTTGCACAACTGTTATGCAAGACTGTTCAAAAATGCTTTATTTTTCATTACATGCTGTACGCCTTCTGACAATAAAAGAATTTATATGCAAAAATTAGGTATTGTTGCAGCAACCAGAAAAATTGATGTTAGTTTGCCAGGCAGAAAGTGCCCTAAAACATTGCGTCTTGAACCCTAGTTGGTGGTGGATAAGTCACGCAAGTCATCCGGCATTCAGGGATAAAATACAGCAGCGTGTGGACCATTGTTAGCTCAAGGCAGCTCATCTATCAGGCCTTTTTTAATCGAATGTATCGCCCACTGTCAGTCCCTTCGGGATCCATCCCTCATTTATCTTAATAAAGGTGAGGTAATCTAGACTTTTTTGACCTAGGCGACTTCTCTTCTCAGTGACAAAACCTCCTGCTGCACTGAAGGTCCTTTCTGACAGGACACTTGAAGCGGGGCAGGACAGAAGTTCTATGGCAAATTGGGATAGCTCAAGCCACAGGGCAAGCGTGCACACCCAGTAGTCAAGGGGTTCATCGCTCCTCATAGTGTCGATATCTGCATTTAAGGCGAGGTAGTCTGTTACCTGACGGTCGAGTCGTTCTCTGAGGGTGGACCCCGAAGGGCTGTGGCGATGCATAGGACTTAAAAAGCTCTGCATGTCCTCCATCAACAACACGTCTGTAAAGCGTCCTCTCCTTGCCGGCGTGGTCGTGGGAGGAGGAGGATTATGTTCACCTCTTCCGCTGTTAGATTGCCATTGTGCTGTGACATCACCCTTAAACGCTGTGTAAAGCATACTTTTTAATTTATTTTGGAAGTGCTGCATCCTTTCCGACTTGTGGTAATTCAGTAACATTTCAGGCACTTTCTGCTTATACCGGGGGTCTAGTAGCGTGGACACCCAGTACAGGTCGTTCTCCTTCATCCTTTTTATACGAGGGTCCCTCAACAGGCACGACAGCATGAAAGACCCCATTTGCACAAGGTTGGATGCCGAGCCCGCAGTGATGCCTCGTCCTCAGTGATGTCACTGAAGGTATGTTCTTGCCCCCAGCCACGTACAACACCACGGGTACCAGATAGGTGACAATGAGCACCCTGGGATGCCTGTTGTGGTTGGTCTTCCTCCTCCTCCTCAAAGCCACATTCCTCCTCTGACTCCTCTTCCTCACAATCCTCTTCCAGCGTTGCCGCAGGTCCAGCAAGCGATGCTGATAAGGCTGTTTCTGGTGGTGATGGTGACCACAACTCTTCCTCTTCCTCTTCACGCTCATCTACGGCCTGATCCAGCACTCTTCGCAGGGCACGCTCCAGGAAGAAAACAAATGGTATGATGTCGCTGATGGTGCTCTCGGTGCGACTGACCAGGTTTGTCACCTCCTCAAAAGGACGCATAAGCCTACAGGCATTGAGCATGAGCGTCCAGTAACGTGGCAAAAAAATCCCCAGCTCCGCAGAGGCTGTCCTAGCACCCCGGTCATACAAATACTCTTTAACGGCCTTTTCTTGTTGGAGCAGGCTGACTGTGAGGTGCAGGGTCAAAGATTCCTCAATGATATAGAATAGGGGGCGGACCGAAAAGCGCATGTGTCCGCCGTCCGCTGCGAGCGCGAAAGAGCCAAAATCGCTGCGAATAGTCCGCGGGCGAACTGTCCGGGACATCTCTAGTTACGGTGCATGAGGTCACAGAGAGTCGGAAACAACAATAAGAAAGAGGCGGAGGATGTGTTGTATACCACTCTGGTTGGGTGATAGATCCCATGTTATGAATGTGTGAGGACTCCTGTATTAAAAGGACGTGAAACACAAATTATTTTATTTAAAAGAGCATGTTTTAAAGATTACAAAAATTGTTTTTTGAACTTGTTTAAACTTCCTTCAAACTAACAGCAGAGAGCATACTGTATTATATATACAGTGGATATAAAAAGTCTACACACCCCTGTTAAAATGTCAGGTTTCTGTGCTGTAAAAAAATGAGACAATGATAAATCATTTCAGAACTTTTTCCACCTTTAATGTGACCTATAAACTGTACAACTCAATTGAAAAACAAACTGAAATCTTTTAGGTAGAGGGGAAAAAATATATAAAAATAAACTAATATGGTTGCATAAGTATGCACACCCTTAAACTAATACTTTGTTGAAGCACCTTGTGATTTTATTACAGCACTGAGTCTTTTTGGATATGAGTCTATCAGCATGGCACATTTTGACTTGGCATGATTTGCCCACTCATCTTTGCAAAAACTCTCCAAATCTGTCAGATTGTGAGGGCATCTCCTGTGCACAGCCCTTTTCAGATCACCCCACAGATTTTCAATCGGATTCAGGTCTGGGCTCTGGCTGGGCCATTCCAAAACCTTAATCTTCTTCTGGTGAAGCCATTCCTTTGTTGATTTGGATGTATGCTTTGGGTGGTTGTCATGCTGAAAGATGAAGTTCCTCTTCATGTTCAGCTTTCTAGCAGAAGCCTGAAGGTTTTGTGCCAATATTGACTGGTATTTGGAACTGTTCATAATTCCCTGTATCTTAACTAAGGCCCCAGTTCCAGCTGAAGAAAAACAGCCCCAAAGCATGGTGCTGCCACCACCATGCTTCACTGTGGGTATGGTGTTTTTTTGGTGATGTGCAGTGTTGTTTTTGCGCCAAACATATCTTTTGGAATTATGGCCAAAAAGTTCAACCTTGGTTTCATCAGACCATAACACCTTTTCCCACATGCTTTTGGGAGACTTCAGATGTGTTTTTCCAAAATGTAGCCTGGCTTGCATGTTTTTCTTCGTAATAAAAGGCTTTCGTCTTGCCACTCTACCCCATAGCCCAGACATATGAATACGGGAGATTGTTGTCACATGTACCACACAGCCAGTACTTGCCAGATATTCCTGCAGCTCATTTAATGTTGCTGTAGGCCTCTTGATAGCCTCCCAGACCAGTTTTCTTCTCATCTTTTCATCAATTTTGGAGGGAGCTCCACTTCTTGGTAATGTCACTGTTGTGCCATATTTTCTCCACTTGATGATGACTGTCTTCACTATGTTCCATGGTATATCTAATGCCTTGGTAATTCTTTTTTTTTTTTTTTTTTAATTCTTTATTTTTGCACACGATAGGCAAAGCAAGGCTAATACATTTCAGAGGCTTGCGCAGAAGCCACAATAATCAGAGGAAAATACTTATGAACCATAATCACTGCATCAACCCCTATAACAAGCCACTTTACAATTTTCATGTAACTTGCCTCCTATCGAGGGTTTTTTCCTTTTTTTCCCTTTTAAACTTATTAATAACTACTTTATTTTCCCATAACCAACCTTAAAGTGCAGTTTTGTGACAAAGCTAAGGTTTGCGTAGAGGCCATTGTACATATGCATAGACTCATCAAGATCCAGGCTTACGCATAAGCCTAAGTAGAGGTACATATTATGCAAAGTATGAAAAAACAATACTCTACACATTATAATCATGGTTAATAACGCTTCCAATCACCTCGGTGGTTTATTTTCTATTCTATGCTTCTATCACAGCTACCCTATGTGGCTATCACTTTGAGTACTTTGATTGTTATGGTTTTAGATAATAATTAACTAAACAATATTCAACAATTCTAACCAAATCAATAGGTATAACATTGATAAAACTAACCGTTTCGCTTGGTGATATGGCAGATCGATGCATCCATGCCCGCGGCCCGGACGAGGGTCCTCTGGAGTCCCCCTACCATCTTCCCTTGTAAGTGTATGTTTCACTAGTCTTGGTATTGTTCCCACAACTCCCAAATTCTATTACATTTTTTTGTTGTGTGCCTAACTAAGGAAGTTAATCTATCCATAAGATAATTCTTTATTTTTTATTTTTTTTATTCTTATTTTTTATTTTTCCATTGCATATCAAAAATGTACAGAATAAGTCAAGAATGTAACATATATAATCATGTCTATACATCGATAAATAACTCTTCATTTTATCACAAAACAGTTAGATTAAATATGCTAAAAGAAGTGAATATAAAACTTGCATCTCTCCGAGGACTTGAGATCTATGATTGGTATTGGAGCTATAACATCTATCCTATGAAGATATTCTCCTTTCCCTTTCCTCCATATAGTTTTCAAGTAGAGTCTCAGAGTTAATCCTCGAAGAGTTAACTTATTTACAAAAACAATTACTATCTCAATGTTTCTAGTTCTGAATTATTAGAGTGTAGTATTTTCTCCTCCCTTACTACTATTCAACAAAGAACTTATAAATTGGTCCAGTCTTTCTCAGACTCACCTCATTTTGGACCCCTCATTTTCCAGTTGTCCCAGCAGGTGGCCCATCGTTTGTATCTCACATCGAATTCCACTGAGAAGTGGCTCATGGTTTGAATATGGTCAATTTTCTGTAGTACTTCTTTAAATGTAGGGGTAGTGTGTTTCCAATGTTTGGCTATAATGCATCTAGATGCAAAAATATCTGATTGGTTAGGAATTGCTCACTTTTTGTTAGTTCCATGTTTGGGAGTCCTAATAGTGCTTCTTCTGGCTTTTGCTTTATAGTTTTCCCCCACAACTTTTTTAGCGTGTTGTATGTTGCCTGCCAAATATGTCTAATTTTGGGACATTCCCAAAGCATGTGGGTTAACGAACCTATATGTCCACATCCTCTAAAGCATTTGTCGGAGTGTGTTTTGTTTGATTGGTGAAGTCTCGCTGGTGTGAGGTACCATCTCATAACTGTTTTTAGTGCGTTCTCCTTCAAGGTGATGTTTAAAGATGATATGTTGGCCTGTTTGATAACTTGATTCCATGCCTTGGTAATTCTTTTGTACCCTTCTCCTGACTGATACCTTTTAACAAATAGATCCCTCTGATGCTTTGGAAGCTCTCTGTGGACCATGGCTTTTGCTGTGGGATGCGACTAAGAACATTTCAGGAAAGACCAACTAGAGAAGCTGAACTTTATTTGGGGTTAATCAGAGGCACTTTAAATGATGGCAGGTGTATGCTGAGGGTGTGATGCAACCACATTATTATTCTTTTTTCTTTTTCTTCCCTCCACCTAAAAGATTTCAGTTTTTTTTTTTTCAATTGAGTTGTACAGTTTATAGGTCACAATCAAGGTGGAAAAAGTTCTGAAATGATTTATCTTTGTCTCATTTTTTTACAGCACAGAAACCTGACATTTTAACAGGGGAGTGCAGACTTTTTATATCCACTGTATCTCATTGGCTGATGGAGCACAAGCCAGAAGAGCTCTAAAGTGTTATTTAGCTCATTATCAAATACCCTATGTCTGCTAGAAAAAAATAAAATAAAATTCTAAGTCCCATTATGCTGTTCATACCATATCAAATGTTTTCATCACCTCAAACACCTAATTAAAATGGCTATGAAATGTACTAAGACAGGCAAACCTATGTTGTATTGGCAGTTTTCCCTCCGGGTTTTAACAAGTTTCAATGATGCTTAATGCCAGCTTTCTCAGTTACACTGTCACGGTAACCTCTCTCCTTAAACTTGTTTACAAAGTTCTTTCTCTAAAGTTTCAAGAAGTTTTTCATTTTTTGCTGATAATCTGTCCTTTTGCTATTGAAAAACTGCAATGAAGAATGACCACTTTTAATATTGGTTTCTAAAAATCTGTCAGACCACTTTTCCTACTCCCAGTTATATTCAGAACATTCAGGATGCACACGCCAAACCAATGTACAAAAAATATATATATATATATATATATATTGTCATGACTGATTTTGGGGACATGATGGGACCGCCCTACACCCAACAAGTACCACTGTTATCTTGGACATCTCATTGATAACATCAAGGCTATCAAAATGGACATTCAATGTGTTAAAAGCAACTAATGTGAATATATTGTTGCTTATTTCATATGTGCATTTATGTTCTATTATAATAGTTTGTGAGGTATGTTGGATGTTTTTGGCCAGGCATCTGGCCTCTGATCTGGAGGTTGGAATACCCTCTGCCCCTCTTACAGGCCTGGGATATTAGTGACATAAACAGATAACCCTAAACTCTGGTATCTGGGATAGGAGATGGGTTTATGGCTAGTGGCGGGGTGAGGAGGTCACACTAATAATTCAGACATCCCTAACAGGGAGGAGAAGGGGTGTGGATGAGATCTGCTGCCAACACTAGGGGTCAGCCAACATACTAGTCTTTCACCTCAGATCCCTCCCCTCTCCCTCTAAAATAAAACTCTTTCTATCTTTCACTTGCTTCCTGGCCCTTGCTATTCCTTATTTGTTACTCTTCCCCAGTTCTCTGCCCTTTAACTCCCTTTAGATTGTAAGTAGCGAGTTTCCAGTCTTGTAGGGTGCTTTGGGATAAAGCACTTTCTGCTAAGATTCTAAGCTCAAAACAGGGCCCTTCAACTTTTGAATTTTGTTAAACGTGTATTTCCCCTGTTCTTATCCCCTGTACAGCGCTACAGAATATGTTGGCGCGATACAAATAAAAGATAATAATAATAATAATAATCTTTCTGTGTTAGAAATATCTGTGTTAAAAATAAAAGTGTTAAGTCTACTGATGCACTAAGAAATAATGTGATGTGATTCCTCCTGTCTCTCCATGATTGATGTCCTGATCTCAATTGCTGCGTTCTCAGATGAATATAAAGTCACAACCTGCAGATTGCTCCTATAAGCTACAGTAGGAGAATTATGGCTGTACTGAGCCCCTTGTATCTGACAAAAGTATCTCACAAAAGTGAGTACACCCGTCAGATTTTTGTACATATTTTATTATATCTTGTCATGTGTCAATTACACTCTGCTACAATATAAAGTAGTAAGTGTATATAGCCTGTATAACAGTGTAAATTTGCTGTTCCCTCAAAATAACTGAACACACAGCCATTAATGTCTAAACCAATGGCAACAAAAGTGAGTACACCCCTAAGTGGACATGTCCAAAATGGGCCCAATTAGCCATTTCCCTCTCCCGGTGTCATGTGACTCGTTAGTGTTACAAGGTCTCAGGTGTGAATAGGGAGCAGGTCTGTTAAATTTGGTGTTATCTCTCTCACACTCATTCATACTGGTCACTGGAAGTTCAACATGGCACCTCATGGCAAAGATCTCTCTGAGGATCTGAAGAAAATAATTGTTGCTCTACATAAAGATGGCCTAGGCTATAAGAAGATTGCCAAGACACTGAAACTGAGCTGCAGCACGGTGGGCAAGACCATACAGCAGTTTCACAGGACAGGTTCCACTCAGAACAGGCCTCGCCCTGGTCGACCAAAGAAGTTGAGTGCACATGCTCAGCATCATATCCAGAGATTGTCTTTTTGAAATAGATTTAGCAGTGCTGCCATCATTGCTGGAGAAGTTGAAGGGATGGAGGTCAGCATGTCAGTGGTCAGACCATAAGCCGCACATGGCATCAAATTGTTTTGCATGGCTGTCGTCCCAGAAGGAAGCCTCTTCTAAAGATGATGCACAAAAAAGCCTGCAAACCATTTGCTGAAGACATGCAAACTAAGGACATGGATTACTGGAACCATGACCTATGGTCCGATGAGACCAAGATAAACTTATTTGGTCCAGATGGTGTCAAGAGTGCGTGGCGAAAACCAGGTGAGGAGTACAAAGTCAAGTGTGTCTTGCTTACAGTCAAGCATGGTGGTGGGAGTGTCATTGTCTGGTCCTGCATGAGTGCTGCCGGCACTGGGGAGCTACAGTTCATTGAGGAAACCATGATTGCCAACATTTACTGTGACATACTGAAGCAGAGCATGATCCCCTAACCTTTGGAGACTGGGCCGCAGGGCAGTATTCCAACATGATAACGACCCTAAACACACCTCCAAGATGACTACTGCCTTGCTAAAGAAGTCGAAGGTAAAGGTGATGGACTGGCAAAAAGTGTCTCCAGACCTAAACCCTATTGAGCATCTGTGGGGCATCCTCAAATGGAAGGTGGGGGAGTGCAAGGTGTCTAACATCCACTGGCTCCATGATGTCTTTATGGAGGAGTGGAAGAGGACTCCGGTGGCAACCTGTGAAGCTCTGGTGAACTTCATGCCATGAGGGTTAAGGCAGTGCTGAAAAATAATGGTGGTCACACAAAATATTGACACTTTGGGCCCAATGTGAACATTTCCACTTTTGTTGCCAACGGTTTAGATATTAATGGCTGTGTGTTGAGTTATTTTGAGAGGACAACAAATTTACACTGTTATACAGGCCGTACACTTACTACTTTACATTGTAGCAGAGCGTCATGGCTTCAGTGTTGTCACATGAAAAGATATAATACAATATTTACAAAAATGTTAGGGGTGTACTCACTTTTGTGAGATACTGTATGTATATATATATATATATATATATATATATATATATACACATACACAGTTGAGTCACAGTATCATACTAATATCCGAATAACTGACGTGTGCAGCCCCTCGTATCTGACAAAAGTATCTCACAAAAGTGAGTACACCCATCACATTTTTTTTTTCTTTTCATGTTATAACACTGAAGCCATGACGCTCTGCTACAATGTAAAGAAGTAAGTGTACAGCCTGTATAACTGTGTAAATTTGCCATTCCCTTTAAAATAACTCAACACACAGCCATTAATGTCTAAGCTGTTGGCAACAAAAGTGAGTACATCCCTAAGTGGAAATGTCCAAAGTGTCAATATTTTGTGTGGCCGCCATTATTTTCCAGCACAGCCTTAACCCTCATGGGCATGGAGTGCACCAGAGCTTCACAGTTTGCCACTGGAGTCCTCTTCCACTCATGATGACATCACGGATCTGGTGGATGTTAGAGACCTTGCACTCCCCCACCTTCCGTTTGAGGATGCCCCACCGATTCTCAATAGGGTTTAGGTCTGGAGACATGCTTAGCCAGGCTATCTCCTTTACCTTCAGCTTCTTTAGCAAGGCAGTGGTCGTCTTGGAGGTGTTTTTGGGGTCGTTATCATGTTGGAATACTGCCCTGCGGCCCAGTCTCTAAAGGGAGCAGAACATGCTCTGCTTCAGTATGTCGTAGAACATATTGGCATTCATAATTCCCTCAATGAACTGTAGCTCCCCAGTGTAAGCAGGACTCATGCAGGCCCAGACCCCGACACTCCCACCACCAAAAGTATACATCTATACTGAGGAAACTCATATGCATGAGTTCTGCAGGCATTGGGGAGCTACAGTTCATTGAGGGGACCATGAATGTCAACATGTACTGTGACATTACAATTTATAACATTTTCTTATATTAAGACATCATTTGAATAAAGTGATTTACTCACTAATGTCTTAGGTTTTCTATTTTCCACTGTGAGTGCAGCCATTTTGTTATTAACACTCCTTTAGTAGCAAGACCTCCATTGTGTTTGAAGCTCCATCTTGTTTTTCTGCAACAACAGCCCATACACATTGTATCCTGTTTTTGTGACATGCCCATTTGATGTTTCCTAAAACCACAGTGTCATTAATGTCACTGCGCACCCAAGTGAAATACACAGGAGTGTGAATCTGCAACATTAGCAAGATGGTGGATTTGCCAATAAGAGAGAACCATTTATAGCAAAATGGACGCATCCGTAGTGTTAAGTATAAATCCAAAATCATGAGTATGCTGTGTTATCCCTTTCTTCCAATAATGTAATAAAACTTGAAAATATATTTTGTAGTGAAATATTTATCAAAATGGCATATTCTATTGACATCAGAGGTTGGTTAAGTGGGGTGATAGATGTGTTCAGTTTTACATACTAGGATAAGGGCCTATCCTAATATATATATATAGACAGAGTCTGACATGACATGGCCGGCACAAAAACACTGAGAATACATCTGTATCCGGGCAAAACAGAATTAAAATGTACAAGAGTAAGTGAATTAGGGTGGATTGAGAATAGTGGATTGTTTTATGAGATTGCCGTAGTTTGTGCTTTTGGAAGTATACAGAGTATTACACACTGGATACTGAGATGAGCATTGTTGTGAGATAATACTGAGGATGCGTGTACTGTACGTGATGTAGAATTATAATGATGTTTTTGTAGACAGACTTAATTGTAAATTATATTATTTTATCTACAGGTTAAAAATATTGTTTTTATAATCTTCCTTTTAAATAATATTCTTAAATATAGCAAACAGACATGTTCTCCTTTGCATGTAAAGTGACAGAGACTAACCAGGCAGGACTGACACGAGCTTACATCTATCAATCGATTTATGTATGTATGTATGTATCTATCTATCTATCCATCCTTCATGCATCTGTCTATCTATCTCTCTATCTATCTATCTATCTATCTATCTGTCTGTCTATCTATCTATCTATCTATCTATCTATCTATCTATCTATCTATATCTCTATATCTATCTATCTATCTATCTATCTTTCTTTGGTGTTATTTAGTCATTCAGCCATGTCTGGATCTCTGTGACCCCATGGAGCACAGCTTGCCCGGGACATGTCAGCCACATCTATATATAGCAGAAAGTGGCATTTGTCTACTGTGTCTCTATTTTAAATAGGTAAATGGTATGGGGATGGGAATGTGAATTGGGTTAAAGAGAAAGGCTTGCTAATTAAGGGGGAGGAAAAAGACAAAACCAGAAATGATTATCTATCACATATATAGTTCTCAGCAGTGACGGCTTGCCAGAAAAGGTTGGTAATGTAATGTTAACATTACGGCCAGGCAAGGAGCGCCAAAGGCGCTCCTTGCGCTGGTGGAGATGAACGCCATAGGCACTCACCCTTATGACCCCATACGACTTAGGAAGAGAGCGCTGAAGGCGATCACTGCGCTGGGGGAGATGAGCGCCTAAGGCGCTCATCCCTACGTCCCAGCACAACATTGGCAGGGAGCGCTGGTGGAGATGAGTGCCGTAGGGGCTCATCACTACGACCCCGCATGCATTAAGCATCATACCTATGACCCACGGGACTACAGAACAACAGAAAACTCAAATACACAATTCACAGTGCGAGACCCGTAGCACTTTGAAAAAATCGCCTGAAAAAATTACGTCCCGTAACCCTTTGAAAAGGAAGCTGCCACTTAGAAAAAATAAAATACGACCCGCAAAAAATACGAACTTACCGGCCTAACCGCGTGCATCCAAAAACACAAAAAACACAACAAATACAAAAAAAAATCATAGCAAAAACATCACACACAGCACTGGGGGGGGGGGGGGGGGGGGGGGCAGCCAGGACTTGTGGGAGTGAGGTTGCACGCAAATTTAAGTCAAATCTGCAGTGTTTCGCCACTCGAACATCGCCTAAGTGAGAGAAAAAATGGCCACCGAAAAAAGCAAAAACGAGGCTACATGAACCCTAAACATGCAAAACACCTCCAGGCACATACGACTTTTAGCCAGGAATGTACGAGGTACAAAATACACTATTAGGAAGGACAGAAAATGCTCGAGACCCATGTAACACATACACACTCGCCACCATTTTACAAAACTTACTTGCAACTAATAACATTACCATTCTAAAATACCGCTTTACACAAATAAACAAACGGTTTAGCCTTGCGCACGCAGCCTATTTACACTGCACACTTGCCACATTGCTGACACTTTCTGCTCAGATCACCAACAGCCCTAATGTACATTGTATGCTGCAGGAAAACAACAGCGATTGTTAGCTCTTCAGCACATTGATTCTTGGATATATTCATTACAAATACGTAAATTATATTAATTTATTATTTAATTAATTAATTATTATAAAAATATATATATTTATATTAAAAAAAAACAGAAGGTAACCAGGAATGCCAGTTCCTAGGTGTTTGCCACCCAAATGAATGTATTTTTATAACAACAAGGGTAAATATCATAATAATATGATATTCACAACGGCAAATTTAAAACTGTTAAAAAATCAAGGTCAAAAAAAAGATTAAAAATAAACTAATTCTGTGAAATGTTATGCCACTATATTGTTTCTATTTTCACATTGGAGGGGCAATAATATTTCTTCCCTGCCTTACAATTTTATTGCCGTAATTTTTTTTGACGGGCAAGACGCTAGTAGCAAATAAAAAGCCACACAGGACTCCGTTTTGTGTTTTTTATGCATACCTTGGTCATATTGTTGTAAGTTAATGATACAAATGGATGTAAAATAAGCAACACAGTTTAGAAATTAACAGCCTCATTAAATTGGGGCTACATTTTAAAACGTTTGCCCGTAACTCCAAATTTACATGTTACGGGTATTAAATTAGCCCTGCAACTTTGCTTGCAGCGGACTTGCGTGTTAACACGCAGGACGGACGAGAATAGGCTACGTCCTGAGCAACGTTGAACTTCTCGCATGTAAATCCTTTGATTTGACGAGCCCGTAAGCCTACTTGTTTAATTCTGCTATCAAATTGCAACGTGGTCACTCGCGAGCAAGCACATAACACGCAAATGCAGCCCAAAGGCACACATGTGCTCGAGTGCCCCCGCAAAGGGGGGTAAAGTCCAATACGTAGCATTTGTAATGCAAATAACAACACTCTACTGTACATTTATTATAAGGGAAAGTGATGTTAGGTCTTAGAATTAATAGCACAACATTCTCAAGCCCGCGAATCGGCCCTGAAAAATTCTTTATTTCATGTTTATATTTTTATTTATTATTTATATCGATCCCTGCAATCAGTGTGTTAAGAAATATATTGTAATTCGCATGTAATAGAATATCATATTTACGGCTTTATTAATATTGCATTATATCTGGAATGTGGATCCGATCGCAAACTGTAATTGAAGCACCTAGGACTTTGAAATATACCCTCCCCTTTTTCAGTGACGTAACGCTAACAATCTATTTTTTCACTGGCTCCATCTGAACCCGTAACAAAGTGCTTGCTTAGTTGTTTGCGTTCAAGCATGCAACTCCGACGGCCGAGAACTGGTTTACGAAATAAAGCCACTCGCTCGTAGCTTGCAGCCCATTCTAATTTAATAGCGACGTAAAACGGCCAAATTTCAAGCATGAAGCCCTTACATGATACGGGTTGGACTTACAAGGCTGGAATTTAATATGGCCCTAATTTAGGTATACGTAAACGAGATGTATGGTATATAGTCAGTGTAGTAAGACGTGTATAGAGCTTTTTCAGTAGGAGCAAATTCAATTCTTATAGATTAGGAGGTTGGGAGGTGACATGGTACTCATGCTGTGAGTGACAGACATGTTATCCATATATATTGACAGAGACTTGCCAGATAGGAGTGACCAAAATCTACAGACATTATATCTATAGCCTTGTGAAACAAGGGTAAAAACAAGAGCAAATAAATAAAGGGGTGTCGAAAATAGTGGATATGAGTGTTATGAGATAAAATAGATCAATCTGTTCTTTTGTAGATATAAAAGGGTATTGGTAAGGTGCTTGCATGTTCTTGAGGCAAAATGGTACTGATAATGTGGGTGACAGCCATGTTCTTCGGTTGTGCATGACAACCATATTGAGAAAACAACTAAGTCAGAGGTGCTCATCAGAGAACGAACTAATTTTAATAGATTAGTTCTATGGCCATGATAAGCCACTCTGAGAGCAACCTCTTGTAGCTCACTTGTGCCCTTCAGAGGGAGAAATATCCTGAAGTATATCAGTCTGGTCCCACTTAAGAGTGACTCAGCCCCAAAATGCCAGGCAATTCTACCCTAAACAGGAGAAACAGCAAAGCCCAGACGCGTTTCGGCCTTTATGGGCCTCGTCAGTGAGGTGCAGCTGAACTCCCTAAGACACAGTGAGCAAGGGGTCCACGTCTAGAGTCCCCTATTACCCTTAAGGAGACTAAACCCTAAAGGTAATTTGCATATACAAAACAACTAAGTCAGAGGCGCTCATCAGAGAACGAACCAACCTTAATAGGTTAGTTCTACGGCCATGATACGCCACTCTGAGAGCAACCTCTTTTAGCTCACTTGTGCCCTTCACAGGGAGAAATATCCTGTAGTATATCCGTCTGGTCCCAACCATATTGAGAAGCCTGACATGAATTTACAGTTTAAACAATAGTGGTTGAAATGGTAGAATATTTTGGGACGTAAAAAAAGAGAAGAAATGGTATACAAGTGTATTGTATATATAAGTATATCATACACAGGATATTGAAGGGACAGCGTTGTTCTTTTAGTTAATAAAGAGAAGGTGTTTTTATGAGGTAAAATGGAGAGACAGGCTATTTGTAACTTAAATAATATTATTTTGTTCTACAGGTTAACCTTGCCATCCTTTTAAATACAATCAATAATCATTGTAATAAATTATTATTAACTAGCGGCTTATAGACTTTTTATCAAAATTGTATTTTTATGCTATATACAGCTTCAACAAAACAGCATTTCCTCACCGTGCTTTTAATAACTAATACTGCATACCATTTTAATTCACAATAATCATATATTATCTTGTTTTAGGTGACAAAACAAGGGCCTGTTGTTTTATTATACTAACAGAGCCCGACATGACAGAATTGTTTTATTTTCTGAGGTAAAAAAGGCGACATTTGTATATCACAGACTGGATGAGGTAATACAGGAAATGTGTTTTGGTATGGTGCTCATATTATGGGAGTCACTTAATAAGATTGTGTTTATATTATATATATGGCTTCAACAAAACGTGTGTGCATCACGCTTTTAATAACTAATACTCCATATCAGTTTAATTCCCAGTAATAATGTTTCCCTGTTCTATATTACAGAATAAGGGCCTGTTGTTTTCATATCGTGACAGAGGCTGACATGGCGGAATGTTTTTATTTTCTGAGGTAAAGAGAGATACATTTATAGATTACAGCCTGGATAATGAAAGGAGAGCTTTGTTCTGTTGAGTAAAGGCCTTTTTTTTGTTTACACGTTTTATTATTAAGGCTACAGGTTGCACAAAAGATTAGCTGTTTATCCTTCTTTTAAATAATATCTGCACATTATCATTATTATAATGTAAGGGACATGATATGCTCTGATAATGGCACAGCCTGACATGCCTCTATGGCCTCTCTGTAAGCCCCACACTTGTCTCCCTCATCCCTTCCCGCCCAGACACTTCCTCCCCCCTCCCTGCACGCGCCGCTCCCCTATTCATGCGCTGACGTCACCACCCGGTTGTCATGGTGACAGTGATGTCACCGCCATCCCCCTCCCTGCAGCCTTAGCTACCAGTCCCGCTCTCACAGGCTCCCAAGGGCGGGTGCGGCGAGATAGTGGGCGGAGCTTCGAGGAAGCGGAAGTGGTGGCTGGAACGGAAGTGAAACGGCAGTGAATCCGCAGGAGAGGGAGCAGAGCTCGCCAGTATCTAACACCCGGTGACAGTGCTAATATACGGTAATGTGGTGTGAATGAGGGAAGGGGTGTATGAGGGGACATAGTGGGGGTCCAGGCAGGCGGGCCCGGCTTCCCGCTCGGCTAGGCCGCTGACAAGGGCGGGGAGGGCTGCGGCGCGGCCTCAACCCCCCCTCTCCCCGGCCTCAGGGGCCATCTGCACCTCCATCTGCCATAAACGTCCCTAAATCATCGAATATTCGGCGTGATTCCTCGACTAGAGCCCGATCCACCCCAGGGAAGGCCCCCAACGCCTAGGCCGCACACCGCCATCTCACTGCCTGTCATTCAGCCCCATTATAATCCTATACCCCGTGTCATCATTATAATCCGGCCCTATATACCCAATAATCCCAACGATTCCCATGAAATAATGTCCAGGCGCTGCTGCTGTCATTATATTATACGGCACAATGATAATTACCTCTCCCTCAACTGTAATAATTAATCCAGCACATTTCTGCCAAATATATCAAATAATCCAATGACATTAATGATTTTCTCATCCAATCAGATTCCTATGCTATCTAACCACTCATTTAAATACATATTTTCTTGTAGAAAAGCTTAAGCAGTCATTGTCCTGGATCCCCTGATAGACATGTCATCCTGTACATGACATGGCTGGTTATTGTTATCTGATTACATGAATGATTTTGTAACTAAATCAGATTCCTATCCTAGAAATGGGTAGGCAATCAATATCTGCCATATTTCCCTTGATATAAATATATGACATGACTGATTATTTTTCTATTAATTCCTATTAAAAAAAAAAAACACACTTCAAATGTGATGCTGTGATCATGATGTGTTTAATCTGATTCTAAACCCCATCCATATCTACTCTGCAGGAGTCAGTGCACAGGATGTATCTGCAAACATGGCCTGCTCTTATCTATGAATATTTAATTAGGATGCAGCCATCTTTTAGGCCCTGCTCATACAACAACGTGGGGCTGTAGAGCAATCAACATAAATCATTTCCTAAACCACCAAATTATTTATCAATCATAGATTTTAGTGATCTTTTCATTTTTGCCCAATAACCATATTTAGGCAGAGCCATGGCGTGTTTAGAAGATAATTATTTCAGCTGACAGGCATGCCAGAAATGCTAATTAAGTCTATATGGAATAACATATTTACATAGAATACATTGATTTCATTAGGAAATGGTTATTTAATCAAATTATATACAATGTTTTTGTAACCGTTTCTTTTATATCAATTTGCTCTAAACGACTAATATTGCTTTGACATCTTGTTATCCAATTGTGATCACAGTGTTGCAAATTGTACTTAAAACCTATTGTAGACCATCAGTTTAATTATAATACACTATTTATCAATACATGTATAAATATTTTGTAAATCTGATGCTATTGTCTTTAATAATCAAACACAAGAACATGGCGTGACCCTTAAATTTGCAGGAATTACCAGTCTGTTAAATTATTATGTCTTATTTGTTACGATACAACAGTCCTGATACATGTTACACATGTGTTCTAATGTTGGGGTTATAGGGATGACGTTAAAGGGCCAGTGTACACTCTTTTATTGGACCATTACAAATGCAAACGGCGTCAAAGAAAAAATATATATCCAGAAAATATTAGGGAAATAAAAAAATAGTTTACCTCGTAAATGACCACTGCTGCACCCCTCTCTGCTCATTATCCTGAGCACTATCAAAAGGAAGTGGAAGGTTTTAACTGAGAACATTGATCAGGCTCTTTTGGAATATTGGTTGAAATCTTTCACTTCCTCTCAGTAATGTTCACAGCAATGCGAGGTGGGTACATACAGTAAGGGTCATTGAGGTATTACTGTGGATTTTAATATTTTCTGAGTAAAGCTTTGATTGCTACTGCTAGTGTTTTTTTTTTTCATACTTAATACCTTCATAGTATGCTTTTTTTTAACATGAAAAAAAGCAACTGGTCCTTTTAAGGCTATGTCTATTGGTTTGCAGCCAAACTGTGTAAAGCAATGAGGGATTTAAATATAGACATAATTTAATATGCAATTTAAAGAGCAATATCTAAATTGTTTGATGGAACATTTTCGCCCTTATTTTCATGTTAAAATATGAAATGATGGGCTATACTATACATTGCAATGGTTACAGGGAACACAGTGGACTTGTTTTTTTTTTTTTAAATTTATTATTGGAAAAGCCCAGCCAATTAACACAATTGATCATGGAGAAAATATCCAATATATCATCTTTGAATGGCAGAGAGGCTCCAGATGGGGTTTATATGTGTAAAAAGGTATTGTTAGGAGGGTTAAGGGGTATTGGAATTAATTTCCTGATTGGTATCTGTTTTTGTGTGAATTTACAACCATATGAAAGATTGGCAAAAGAATAGATCTTAAGAACGTTACAACTCCTTAGTAAACCAGGAAGTGTACTGTCTTCCGTCCTAATCGTACTACCATCAGTGGAGTTTTGGTGCCTCTGAGTTTCAACCAATCACAAACATCCTGTCATTTCTTCTCAAACAATGGAGGCCACACTTGCAGTGCAATCAGCTGTCACTATGCATAGTAAGGCAGGTCCTTGCTTTTCTATGTCCCTTTAAGGAAGTGGCTACCATTTTAAGATAATTTTTGGTATGCAGACAATGTTTAATGATAAAAATGAGCCTACCTTGCAAGGAAATGCTTTGTGGTGAATTAGGTGACCTTTGCTCGCATACATTGCAGGTGCAAAGCAGATACTTGTATAGTAAGACAGTTAGTGGTTCCTTAGTGTACAACCTTTCACTAATCTCCAAAACAGACAAGCTAGAGCCTTGCTTCCCAAACCCATTCTCAGTAGCACCCATGATCTGGGATACTAATCCGCACCGCTGTTCTTAGGCAGGGATTGATGGATCTGAGCACAGCCTTTGGAACCACTGCTCTAGGTATTGCCAGCAGGCGTCTTGAGGGTATCCTCATGGGTATATTGCAAAGGTTCCAGTTATTGCAGATATAAGTACACACACCAGTGGTAAGTATTGAAATGGCAGGTGCTGCACACACACACACCCAGACTCACTGAATTGGGATACTTGATAGCAGTATCTTCTCAACCTTTTGTTCATCTGGGGACTGACTGGTCATTGGAGACATGCGGTGAGATCCAGAACATGTGTAACAAGGCAATCCTTCGTGTGATTGAGTGAAAAAGCTAGATGGAAATTCAGTCATTTGAACAGAGAACATTTTAGCGGCTTAAAACTTCATCTCTTTTATATCTATCACTGTGACTAAAGTGATGGTTTGTAAAATGGTTAGGCTCTCCTATCCCTTCAAACCTGGTAGATATCCTCTCAGGGACTGGCACGTGTCCTAGGACCAGCTGTTGAAAACCTCTGAAGTTTTCAGGGGTGGGGTGAAGCCACAGAGGGGGAAGTACCAAATTGAACACCTTTTTAGTGACCTGGTGACTTGCTTGCCGCCAAGGGAGATAAAGGTGATCTAATGCAGATCATTACTGGCCTGGCCTTCACCTATCATTAGAACAGGGCTTGACACCTCTAGGGGCCAACACACAAAAATAAGGACTGACTTAATGTTAATATATACTGTGTGTGTATAATATATATATTTCACATATACGTGTTTTCTCACTATTTATGATTTTGAAACATGATTAGATTTTAGATTACAATGAATTAATCAAATTAACCTTACAAATATGTAGTCATTTTGTAAAGCTCCCACAATATAATGGCATGCTACAATCTAGTATGATAGTGGTATTCTATCTAGAATGCAATGCATCTGATTAATATACATCCTCTTCCCCACGTGCATTCCTATTTAAATAGTACTACACAGTGGGTGGCCCCCACTCCACCCCCAATACTTCATTCAGGGGGGGGTGAAGGAATACCCCCCCCCCCCCCCCTCTTTACGAGCCTGGTGATCTGCTATGCCACTCATTGCTACGACAACTATATAAGTGAAATGGATATAAATTTACACATACATACCACCACACCCTTTCAAAGCATCCTTTTAATCAATAGCATCCGAGCCTTAAAATATGATTACATTCTCTCCCCCCCCCCCCCCCCCCCCCCATCAGCACTACTTTTCTACTTCGAGGCACATCAAAGTTTCCAAGTTTAATTTTATAGGTAGTACAAGTACTTAATCAGTTTAATGATCCAATGTTTAAATTTTTTTGATGATTTACATTTTTGCCCATAGCGAGAGGAACAAAATGATGCCTTCTCTTAATAGAACATTGTCAATAATAATGCCCCCATGCCATGAGAAACTATCAGTGTGAAGCCATTTGAGAAGGAAATAGCAGGGCATGCTAAACCTAAGGGACTAATTTTATCCAATAGGCATAGTTACTTCTATTGATCGGAACATGACCAGTCTTTAGTTTTTATTATGTCTTACAAGCGACTTGCCCGTCAAAACAAATTGAAGCCTTGCCACACAATGCAAGGCCCCCACCCACCCCACCATACTTGCGGGCCTTGCCTTTGGGGATCGTTGCAAGCCTCCCCCACCCCTTACTTTACAGACCTTGCGATGAGCGCATGTGCCAACCTGTAACTTTGCTCTGCCTCCCCTGTGTCTCCCCTCCACTGTGTCTCTCTTCCCCTCCCCCCATTTCCCTCCCCTGTGTCTCTCTTCCCCCCCAATTCCCTCCCCTGTGTCTCTCTTCCCCCCCCAATTCCCTCCCCTGTGTCTCTCTTCCCCCCCCCAATTCCCTCCCCTGTGTCTCTCTTCCCCCCCCCAATTCCCTCCCCTGTGTCTCTCTTCCCCCCCCAATTCCCTCCCCTGTGTCTCTCTTCCCCCCCCAATTCCCTCCCCTGTGTCTCTCTTCCCCCCCCCAATTCCCTCCCCTGTGTCTCTCTTCCCCCCCCCAATTCCCTCCCCTGTGTCTCTCTTCCCCCCAATTCCCTCCCCTGTGTCTCTCTTCCCCCCCAATTCCCTCCCCTGTGTCTATCTCCCTCCCCAATTCCCTCCCCTGTGTCTCTCTTCCAAATTCCCTCCCCTGTGTCTCTCTTCCCAATTCCCTCCCCTGTGTCTCTCTTCCCAATTCCCTCCCCTGTGTCTCTCTTCCCCAATTCCCTCCCCTGTGTCTCTCTCCCCCCCCCCAATTCCCTCCCCTGTGTCTCTCTCCCCCCCCCCAATTCCCTCCCCTGTGTCTCTCTTCCCCCCCCCCAATTCCCTCCCCTGTGTCTCTCTTCCCCCCCCAATTCCCTCCCCTGTGTCTCTCCCCCCCCCCAATTCCCTCCTCTGTGTCTCTCTTCCGCCCCCCCCAATTCCCTCCCCTGTGTCTCTCTTCCCCCCCCAATTCCCTCCCCTGTGTCTCTCCCCCCCCCCCCCCAATTCCCTCCTCTGTGTCTCTCTCCCCCTCCCCCAATTCCCTCCCCTGTGTCTCTCTTCCCCTCCCCCCAATTCCCTCCCCTGTGTCTCCCCCCCCCCCAATTCCCTCCCCTGTGTCTCTCCCCCCCCCAATTCCCTCCCCTGTGTCTCTCCCTCCCCTGTGTCTCTCTTCCCCCCCCCAATTCCCTCCCCTGTGTCTCTCTTCCCCCCCCCCCCAATTCCCTCCCCTGTGTCTCTCTTCCCCCCCCAATTCCCTCCCCTGTGTCTCTCTTCCCCCCCCAATTCCCTCCCCTTTGTCTCTCTTCCCCCCCCCCAATTCCCTCCCCTGTGTCTCTCTTCCCCCCCAATTCCCTCCCCTGTGTCTCTCTTCCCCCCCAATTCCCTCCCCTGTGTCTCTCTTCCCCCCCAATTCCCTCCCCTGTGTCTCTCTTCCCCCCCAATTCCCTCCCCTGTGTCTCTCTTCCCCCCCAATTCCCTCCCCTGTGTCTCTTCCCCCCCCCAATTCCCTCCCCTGTGTCTCTTCCCCCCCCCCCAATTCCCTCCCCTGTGTCTCTTCCCCCCCCCCCCCCAATTCCCTCCCCTGTGTCTCTTCCCCCCCCCCCCAATTCCCTCCCCTGTGTCTCTCCCCCCCCCAATTCCCTCCCCTGTGTCTCCCCCCCCCAATTCCCTCCCCTGTGTCTCTTCCCCCCCCCCCCCAATTCCCTCCCCTCTTGCCTCTATTCCTCCCCTCACCTCTCCTCCCCTCTTGTCTCTATTCCTCCCCTCCCCTCTTGTCTCTATTCCTCCCCTCACCTCCCCTCCCCTCTTGTCTCTATTCCTCCCCTCACCTCCCCTCCCCTCTTGTCTCGTTTCCTCCCCTCACCTCCCCTCCCCTCTTGTCTCTATTCCTCCCCTCACCTCCCCTCCCCTCTTGTCTCTATTCCTCCCCTCACCTCCCCTCCCCTCTTGTCTCTATTCCTCCCCTCACCTCCCCTCCCCTCTTGTCTCTATTCCTCACCTCCCCTCCCCTCTTGTCTCTATTCCTCCCCTCCCCTCTTGTCTCTATTCCTCCCCTCACCTCCCCTCCCCTCTTGTCTCTATTCCTCCCCTCACCTCCCCTCCCCTGTGTCTCTCCCCCCCCCCCCAATTCCCTCCCCTCTTGTCTCTATTCCTCCCCTCACCTCCCCTCCCCTCTTGTCTCTATTCCTCACCTCACCTCCCCTCCCCTCTTGTCTCTCTTCCTCACCTCCCCTCCCCTCTTGTCTCTCTTCCTCACCTCCCCTCCCCTCTTGTCTCTATTCCTCACCTCCCCTCCCCTCTTGTCTCTATTCCTCACCTCCCCTCCCCTCTTGTCTCTATTCCTCACCTCCCCTCCCCTCTTGTCTCTATTCCTCACCTCCCCTCCCCTCTTGTCTCTATTCCTCACCTCCCCTCCCCTCTTGTCTCTATTCCTCACCTCCCCTCCCCTCTTGTCTCTATTCCTCACCTCCCCTCCCCTCTTGTCTCTATTCCTCACCTCCCCTCCACTCTTGTCTCTATTCCTCACCTCCCCTCCCCTCTTGTCTCTATTCCTCACCTCCCCTCCCCTCTTGTCTCTATTCCTCACCTCCCCTCCCCTCTTGTCTCTATTCCTCACCTCCCCTCCCCTCTTGTCTCTATTCCTCACCTCCCCTCCCCTCTTGTCTCTATTCCTCACCTCCCCTCCCCTCTAGTCTCTATTCCTCACCTCCCCTCCCCTCTAGTCTCTATTCCTCACCTCCCTTCCCCTCTAGTCTCTATTCCTCACCTCCCTTCCCCTCTAGTCTCTATTCCTCACCTCCCTTCCCCTCTAGTCTCTATTCCTCACCTCCCTTCCCCTCTAGTCTCTATTCCTCACCTCCCTTCCCCTCTAGTCTCTATTCCTCACCTCCCTTCCCCTCTAGTCTCTATTCCTCACCTCCCTTCCCCTCTATTATATGATATCTAACAATAGATTTAGAGACCTAGTTGGTAATGAGCAATTATTGGCTATGATTTGTCATTAGCAAGATATATTTAGTCTTTGGAGCGTGATTAGAAAGGCGGGCAGATAAAGATGGCAAATACCATTGTAAGTTTACTCAAGGAATGCTTTCTATTTATTTATTTTTACTCTAAATTGCTAAAATACCTGTTGTATATGGTTACAAATTATGCTATATTTGAAACCTGGTTTTGTCACGAAGGCACTCATAACCGTGACATGTCTAAGTAAAAACTATTTTTCCTTGCAACAAACAAAAAATTCTAAGTAGTTGATGCATTTTATGAACCCATGGCTATATTTACTAAGAAAAAATTGTTTTATTTTTTTAGAATCCATCATGGACAAGAGTGAACTGGTACAGAAGGCCAAACTCGCCGAACAGGCTGAGCGTTATGATGACATGGCTGCTGCCATGAAGGCTGTGACGGAGCAAGGTGGCGAGTTGTCAAACGAGGAGAGGAACCTCCTGTCTGTTGCCTACAAAAATGTTGTGGGTGCTCGCCGTTCCTCATGGCGCGTGATCTCCAGCATTGAGCAAAAAACTGAAGGCAATGACAAGAAGCAGCAGATGGCAAAAGAATACCGTGAGAAGATCGAGGTCGAACTGCAGGATATCTGCAACGATGTGCTGGTAATACTTTGTTTTATAGCTATTAAACCTAAGCATTTTTAGGCAGATGGAACAGGTAACATGTCTTTTGTCATGGTTTCTTTCTGTATTACGAGGAAGCTCAGTTACTGCATGGCACATTAAGTAGGACGCGTAAGCAAGTAGTATACATTCTTAGTGGTGCCCATAGTGTTAGGATTAAATATTACAAAAGCTTTAATTATTTTTTTATTTTTTTTGTCAAGCGTGTACTGAAATAACATAAGCAGCTGTGTAATCGATGGACAAGAGTACAGGAATCCATTTTGTGTTTTACATTACGTCGTATTATACAGATTCACATAGGTACAAGCATTTACCATTTACTTATATGATTGGAAATACAAACTGTATGTCGTAATGATACATCTTACATAACATTATGTGTTATCTGTATACCACTTCTCTTTTTTTTCATTTTTCCAACTGTTTGAACCAAAAACATTGTCCAGACCAGGGGAAAGTACAAAGCTGTTAATTGGATCAGATTAAAATGGATACCACACCTCTACATTTCCTGAAGCTGCCTCCTCCTGCTTTAAACTCCCTTCCCTTCCACCAAGGTATCATGGAAGCCTCCAGGGTTTAGCAGATGTATCCCAAGTTGTTTCTAATTTAAAAGCTACAATAAAGGGGCTCAATAAGAGATCATAATAACTTTAATATCCTATACTAGATCAGTTATGTCTCACTCGAGTCATCCAGCCCCGAAATACCAGACAATTTTACCCAGAAGAGAAACATGAAACCCCAGATGTACATTTTGGGCTTAGATGGGACCTCTTCAGTTGGATGTAGCCAACTCACTCTTCTGACTGAGACCAGATCTTTATCTTTATGAAGCGAATTTCAAGGGGTAATACATTCTCAGTACCTCATGATGTCATCTGTATTAACGGACTTGGCGATAATCCTGAGCGTGGCTCGGGGTTAGTTTGCAGTTCCTAAAGCTGCAACCCCAAGCCATGCTCTGGATTACACACCTCCCCCCCCCCCCCCCCCCCCATCCTCTCATCCCTCCCCTGCGGCATGTCTTCTGGCTGTGGGGGGGGGGGGGGGGGGGCATTTTATGCAAAAAATTCAAGACCTTCCTAATAAACTCTCCTCTCAACTAACAAACGCCCAGTCTTTTCCCTTCCCCCCCAATCCCACAGCCACCATGAACTGCTTTGACCCGACTACAGAGGCCGAAGTCTCTAGCCTGCTGTTATCCACCTGCCTCACTGCCTGTCCTCTAGATCCTATTCCATCACAGCTCATCCCTCCCCGCCACACTAATCGCAGCGCTCACACACCTCTTCAACCTTTCCCTAAATACTGCCATGTTTCCATCCTCTCTAAAACATGCCATAATTACACCCACTGCTGGAGCGGCTCATCTATACCCGCCTTTCCAGCTTTATTTCCTCTAACTCCCTTCTTGACACCTTCCAGTCTGGCTTCCGCCCCACCACTCCACTGAGACAGCTCTCACTAAAGTCACCAATGACCTGCTGACTGCCAAGCCAAAAGGTCCCTTTTCTATTCTCCTCCTAGATCTCTCTGCTCCCTTTGAAACAGTTGACCATCCATCTCTACTCCATATCCTCTTCTCCCTTGGTATTCAAGACACTGCTCTCTTGTGCTTCTCATCGTACCTACACAATCGATCATTCAGTGTCTCCTTTTCTGACACCTCTTCTTCTCCTTACCCCCTGTCTGCTGGCGTACCCCAAGGTTCAGTCCTAGACCCCCTCCTCTTCTCCATCTACACATCCTCACTTGGTACCCTAATACACTCTTTTAGGCTTCAGTATCATCTCTATGCAGATGACACTCAAATCTACCTCTCCGCACCAGATCTTTCCCCCTCCCTTCTAACGCATGTCTCCAACTGCCTCTCTAGTATATCCTCTTGGATGTTCGCCCTCCATCTCAAACTCAACATGTCGACAACGGAACTCCTAATCTTCCCTTTCTCTACCACAGCATCAATTCCTCACATCTCTCTCACTGTAAACGACATCACCCCCTCCTCCCAAGCCAGTTGTCTTGGAATTCTGCTGGTCCCTGCTCTGTCTTTCATCCATCACATACAGTCACTAACATAATCTTGCCTTCTCCATCTAGAAAACATTTCCAGAATTTGCCATTTTCTTACACAAGACACAACTAGAATCCTTATACACTCTCTCATCATCTCTCGACTTGACTACTGCAACTCGCTTCTTGTTGGCCTACCCACCACCCGACTATCCCCACTTCAATCCATAATGAACGCCTGTGCTAGACTCACCTTCCGTACACAACTCTGTCGGCATCACCTCTGTCAATCACTTCACTGGCTTCCCGTAGCCTCCAGAATAACATTTTAAAATCATGACCCTAACTTACAAAGTCCTCAACAGAGCTCCCCCGTACATCTCTGCTCTCATCTCCAAATACTCCCCCACCCGCCCCCTCGTTCTGCTAATGACCTTTTTCTTTCTACAACTCGTCACCTCCTCTCATTCTCGCCTTCAGGACTTTTCTTGTGCTGCCCCTATTCTCGGGAACTCCTTGCCTTTCTCCACTAGATTGTCCTCCTGCCTCAAAATATTCAAAACCTCTAAAAATACATCTCTTTAAAGAAGTGTATCACTTTCCACCCTAATACTCACCACTCCCTCCCTCCTTTACCACTCATAATACCTTTTAGGTTGTAAGTCTGCAAGTTTCAATCCTGCCGGGTGCTTTGGGGAAAGCACCATGGACACCGGAATCGAGGATTTTTCCCACAAAAAAAAGTCTTGCCCACAGCTTGCACAGTTTCTAATGTTTGTTCACAAACAAGTGCCTTTTTTTTCATATTGGGTACACTGGTCCTGTGGGCAGCATGAATTGCTCTAACACAAAGCACCTTATATACCGTTTGCACTGTTCTATAGCAAATCAGTCCGGTGTCCCACAAGTAATCCATGAAACAAATTGACACAACATGGGGTGGAGAAAAAAACGCACTGAAAATGCAAACAAACAACCAATAAAAAAAAAAAGTATTAAAAAATGTGAATTTAATCTTAATACCATTACTTAGCTTTAATATTAATAAGCGCTATTAGTGTTACTGTAGGGTAGTGCTCAAACTAAATGCAATATGAAAAGCATTTATTTGTGCCAATGATTTTTACAATATCATATCAGATGCCATGTTAAAGTCTGAATGTTCGTGGCTGATGTTTGCCCTGTATTATGCAGACCTGTGAGTCACTGATCTGCTCGGGCAACGCTGGGAGAGCCGGTGACTCATAGCTTGTCTACAGGGTGTGATCGGCTTCCTGCACGCAGAGGGAGTTGGTTAGATATGCTGGGGACACGTTAGAGAGCTGCTAGCGGCATCGAGTTAACATCACAGGTAGTAGTATGCAGATCAGCGTCTTAAACAATCACATATATAAATGCTATTGGGAAAATCAATAGGGCTTAACTTCATTCTCCAACCTTTGTTT
This sequence comes from Discoglossus pictus, assembly GCA_027410445.1. Lineage (NCBI taxonomy): Eukaryota > Metazoa > Chordata > Amphibia > Anura > Alytidae > Discoglossus > Discoglossus pictus. The sequence continues at coordinate 25,155,156 of CM050174.1, read as the reverse complement.
AGAAAATGTAGTCCTTGAGGAAGGTCATTTGACAGACTAAAAACATAAGCAACTGTTTTAAGCCAAGAGACATTTTTATTTTTCCATATTAAAACCAAAGTGCCTCAAATTTATGACTATTCACCGATGCTATGGTATTTTTTAAATATTACCCACGTCTCCTCTTTATACATATTCTTTAATTCACTAAAAATATGATGCTGCTGCTTTTCCCGCTGCTGAAGCTGTTTCATCATGTACTGACACCAGAAAAGGATTGAGGGGGGAAAATGCATGTTCATTGTAGTACATCACTTACTGCCAAGTATATTACAAGTTACAGATGACTCCTAATTATATTTTTTATATATATATATATATATATATATATATATATATATATATATATATGTATATATATATGTATATATATATACACATATATATATACACATATATATACACATATATATATACACATATATATACATATATATATACATATATATATATATATATATATATATACACATATATATACATATATATATACATATATATATATATATATATATATATATATATATACATATATATATATATATATATATATATATATATATATATATATATATATATATATATATATATATATATATATATATATATATACATATATATATATATACATATATATACATATATATATATACATATATATATACATATATATATATATATATACATATATATATATATATATATATATATATATACATATATATATATATATATATATATATATATATATATATATATATATATATATATATATATATATATATATACATACATACATATATACATATATACATATATACATATATACATACATACATACATACATACATACATACATACATACATACATACTAGGAGTCATCTGTAACTTGCAATATACTTGGCAGTAGGATATGTATGTGAAGGAGCCACAATAAGATCTTTCATCCATTCTTGTGTGTGCTGTGATAATTTGACCTGTTACTATTGCAGCAAAAAAATGAAACTTTAGGTCTTGACATAGTTTTTCCTGCAGTACAAATGATCTCTGAGCTGTTCTTACTATATTAAGATGCATTATACTGTCTGTCCCACACTGAACAACCATTACAAATAAATTTAATAGTTGCTTCTTTGATGCTCACGCTTTAGCGCCAAATCTCTTAATTACCCGAATTGAGCACACATTTAGTATTTTAGTACAATTACTACCACACCTCAAAGTCCATAAGCAGCTAAGTGTGTCATCACCTAAATAATAATGTTGTGACAAACGTATCATTTATTTTATCCTAGTGGAGTGTTACATTAGTAGCTGTCTATTTGAAGGGATGCTAATATAAAATAGAGTAATGATCGCATAAAATTATCATTAATTTGTCCTTAGGGGAAAAATATTATTAAATATTTTCCTTTTTTATTGCTTGTTGTCTCCCCTAGGGATAACCCACTATCTGTGTCTTTGCCTGTCTTATTCTCCTCCCCACTATTGGGCCCTAATCTGCTGCATTGTTTTCTAGTGGTGGCTTGCAGCTGTTCGTACTTCCAGCGCAAAGATTCATTGTGCACCATTTACACTATTCTTCTAAATCTAGTGGCAAAGTGGCCACACCTACCTTTAAGATCTTTCTCTCTGCCACCCTTCTACACTCTCCTTAATGACCTAATCAGGGCGGAGACCACAAACACTCTACCGGAGGATGATACTCTATTCAAGGAAAATTATTATAATATTGATCATTGCTATTATCATTTATTAAAAAGGAATTTGACATTGCACTCATTAAAATAACTAGCTCCTTAAATGACTTTATGCAACACAAACTGTTTGAACTATTACATATTAAAAACTGCAACGGCATTATAAAGACACTGGCATGTCCCTTTAAGTAGTTGGCTAATCTTATTGCCATCTTATTTTAGTATCATGGATTCCATAAAATATATTGTTACAATGACATTCACTCCTTTGTTTGTTTTGTTTAAATGCTTGGTTAAAAAATAAAAAAAACTTTCTCTGGGATTAACAAATGCACAAAATAAAACTGTGACAGCTAAAAATTACCATAGTTAATTGCCATTTCATAATGACGGTTTTGTTTTGTTTTGCAGGGCCTTCTGGACAAGTTTCTGATAGCAAATGCCACACCTCCGGAAAGCAAGGTTTTCTATTTGAAAATGAAAGGGGATTATTATCGGTACCTCTCCGAAGTAGCATCTGGAGAAAACAAGCAAGGTGAGATTGTACATAAAGCTATATAGGTAAAATAACAGTATACTATGGGCTGCCAAAGGGTCCACAGGCTTATGGTTGTCTTTATTATTTATTTGTACCGCTTACCATTACTTAGACATGCATATGGGAAAGAACATTTACACATTTCTTTTTAAACTGCATTGGTTGGACATTAGTGAGCTCTCTTTCTCTGCTATATCTTGTGTGAAAGAACATTTACAAGTGAGCTACACATCTCTCATATGCATTTTTTTAAGAAATGGTCAAACTATGCATATATATATTATGATTTGTATAACTCATACTGCTAATCTTAATGGGACCGTTTCACCCTAACCGTTTTCCATGCTAAAGAACACTAAAACTACCTTTTTTATATTTATACTAGCCATTTTATGTTTGGTTCTGTATGTATCTTAAGAACCTACAATGGGACTTTTTACAAACAAAAAAATATTTATTTGCCTTACCACCACAGAAAGGCTGGCAGACTATTTTTTTTGGAGCCACTTGTTTGCATAAGAATATGACTGAAATCAATCTTTTTCAGTTTGTTTATACATAGAATAACTATATAATTTTGAGTCCTTTTCTTGTGGTATGGTACAATTTCCTGCGTGGAATGTCACTTTTATGCAGATATTAGTTAAGATCCAAACTTTTTATATATGGTAAGTAATTACCACTCTGGGCATGCACTTCCTGCTCATTTACCCCAATCGGGTGAATCAAAATCTCGGGTGCTTTTAAATATAAATGACCTAAGTGAAGAAGTCAGAGCAGAGAGGGGTGATAAGTTATTTCTGGCAAAAGAAAATCATCAATTCAAGTTCATTATCTAACTTTTTATATTGGATTTTTTTTTTCTTGAGGCTAGATACTTGTGTTCTTATATAAAGTTTATATTTTAAACCTATCTCAGGAAAATGTCACATTCTTAAGCATGCAAGATGTCTCCGGTTGTGTCATGGTTAGATCCATTTTCGAATGCTAGTCTCTAACTTGATGGGCATGCTCTTCTATGGAGGCCCATTCTGTCACGGACTACAAGGGGCTATTTGAAGGGAACATTTTTGTTCAGAACAGAAGATACTACAGATCTTATTTGTGTCCCCTATTCCTCTCTGGTTTCTAATCCCCCCCCCCCTTTTTTTTTTTTTTTTTTTTTTTTCTACGACCTTCATCCAGGCAAAGCTGAATACAATTGATAATGGGTATAATCATTTTTATACAGTATAAAGTTTAGTTCTTCAAGAAAGCAAGCTTTAAATATTAGTGTACAGTGGTTCTTCAAGGGTCTGAATGATGGTTGCAGTCATTATTTGCCGAAAATTTAAACATTCTTTGCCATATGAACGGATTGCAGATTTAATATAATTTATATAATTAACTTTTTATATTTTATATGTATTTATCCCCTTTTTCCTTCTCAGGTACTGTAACTTGCTCCCAACAATCGTATCAGGAAGCTTTTGAAATTAGTAAGAGTGAGATGCAGCCAACGCACCCTATCCGACTTGGTCTGGCTCTAAACTTCTCTGTGTTTTACTATGAAATCCTCAACTCCCCTGAAAAGGCGTGCAGTCTAGCAAAAGCAGTAAGTTGTGTGTGTTTGTCTCTTCAGTTTTTATTTATATTTTTGGACTTGTGTACTATTAAGCACTGAAACCATGCAGGATTGGGCCTGGTCAGTATTTGGATGGGAGACCACCCAGGAATATCAGGAGCTGTGGAGAAGGAACTGGCAACCCACTACAGTATCTTTGCCATGTATACCAAGTGGATCAGCATGGGGGTATTAGACCATGAGGTCACGGGGAGTCAGACATGACTGAATGATGCGTGCACATACACTATTAAGCAACTGTTGACACAAAGTATATTGGTTATCTGCAGTTGCTCATTGCATCTACAAGCCAAGAATGGTGGAGTGGAGAATACAACTTCTGAGTATCTTAATCAATATAGTCATTGGCAAGCAAACTGACAAAATCAAAATACTATCATGTGACTCTTTTATTTAAATACATATATCTCCTGAGACTTGTAGGTAATGTCTCAAAGAATTCAATAAATTATGACGTGTAATGGTGAAAAATGTGTTTAATTATAGGCATTTGATGAAGCGATAGCTGAACTGGATACACTGAATGAGGAATCCTACAAAGACAGCACTCTTATCATGCAGCTACTAAGGGATAATCTTACAGTAAGTATGAATTTAACAATCCTCTGTCAAAATATATTTGCAGTATATTTCAGAGATGCTAAAAAATTACAAAACATTGCAGTGCAAAGTACCACTGTAGTCTATAACTCGGTCGTGCATCTAAAAGAACATATATAGTCCCCACTTTTGAATGAAGGAATCCCACATGACACAAGCGGCAACTCCTTAGTCTGTAGTTGCATAAAACATGAATGGGAAATTAAAACCTAATCTCAGTTGGTCAAAAACAGCTCTCGGTATGGATGCAACTTATAATATTAGAGCCATAACTTACTTTACCACTAATATTTATTTTTATGCAATTTTATACCTGTTTGGAAAAATGTTCTTTAATATATTGAGGATCTCTTAATTCATAGATCACTAGTGTAATGTTCCAGGGATCCTTAATAAAATAAAGAATCTCGTCCAAGAAGGGCAAAAGTGATTTTTATGAGAAAAGCATATACGAACACGGGTTATAGGCAAGACTTAACTTTATATCTACACATCTATTTAATTTAGGTTTTTATTAATGTTCTACAAGATAACTGAAATAGTCTTATGACATTACTAATTTGGTTCTGCTATCATATCATTTACACATGAATTTGGACCACAGACTTTAATATCACCATAATCTTATGTATTGTGTTCTTTCAGGAGTCACTGACTGGTTATTCTGTTTTCTTACAGCTATGGACCTCAGAAAACCAGGGAGAAGAACCTGATAATGTAGAGGGAGACAACTAACAGCTGCCACGCTTCAATTTTTTTTTGTTCACCGTCACTCTGTATTGTATACACATATATCCCTTTTTGTGCGACAAGTAAAGAGAATAGTACATCGACTTTCACAACCTCAGTGTAGCAGAACAATATGTGGATTAAGATAAAAAATGGCTGTTTTTACTCTAAACAAGAGTAATACATTATAAGTATACAATGGCATTCTAATTTCTTTTTAAATATATATATATATGATTTAAATATGTAATTAAGTTGGGTTATTATCCCCCCCCCCCCCCCTTTTTATTTTTATTTTATTTTTTCAACTGAACACTGTGATTACGGGGTTTTGTTATGAAATGGATTAAAACACTTTTTTTTTATTCCCCCCCCCCCCCCCCCCCCCCCCCAAAAAAAAATCTTCAACCAATACAAATTAAGTCGAAGTACAATTCTGTTGTATCTGTTTTACAGGTTGTTAGTAATCATACTGTGACCCTTGGGATGGAATGAGATTGTACCTTGGTTTTTTGAAATTGTTTCTAATTCACATAAATTCTACATATTGAACCCAGTTTGTGAGCTTGGGTATAATCTAGTCTTGTTTTTTGAATATAGTTACATTTGAATTTTTGGATTGGTGTAATGCTCACTTTGCCACTGTAACTGTAAAAAAAATACAAAGAAATACAATTTTTATTACACTGGGGATCTAACAAAATACATACTGTACAATACAATTATATTGGTATCTCTTGTTGTTAATATAGGGATAATGGTGTCAGTTTCTAAAAAAAAAAGTGCATAAAAATGTGTATGGTCTTCCCATTAATATCATTTGTTGTGGAGTATCTTAGAAATCTGGTCTTTATTTCTTTTGGCCACAGTATTTTAACTGTTTACATTTTTTTTTTTAATTAAAGCAATCACACATTGTTCTGCTTGCCCTTATTTCTGAAAAAAATAAAATAATTATCCTTATTAAAATGAACAGCCCAGATTGGACAACATCCCAAAAAAATAAATTTCGTGGTTACTGAAAAATTTATTTTATTTCCTATGATCTAAATTTTCAGTTTTATATTTGGTAATAGAAACATCTAATCTTATCTAGGACCACATTTTTTTATTTTAGGCAAGTTTTTTTTCTTTTTTTTTTTGGGGCAAGTTTTTTTTTTATTTTTAATTTTTTTTTATTTTGGGCAGTACCGAAGACAATTGGTAAAATTAAATTTAAAAAAAGTGGAGTACTGTATTTGAATTGTAATCACGGTCCCAGCATCAGTCTCACCCCTCTTTACATTCCACTTGGCTGTATTCTTTTTCTAGGTGTCTGTCCATCTGTCTGCTTCAAAGCGAAATTCATGCACTGATTTTCAAATTTCCTAAGCCGAACAAAACGTGCAGTTAATACTTGCGCTTGATAAATGCAGTAGTGAATGTGGAACTGAGCCTGTCTGTATATCTGGTAGCTCTTTTCGCTTTGTTTTTACTGACCAGTATTCTGCCTAAAGTTTGCTTCTGTGTTGGTTTTATTACCTAGCACACACGTGGTTGTGAAAATAGTCTAGCAAAAAAAAAAAAAAAAATACCTGGTTATTGATGTACTCAAATTTGTGTATGTAGTTTCACCCTACACAGAATAATCAGGAACATGTAAGAATTCAAGAGCGAAATAAATAATAATAAAAATACCAGTTCAGTGTGTTCTGTTATATTCACTGAAGCTAACTATGATCTGTACGATACAATTGTATCATCTTGTTTCACACTCTTATTTAGGCAGCTACCTATAATTGTTTTGCATTAAAAATACTGTGTTTTTTATGATTTATTTAGGGGCAGAACCAATAAAATGTGGCTTTATTGGTCTTGCAAAGAATAACAATTGTTTTTGTCTTTAAGAATTGCAGAATAAAATCTGCATTCCCAGGGTGTTGTGACCAATGATTTCAGGTCTTTTTCTTTTCTTTTTTCCCTTTTTTTTTTTTTTTCCCCTTCTTTTTTTTTTTTTTTTGCGAAAAGGGTGTATCGATTTCCAATAACGTTCACAGCCTGTAATACATTCTTTAATTTGCCTATTCTGCCAGTTTTAATGTTTTTATTGAAAGGGACACCGAATTTGCGTCGGTCAACCCAATTATCCCAGCAATCGAACGCTTGGATGTAGAACTAAAGTTGTAGGAGCAAAACAAATTTTTTTTATTTTTCCCATCTTACGCATGGCATAGCGTAAACAACATGAACCAGTTTAACTTTGTTAATGTTTTGCAAGTACAACAGAAAAAAAAAGGTATAAAATCAGATCTCCCCCGATGTTCAATTACATCCCAATGCAAATAAGGTATATGAGAATAATAAAGTCATGGATCAAATTAGCATAGAACTATAAGTGTGCGGAAGACTGCCACTTGACAACAGGACTGAGATGTAGGATGGCACTTCTTTGCAATATGCTAAGGAACTTGCTGATAAAGATGGACGTTCATTTAACAAACTGTTTGATATATTAATAGTCTAAACATTTTTTTATACTCTTGGGGTATTGGCGCTTAATTTTCTTCGGTTGTTAGTCTTCACAAAGGGTTTACAGTGGTTCTCTAAAAGATTGGAAATGCAGCTTTTGAACAGTTAAGATGCTCTCACTGACTAGTTAGGGTATGCCAGGCCACTAGACTGTTACAGAAAAATGTGCCCATCACCTATGTGCTCTAGATCATTGCTTCTTAACCTTTCTGATGCCAAGGAATTGCTGACTTTTTTTTTCTTCCTAAACTGATGGACATACTCCTGAGATTCAAAATATTTGGAACGGAGATTGTATGCGAATTGCTCCAAATTTGCCTTTCCCTTTGCATGAGCTGCAATAGAGGGCATCTTAAAAGGATATGGAAAGTTCTTGGATTTCACTGTAAGTGCACTTCATGGTGAGAGAGCACAAGCTTGTATGTTAAAATAATCTATATATGTGTGTTAATTACATTAAGTGGTAAAAAAAATTCAAAAGTTTTAAGCCCCTCTTTTATATACAAAGTGTATCCTGCCTACTGGGTTGTGCATGATTAATAGCAGAGCCAAGGAGCACATTTTGTTGTATATAGGAAAGACAGTGATTGATAGCAGTTTTCCCATGGATTTAGGACTGCACTGACCAGGTAACGCATAACTGTCCTGTTTAGGCGAGTCCAGCATTCCATGCCTGCACATTTATTTATTTTTTTGATCCGGAGTGTAGGACTGCTCAGCATAGCTCAAATTCCAGAGAGGCAAGTGAGCAGAAACCGGAGTTATATGCCATAAGATTACAAAAGTTAGGTCTGTTCCCTTCAAACTGGAAATGTAAGCACTTACCATTGACTTGTATGGGACACACACCCCTAAAACATGATTGGCTGTGGTAATACCACAGCATGTGGGCAGTCAATGCCACATGCAAACACAGATCTTTACGGTGATGTCCAAATAGTATTGAATTAAGTGCTACTTTAAGATTCATCCCTCTCTCTGAGGCTAGTATGGGGTCCCAAATCAATTGTAACAAGATGGTGAATGTGTGTGATGGGCAATTACTACAAATGGTAAAATCACGGTCTTGAAGACGTAAAGATTATGTGGAGTAATATGTAGGTATTAAACTGGATATTAGTTGTTAGTCTTAGTGGTGAAGTAGACTATATTTTGGAAATCCCCACCATTGCTTTTACTTTATGCAGTTTTAACACTAGAAGGAGCATTAGGTAGGCCCAAGATCGGACTAAGGATGGAGCCGGCACAATGGTCAAACTGTTTATAAAGCCATTTAAATGGCCAATAAAGTCTGAAACGTGTTGTCTTAAGGATATTTGCCCCATTTTTATTTTTAAGATCTATTTTGTTTTGATGTGACAACACAACAAATATAGGTTTGCATCATCGTGGTTTGAGTGTATAGAAGATGTTGTTTTTAATATTTTCTTTATTTGTAACACTCCTACGTCGCATATATAGTTGTGGTAATTGCGAGTTTGCGTGTAGCACTCAAATACTGCCACAGGTTACGAGTTGCACATGCACATTGCGTGCAAAAGATGGTGGGGAGGGAGAGGTGGTGCGGAACGAAACACAGGAGAGGGAGCGCAGCAAGATGGTGGGAGAGAGACCCACAGGAGAGGGCGCGCAGCAAGAGGGTGGGAGAGACACAGGAGAGGGCGCGCAGCAAGAGGGTGGGAGAGACAGGAGAGGGCGCACAGCAAGAGGGTGGGAGAGACACAGGAGAGGGCGCGCAGCAAGAGGGTGGGAGAGACACAGGAGAGGGCGCGCAGCAAGAGGGTGGGAGAGACAGGAGAGGGCGCGCAGCAAGAGGGTGGGAGAGACAGGAGAGGGCGCGCAGCAAGAGGGTGGGAGAGACACAGGAGAGGGCGCGTAGCAAGAGGGTGAGAGACACAGGAGAGGGCGCGCAGCAAGAGGGTGGGAGAGACAGGAGAGGGCGCGCAGCAAGAGGGTGGGAGAGACACAGGAGAGGACGCGCAGCAAGAGGGTGGGAGAGACACAGTAGAGGGCGCGCAGCAAGAGGGTGGGAGAGACACAGGAGAGGGGGCGCAGCAAGAGGGTGAGAGACACAGGAGAGGGCACATGAGAGGGCGCACAGCAAGAGGGTGAGAGACCCCGGAGAGGGCACGCAGCAAGAGGGTGGGAGAGACACAGGAGAGGGCGCGCAGCAAGAGGGTGAGAGACACAGGAGAGGGCACGCAGCAAGAGGGTGAGAGACACAGGAGAGGGCACGCAGCAAGAGGGTGGGAGAGACACAGGAGAGGGCGCGCAGCAAGAGGGTGAGAGACACCCAGGACAAGGGGGAAGGGGAAGAGACACAGGAGGTGGAGTGCAGCAACGAAAAGGGGGGGGGGGGGGACAGAAATATCAATTTCCAACCCAAGCAAGAGCCCAGTATGGTGGATTGAACACCACACAAGAATCTGTTGTTGGTTACATCATAAAATGTCAAGAAATGTGCAGCAACAATTGAGCTCTAAATTATTACCTTGCATTAATATATATTTTTTTCATATATATAGCAATACATGAAGGTTATGCATCTGCTGTCCCTGCATTAATTTAAAGGGACATGGAAAGAACATTTACATTGGCTGTCCAGTTTAGGACCCAAGGGGCAACAATGTGACCGGCACCTGACAGAAGTCACTTAATCTGTGTTATGTATAGATAGAAAAATAAATCATTTGTTTTGGTTTATACTATTTCTGAAATGTGCTCCCCTTTTGTGTGAGGAAAAAATGTAAATGTGACTCCTACAGAAGATCTGTGGAAGAAACTTCCAAGTATTACAGTATCGCTTTAATGGGGGTAATCTTTGCTTTTGTTGACACGTATAGATATGCATATAGATAGATAACTAAATATAGATTTATAGATACAGATATGTATATAGATATTTGTATAGATAACTAAATATAGATCAATAGACAGGTATGTATGTAGATATATGTATAGATAGATAACTAAATATAGATGAATAGATACAGATATGTATAGATATACATATAGATAGATAACTATAGATCAATAGATACAGATATGTATATAGATAGATAACTAGATATAGGTCAATAGATACAGATATGAATATAGATATATAGATAGATAACTAAAGATCAATAGATACAGATATGTATAGATAGATAACTAGATAAAGATCAATAGATACAGATATGTATAGATATAGATAGATAACTATACATCAATAGATACAGATATGTATAGATAGATAACTATAGATCAATAGATACAGATATGTATATAGATAGATAACTATACATCAATAGATACAGATATGTATATAGATATACATATAGATAGATAACTAGATAAAGATCAATAGATACAGATATGTATATAGATAGATAACTAGATATAGGTCAATAGATACAGATATGTATATAGATATATAGATAGATAACTAAAGATCAATAGATACAGATATGTATAGATAGATAACTAGATAAAGATCAATAGATACAGATATGTATAGATATAGATAGATAACTATACATCAATAGATACAGATATGTATAGATAGATAACTATAGATCAATAGATACAGATATGTATATAAATAGATAACTATACATCAATAGATACAGATATGTATATAAATATACATATAGATAGATAACTAGATAAAGATCAATAGATACAGATATGTATATAGATAGATAACTAGATATAGGTCAATAGATACAGATATGTATATAGATAGATAACTAAAGATCAATAGATACAGATATGTATAGATAGATAACTAGATAAAGATCAATAGATACAGATATGTATAGATATAGATAGATAACTATACATCAATAGATACAGATATGTATAGATAGATAACTATAGATCAATAGATACAGATATGTATATAGATAGATAACTATACATCAATAGATACAGATATGTATATAGATATACATATAGATAGATAACTAGATAAAGATCAATAGATACAGATATGTATATAGATAGATAACTAGATATAGGTCAATAGATACAGATATGTATATAGATATATAGATAGATAACTAAAGATCAATAGATACAGATATGTATAGATAGATAACTAGATAAAGATCAATAGATACAGATATGTATAGATATAGATAGATAACTATACATCAATAGATACAGATATGTATAGATAACTATAGATCAATAGATACAGATATGTATATAAATAGATAACTATACATCAATAGATACAGATATGTATATAGATATACATATAGATAGATAACTAGATAAAGATCAAAAGATACAGATATGTATAGATAGATAACTAGATAAAGATCAAAAGATACAGATATGTATAGATAGATAACTAGATAAAGATCAATAGATACAGATATGTATATAGATAGATAACTAGATATGGGTCAATAGATACAGATATGTATATAGATAGATATATAGATAGATAACTAAAGATCAATAGATACAGACATATATAGATAACTATACATCAATATATACAGATAAGTATATAGATAGATAACTAAATAAAGATCAATAGATACAGATATGTATAGAGATAGCTACAGATATATATACCATAGATATTATAATGTGACAGATAGATAAGATAGGACAATGTAGTGCACATTATGTTATTACATCACAGGCCCCTCCTATAGGAGACCTCTGGTGCTTGTACATTCCCCTCATGTCTCAGCTGTATAGGCGCCGGGCAGGCTCTCTGTATAGGCCAAGTCCCGCCCCCGGCAGCCTCTATATAAAGGTCAAGCCCCGCCTCCTGCTGCCTCTATATAAAGGCCAGGCCCCGCCCCCCAGGCTCAGTCTCTCCTCACAGCCTGATGCAGCCAGCGGTGTAATTCCAGGAGGATCGGCCGGAGGGTGTGGTGTGTCAGGCGGGGAGAGCAGCAGCAATCGGGGTGTGTTATAGTAAGAAGTCACCTCCTGTCACAGTGTATAGAGAGTACTGATACCACATAGGGATAGACCTTACTGGTGTTATCTACAAGTATTAGTAATGTTATATACTAGTATTACTATCTACAAGTATTAGTAATGTTATATACTAGTATTACTATCTACAAGTATTAGTAATGTTATATACAAGTATGCAGAGTTATAGAGTGAACCTACACACATAGTAGTGCTACCACCTATAGGGACAGACCTTACTGGTGTTATCAACAAGTATTACTATCTAGA